>CM032446.1:76729009-76871509 GCA_019049505.1 Pachyrhynchus sulphureomaculatus
TCTCGTTGTATTGTAAATCTTAGTAAAATATTTGTTAAAAATGAGCTGAGCCTAGCCTCGCCTTTGACTCGTTGTGTGGGAACGAGAGGAGAATAAAACATACAAGTATGAGAACACAGATTTAATAAATATATTAATACCAATGAACAAAAGAGCCTCGTCTAATTTGTTTAAAAATCTTTACAACTATTCTTCTATACCTTGGAGAAAATTTGAAAAACTACTTACTTAAATACTTAAAAATATAAAATCTCTATAAAACAATAAAACTAACTAAAATCTTAAGATGTAAATGTAGAGCCTGGTACGAAATGATACAAAAACCTAAATTAAATGAGAGAGTTCAACAAATTTGATAAGAAAGATCAAATATTTGTCGATAAGAGGATGTAAAATGTATTGGATAAAATATAAATTGCAATGTTATGTTTTACTAATAACTATATATTTGATTAGAAATATTAAATAAATGCGAGAGAGAGTTCAACAAAAACAGATAAGAAAGGTTAAAATTAGTTGATAAGAGGATGTAAAATGTATTGGATAAATTAATATTTTAGATTCTTACTTAAATACTTAAAAGTACAAAAATATACAATAAAACTAATTAAAATGTTAAGATGTAAATAATATGTTGCCTGGTACGAAATGATACCAACAAAAACCAGTTGTTAAGAGAGTTCAACAAATTTGATAAGAAAGATCAAATTTTTGTCGATAAGAGGATGTAAAATGTATTGGATAAAGTACAAATTGCAATATTATATGCTTTACTAATAACTATTTGACTAAAAATTATGAAATGCTTATTAGTATGTATAAATGAGAGAGTTCAACAAAAACAGATAAGAAATGTTAAAATTAGTTGATAAAAAGTAGATTCGAAAGCATTAAAAATAATTGAAAGACCAATAAATTTACGATATTTCGTTGTAGGTAAATGTAAACACGTAAAGGCTGTTTTGATTGTTTTAAAGTTACTATCACTACTTAGTTGATATTTGTATAAATCAAAATTTGTTTCCAAAAGAACAAAGATTTGACTAATAAAGAATAAACTAAGAAATGGGTTGTAAATATAATATCAATATTATTTGTCTACTAAAAAGCAAATTGTTTTAAATTATTGACTTACTTAAATACTTAAAAAATACAAAATCTCTATATAAAATTAACTAAAATCTTACTACACTACTATTAAAATTATTATAATTCATTAATCATCCTGGTGGGAACGTTTACGTATAGTGGAGGCTGCCATCTTCAGTTTAGCTGAATACGGGCCGCTTATTCCTGCTATTACATTAATTCTATTCGTATATCGAAGACATTTGCGACCCATATGAAGTAGTGTGTCCGTGAGCCATTCATATTCTTTCTTGCCTATGAACAGATTTTCATGTACTGGTCTGACCAATGCACAAGGCTTGTTTTTATAATAAGTTTGCATAATTAAAGGTTGTAGACAATTTTTACACTTTGATTTACTTAATTGAGTTAACATCAGGGACCAGCTCTTCAGTTGTACCATTTCAGCACTCCAACAAAATTTTAACGTTGCACCACTTCGTGAACATTTTAGTACTAGCTTATATGAACATTGAGAACTTGTCATCGTGTATGATTTGACAATTTTCTGTTTTAACTCGATGAATTAGGAATTATGTAGGTGTAGATCTGAAGTGGAATTATTTTTTTAAAATTTCCAAAGAGATTAAATCAGTTATATGTCACTATGTTGATAACTTGTAATTGATTCGACATAAGACATGTAGGTGTTTATATAATAATAAATACAAATCATCCGATATGCATTTTTTAGAAACATATACTAATTATACACGTTTATCAGTATAAATGCAATTTAAATTGGAAAATTACCACTTATCTAAATAATGATGTATGGAGTCGACTAGTCGCTATAGACAAAAATAACAAAAACAAATGAATTAATTTAAAGAGATAAATGTCGAAAACATGTTTATAATAACAAAGTGATTGGAAAATTTGCTATGACTTAATTAGCGCTATTACTTAAAAACAAACTGCAATATATAAAAATAATAATAACAAAATCTGGTGATTGTAAAAGTATCAGAGAATTAGTTTTATAAATATATATTTAGATGGCAATATTATTTAACATTGTATTAAAAATTTTTTTTTAAAACAGCTCGATAGATTTACAAATAGTTTAGATAATTGTTCAATTAACTTATTATTCTTATTATGATTGCAATAAATACTACATTGGATACATTTGTTTGATGTCGACAACTCTGACAATTCTTCATTGACACGTCTTAGTACCATATTAACATGGAAACATTCACATGTATCGGGTCCTTCTCGAACTCCAGGATGTGACCATACACATGATACGTAATGTGTTTCTAAATTATTCGTAACTTGTTTGCGATCGATAAAAGGTGTTAAATATTCTCGATAAGATATTAGTCGAATCCTTGTTTCACAACAACATGCTAATTTCTTGACAAAATCATCAATTTTTTCTACAAGTTTTATATACTAAATCATCTTGACTGAATAAATTCATTTTGCGAATAAGATGAAATCTTTGACAATTTAATGTGTTATACTGAGATTCTCCTATAATTCTTGATGATAAGGTTAAAAAAAACAACGATTGAGAAGGGATAGGTATATTTAAATGGATATGTTTGGTTAGTAGTCAGTATTTGATAAACATAAAATCAAATAAACAATGAGTGAAGATCGTCAACAATTATATGTAGTAACAAAAAGAAATGGACTTTGGATTAATCGTAATGCTGTCGAATTAACACCTGGTAAATTGTTAAGTGGAGTCGGTTTATATCAAAATGGAGGATGTATAGCATGTGGTGTTCGTGATAACGACCTATTTTCAGGGGGACAACAAGGAATGCATTCGAAATGTCAGGATATCTGGAAGACTGGTACACATGATCTTATAGATAAACATGTACAATCAATAATTCCAAGACCGATTGGGGAACGAGAATACCAACAACGACAACGAGAACAAAGAGGCAACCATTAGAAACTCCTTGTTAATTTTTATTACCTTTTATTTATTTTTTAAGTAATAGATATATGTATATGTGTCTTAATAAAGTCCTTATATCCTTAAATATTTAATGTTTTGTTTTTCTAGTATAAAGTCCTTATATTCTGAATACTTTTAGTATTTTAAATAGGAAATAATAAAACACACATGTTTGAAATTAAAAAATATTTTATTAAACTCGCTCTTTCAATTATTTTTTCTACAAATTATTCAGTTAACATTTGGAAAAATTCCTTAAAAAATTTATTAAATACATATGATGTTGATATTATGGGATGAATATTGATAGCCATGCCAATAGTGTCATACAATTTGTAGTACTACATTGAACTTTAGCATTGTAAATTAGATTATGATCTAAACAGGAAGGTTTTGTAGGTTTAAATGTTGGTATGTTCCATACATTTAAAGTATCTATATCAATCATCTTGAAATTGGGATTAGTATGCAAATTAGTAGTAGAAGCAGCAATGTTGTCTTGAACGAATCGAAAAACATGTTTTTCCTTTTACATACAATACATCAATATTCTCCAGTACTCTATCTAAAATTTCTCCAACTTGCTTGTAATCTACATAGCCGGAAGAATATCGTAAACCAAGTTCCTTTTCAGTCTTACAAACAGCTCTTTTATTGAGTCGAGATAATTGAGCAAAGGGTATTTTGGATTTCAATACATAATGACTTGTCTGTAAACCATTTGATATCGTAATTTCTTTAGCATGAAATTCTTCCACATACACATCATGATTATCATCATCAGCAGCAAATAAAAAGTTAAATCCCTGAATATCGAGAACAGCCAACTTCATCGTGTCACAGTTACTTTACAACTAAGAAAACTTTTACAAAGCAAACATATATAATATGACCTCTCCACAAAAATTGTTTACCTGAATTGATTTCAATATTAATCTTATTTTTGTATTTTTAGGGAATGGAATAAAAAATAGTTAGGTCTCTAGAAAAGTTTAAATTATTAAAACAAAAGTTTTATACGAGAGAAATATCTATTTTCTTCTTAAAGGTATTTTATAAAATATCTAACATCTAAACTATAATAATATCTATTTTCTTCTTAAAGGTATTTATAAAATATCTAACATCTAAACTATAATATCTGGTATCCTAATTTAATTATATCCTCCCAACTTAAATATTCATCATCATCATCATCATCATCATCATCATCATCATCCACATCCATTTCACTCTCTGTTTGTTCAATCATCTCTTCATCCTCATCCATTTTCTCCTTTAACCACTTTTCTTTTAATTTACTCAGTGGGATTTCATCATCGTTGTCATCATCATCATCATCATTTTTATCAACTTGAACTTTTTGTTGTATTAATTTTTCTCTTAATAAATTTAAGGGTAAATGTTCTTCCTCTTCTTCGACAATTTCCATTTCCCTTAATTCCAGTAGTCTTAGTAACTCTATATTTCTTTTAATAACGTTGTTGGCATTTACTTCTTCTTCATTAAAAAGTGACATTATTAGGTATTGGAGCAAGTAACTATTAGACGAATGAATTTTGTATTGATTTTAATACCTTTCTATACACCTATTATATAGGGGATTTAATCACATCATACATAGTCGTCATGAGAGTCAATTAGTCTATTAAAAATAAGCAAATATGTAAAACTAGTGGAGTCGTTTTGTCTGTAAAAATGTTGTCTGATAAGGTTTTTAAGTAAACAAGATATCATTAATTTATTGCTCTAGTCACATAAATTTTCCAAATATCAACTGACGTGATTTATTTTTTTACTGTATTTACTATATAAGCATTAAAATTTCTTACTCAGAGTCAAATTTATTTGTTGTGTAGTGAAACAAATAGTTGCTTTTAAAAATGTTGATAATTTTTGAATCTGAAGACATTAAAGTGTTACCTATCAAAACGTTATATATATTAATAAAAAACTTATTCATGTGAGTATTGTTTCATATAATTTACTACTTATATATTTAGCTTTGATTTTAATGATTGACTTAATTAATATATAGATTATTATATCTTTTATTTCTTTCACAGACGTGGTGTGCATAAAATTGAAATTGTAAATAATACTAATCAAATTAATGTATTCTTGGACGGGGATGAAACACCAACTACCAAATTGGAAGAAATTACCTGGATATTACCGATAAGGTATCTACACGTAGAGGCAGAGAGTGCAGAGGATGAAAAGACATTTTTGGATGCAATCCAAAAGTATCCAGGGATAAAATCCTATATATTAAATAATAAATATACCTTATAGTTTGTAAACGTAAAAGTTTTTGTTTTCAAGTTACTAATAAACTGTAAAACATTTACCTTTGTTTTATTTACAATTTAGAATAATAGTTAGATATAAGATACATGAAAGTATTTAGTTATTCATTTTAATATTGGTTTCAACTGAAAATGACTTGGGTAGTAGGAGTAAAATAAAATAATTTTAAAATTTGTCTTGATTAGTTATATCAAAAAGGTTTAAATGAAATAATTTTAATAATAATAAAGTTTAATAGAAAACGAGATAGAAATCGATAAAGAATGAATTCCTCAACAAGTTGTCCTTCATGTCAAAGTAAAATAACCTATTTGGGTCATAAATCTTATAATCAAAATACTTATTGTTCCAATTGTATTCGATATTACAAAGAGGCTTCATGGCAAACTGTACGTAGTCTAGGATATATACCAAAAGATACTTTGGAAAGAAAAAAGAACAAATTGGAAAATGAAACCAAGAATCAATTTACTAACTTAATGCCAAATAATCATATCTGTAAGAGACCGAATTGAATCATCATAAAATGAGATAGATGTGTTTTATTTATTTGTACTATTTAGTAAACTTAATAAAAAAACATGTTATTACTTAAACATATCGTCTATTTTATAACTGAATACAATTTTGCAAGTATTAACTAATTACATACTATGTGATTTCATAAATTATTCTTCGATAAGATACCAAATAGTCGTTCGTTCGCATTTGTAACAATAATCTCGTAATCTGAGTCGAGGTCGAAGTTGTCGAACAGAATTATTACGTCTAATGATTAAATTTACTTGAGCTATATGTGGTTGAAAAGGTATACTTTTCGATTCTCTCCAACAACCACTACATAAATAAGTAAAGTTCATGGTAGCAGCAATTGTTATTTCTAAGACTATTTCTAAGATACTGATTTGTTATTCCTCCAAAAGATACCACATAGTTATACGAGCACATTAATTACAATAAACCCGTATTCGAGTTCGAGGTCTTTGATGATTTGCATATGGAACTCTGTGTGTCTCTCTCCAACAACTACTACATAAATAAGTAAAAAAATTCCATGCAGATAATGTCAAGAGTAGCACATACAATGATAAATTATATTACTATGCAATGAGTAGTTCAAATGCATCAATGCTCAACTATTAAATTTTAACTTTCTCCTTCTCGCAATTTTCTATTTTGTCTTCTACACGTCGACAGTCGAATAATATATTTGTCTTTCGAGTCCAAAAGTACTTCTTCTCGTTCTAAGCAGTCTTTTAGATTTACGAAAATTTTCGTTTCTTCTTTCCTCTGTTGTTTTAAATCCTTTTGACATTTGGACACATCGTTATCTAACTGATAGATTTCACGAGTCAGATCGGTCAAAATTACTTTTAAAATTTTCAATTTCCTCCTTTAAATCGGCAATTACGACATATGCTACTTTGTATTTTTCTTGACAAATTTGCAATGTTTCCGTTAAATTGGTTCTCAATAAATACAAATCCGATTCCAATTTGATATTTTCCTTGAGCAGAGCAATATGTTTCGTATAATTTAACGACATTGTTAAATTCGCAGCCAGGTATTCGTATTCTAGAATTTTTTCCCATACAAATATCATTAACAGCTTGTTCATTATCGTATAAATCCATATAATTGTCCAGTGACTTAATACATTCCTGATACAAATTTAAACTGGTATTATAAAGTGAATGATAATCCTCTAATAAATATTCATAATTTTGATTACAAGAATTATTGACATCAGCATCGTAGTTGTTTGTACTTTGAACAACAACAATAACGAGAACAAACAATAGACAGGTAGAGAACATTAGTGTGGTCAATATGAGCGAATGATAAATGAATCAAAAACTTATTTAGCGTCTGTTTTTATAGAGATCGTGTTCTCTTCCCGAGAACCTCTTGAAGTCTCTAAAAAATATGGAAAATGTAAAATTTAACTGTTTAAAATGTGGATATAAAGTTAACAAAAATATAAATAGTTACTATCGAGATCGAGTTAGAATACGTAAATATTGTACATATTGTTTAATTAATTTTGTATATAGGAAAAATAGCCTAATTTCCATGCTTCTATCAATTATAAATAGTAGGGAGAGATAACTTGTATAAAACATTTCATTAATACACACATCATCTCATTCATTCAAAATGCCAGTTATTGTACGAGTAAAATGTCCACAATGTAAAGGTGAAAGTGAAATACGAAATCAAAAATGTTTGTCGTGTGTGGTCAAAGATCGAATCAAACAGAACGATGGAGCAAAGAACGTACCTGCTTACTTTCTTTCCTTTGGCAAAGAAGAACGAGGAATCGAGAGAGAGGCTGCTGCAAGACAAGGAAACAGATAGCATCCATTTCCTGTTAATTATATATAAAAACATACATCAAATACAATCATATTATTTGTATACTTGCTATTGACACATACATTATAAAATAATGGCTTGTCTAAGAGCTTGGTGGAATGAAATATCCAATTTTCCCCGATTTACCTGCGAAATTTATCATTTATTTTCAAGATTTTGTCAATTGGAACATCATATCACGAAAACAACATTTAGACGAAGATCTAATACGAACTTGTATCAATAAAGTCAATTGGCAACTTATCTCCCAATATCAGCAATTAAACGAACGATTTATGGAGGAATTTGCCGGAATGTTGGATTGGAATGCCATCAGTAGCCATCAAAACTTGACTGAAGATTTTATCCGTCGACATAGAGAACGAGTTAATTGGAAATTTATTCAAAAATTTCAACGAGGAATCAGTCCCACCTTTTTACAAGAAATGAAACCCTACATTGATCAAATTGAAAATTGTTGTTGTTAAATCATTATAGTTTTCTTTTTATACTTAATAAAACCTTTTTTCGTACAAGTTGTTTTTTGTTATTTTTAACTACATACTGCTAATACTTTTATCATTGCATAAAACACGAGTTATATTAATTATATTGTACATTCAATGTATTTGAATTTATTCCTTATCTGCTAAATTTTAACCTTCTTATCTGTTTTGAACTCTCTTTTATGTTATAAAAAGATTGAATTGGTAAATACAAGCAATTGTCTGCGTTTTCCTCTCTCACAACATATATTTTGTTTTGTGTGTGTGTGTGTGTGTAATTACTTAAACAGGTGAGTTTAACAGGTTTTATATTTATACATCATATCTAATTTGAATTGTTGTTGTTTGCAGTATGTCCTCTTTAAACGTTGAATCTACCATGCCTACAACATCTTCATCTAATCTAATCATTGATATGGATACAACAATTCCTACTACTACTACTACTCCTAAGGAAAAATTTCCACTTGCTAAAAATATATTTTTGGATGGTCTTACACATATGGGACTACTCAAATTTCTCAAGAGATTTGAAAACGTCCACCTCTATAATGATGTTAAACATGAAAATAGTAGGGAATCATTAAAGACTTTTAGACAAAACCTGCACACATTAACAATTGTGAATAAAATGCAACAACAACAAAATTATAGACTATTTGAACGTTCACCACTATCTCAATTGTATTTTTCATTAATATTTGACTCGATTGAAAATTTTGATGAAAAGAATATCATCGACTGTATAAAGGAAATTCCAACAGAAATATTTGAACAATTTCCATCGGTAATTGTTATCCCTAATAAGTACAATCTTAAGGGCATTATTTGGAAAAGTATGCAAATACAAGAGATAGATTTAATTTCAGCCGTAAAATATGTAAAGACTCAATTTAAATTTTTCACCTTATTATCCAAATACAACCTTTTCAACCAATATGTCTTTTTACCTTATTATCCACAAATGTATGATAAAACTTACTTTTCCGACTTGTATGTACGTATAGAAAGAGCAATTCAAATAATTAATGACGACGATGATGACAACTCGAAAATAATTATTCCGGGAAATAATTCTTGTTGAAAAGCATACAAATCAGATGCAGGTTTCGATCTTTGTATTAAACACGACACATTTTGTCCCGCAGGGAAAGCTACAAAGATTGAACTGATTGAAAAAGTAAATATTCCTATAGGATTCTATGGACAAATTATTGCGAGATCCTCTACGAATTCTATAGGAACTATACGAACAGGCATCGTAGATGCAACCTATAACGGACCTCTAATTATTTATTTTATATCGGATGAAAATATCTTATTGGAAAAGTATCGAAAAATTGCTCAATTACTTATATGTCCTTTGGTAAATGCTTCGATCGAAAGAAATATTACGACTCTAAAGAGAAGTGTTATCAGAAAATCAAACAATTTTGGTTCTTCGGGAAAATATAAGATTCCCGCTGCTCAATTCTTGGGTGCACGACAATATTGTGCACAACCGCAAACAGATATTGACATTGCCGAATTTAATCAATGTTTTAAAAATTTAGTCTATTCAGATTCTTCCGATTCTGAATAATTTTACGTTTGTTGTTGTACCTCTAAGAGTCTTTTTTACCTATTATAATACAAACTGTATTAGATTTATCTATTATTAGTTTTTTAATCTATTAGTATATAAAGTTTAACCTAGGAATAATTTGGTTATAAAATAAAACAATATTTATAAGGTATTTTGGATTTTATTAAAGACTACATCTTTTTCATACAAAAAACTTTTTTAACAGGAAGTCTCGCAATTTCATCCCATACTTTTTGTGTCGGTTCCTTCTCCAAACGCACATGAATACGTCTCCTTTGCCTTTTTATTTCCAACAAAATATCTCTGAAAAATAAATATATTGCTAGTAAGATGATTTATGTATTTTACTATTCATACTCACTTGAATAACTCTTGGAGTAATAATATATTTGTCGATAAGGCATTCAAATCTTCAGATTCAAATATTAAAATCATATTTTTGCTTTCAAACTAACTAGAATCTTTACACACAACAAACAAAAGGTTATTTTTCTCGAAAAACTGCTACTTTGATCAGACTTTCCTCTTCTGCTTTTTGCGTTATAATGTGTTAATATAAAAATTGAAAATGGTATAATTTTCTCTCTTGAACAATTCTTGAGAATCAATATCAACTTGCCTTTCTTCTTCTCTATTTGTACTTGACTTGTGTGTTTATATATTAAATACAGGATATTAATCATATGATAATCATTTGATATTTTTTAGAAACTTATATTTATCTATTATTAGTTTTTTAAGATTTATCTATTAGTATATATTCATAAGTTTAAGCTCTAGTAATTTGTTAATTTGGTTATAAAATAAAGCAATGTTTAATAAGATATTTGTATTTTATTAAAGACTAATTAAGAATTTCAGCATAAAAAAAAAATTTTACAGGTAACTTGTCAAATTCCTCCCATTTTTCTCGTGTCGGTTCCTCCTTCAAACACACATGAATCATGTACTGTCCTCTTCTTATTTCAAACAAAATATCTCTGAAAATCAATAATAATATTAATATGTTAGACAAGAAACAAGTAAAAGTTTAGAAAGGTGAATTTTACTATTCATACTCACTTGAATAACTCTTTTAATAACACATATATCATATCTAATGATATATCATCATCTATTAATTCGACTGCGAAAAAGATCATTTCGTTCAAACTAGTGAGTATTACACAAACAAACAAAATTGTAATTTAATCGGTATAAGATGGGTGTTTATATATTAAATACATGATATTAATCATCCGATATACATTTTTAGAAAATATATACTAATTATACACGTTTATCAGTATAAATTCAACAAAATAGTTTAATTTGGAAAATTTCCATTTGTTATTAAAAACATGTTTTTCGATATTTATCTCGTATCATTATATTTTATAGATTAATTGATTTGTTTTTGTTTTTGCATAAATCAAAACTAATTAAGTAAAAATATATTCTTGAAATAAAAAATATAAGATTGCATCATATAAAATTTCCATTTGTTATTAAACATGTTTTTCGATATTTATCTCGTATCATTATATTTTTATAGACTAATTGACTTGTTTTTGCAATAAATCAAAACTAATTAAGCAAAACAAATCTATAAGTTTAAAATATAAAATAGAACGAATTATTTATTAATATAGTCATCAGTTTAAACGTTTAACTTGAACAAAAAATATTATTATTCAGTTAGTCAGTCATTCGATTTCAATATGATTGAATCAGATGTGTTTATTGATATTCAAGGATATAATTGTTCTTTTGGATATGTAATCAAAGAGTTGGCAATTTATGATGGACATCGTTATGCAAATTATTTATTTAAACCACCATTCTCGAGAACTATGATATCTAATGCTAAAGATCAAAAATTGATTGATTGGTCAGACAAATATCACGGATTATGTTGGGAAAATGGATTTGTTGAAATAAACGATATCGAACACATTTTACAAGATGTATTGAAAATTTATCAAACTCCATATCGAATTTACGTCAAGGGAAATGCAAAAGTGAATATTTTAAAGAAATTCTTAAATGAGGACTATATACACAACATTCCCATTGAACAAGAACCTAAATTAAGTCAATTTAAAATGATTCCAGAATGTTATTTTCATAAGGATATTAATCCATGGCATTGTGCATTATCCAATGTAAAACTACTATATAATTATCGAAATTGTTGGAAATAAAGAAATCTCTCTCTCTATTTAACTAAATGTCTTCTGCCAATAACAGTAGCAACAACAGTAGCAACAACAGTAGCAACAACAGCAGTTCCAAAGTTTTTGGCAAATCTTTGTTGTTTTGGAAACAAATTTTGATTTATACAAATATCAACTAAGTAGTGATAGTAACTTTAAAACAATCAAAACAGCCTTTACGTGTTTACATTTACCTACAACGAAATATCGTAAATTTATTGGTCTTTCAATTATTTTTAATGCTTTCGAATCTACTTTTTATCAACTAATTTTAACATTTCTTATCTGTTTTTGTTGAACTCTCTCATTTATACATACTAATAAGCATTTCATAATTTTTAGTCAAATAGTTATTAGTAAAGCATATAATATTGCAATTTGTACTTTATCCAATACATTTTACATCCTCTTATCGACAAAAATTTGATCTTTCTTATCAAATTTGTTGAACTCTCTTAACAACTGGTTTTTGTTGGTATCATTTCGTACCAGGCAACATATTATTTACATCTTAACATTTTAATTAGTTTTTATTGTATATTTTTGTACTTTTAAGTATTTAAGTAAGAATCTAAAATATTAATTTATCCAATACATTTTACATCCTCTTATCAACTAATTTTAACCTTTCTTATCTGTTTTTGTTGAACTCTCTCTCGCATTTATTTAATATTTCTAATCAAATATATAGTTATTAGTAAAACATAACATTGCAATTTATATTTTATCCAATACATTTTACATCCTCTTATCGACAAATATTTGATCTTTCTTATCAAATTTGTTGAACTCTCTCATTTAATTTAGGTTTTTGTATCATTTCGTACCAGGCTCTACATTTACATCTTAAGATTTTAGTTAGTTTTATTGTTTTATAGAGATTTTATATTTTTAAGTATTTAAGTAAGTAGTTTTTCAAATTTTCTCCAAGGTATAGAAGAATAGTTGTAAAGATTTTTAAACAAATTAGACGAGGCTCTTTTGTTCATTGGTATTAATATATTTATTAAATCTGTGTTCTCATACTTGTATGTTTTATTCTCCTCTCGTTCCCACACAACGAGTCAAAGGCGAGGCTAGGCTCAGCTCATTTTTAACAAATATTTTACTAAGATTTACAATACAACGAGACCAAATTATACTTTTGTTAGGCTCAACAAAACCTTTTACAAAACTAGTAACAGATGACTCGAATGAATTATTTTATAGATTCTCCTCTCATAATACGAGTACAGACTAGGCTAGGATCATCTCTCTCTACATATATATTTTACTAAAATTTACAATACAACGAGACCAAACTAAGCTCAACAAAACTAACTCTTTGTGAAAAACAAACAACAACTTTTACTCTTATACGGTAAAAGGCTAGGCTCATTTAATATTTTACTATTATTATTATTATTACAAATCAAAAACTCATTTGAGATTCATTTAAGCTCATTTCGTACTTATTTTACGATTCTTGACAAATATTACTTATTTAACTTGCTTTCATCTCATATAACATATTATAGCAAAATCCAACGAGTTCACAACATTTCAACGAGCTCACAATAAGCTCATTTCATACTTATTTTACTTGCTAACAAATTTCATCAATTTTCATACACTTGTATGCATTCAAAACATATCCTTATCAACTATTTTTGACCTTTCTTATCTATTTTGTGACCTATCAGACCATTTAGAACATTCTAGCTACCACGTCATTTCTATTTTTAGAATAATTCGCAAAAGTGTTTACTTGGTTTCAATTCAAGGAAATTAGCATAAGTCATACTTTTTGTTTACATTTTGCCTTATCTTCGACATTTTTACCGACTTTACGGCGCCAGTTATTTACTGTTTTCGCTCAAATTACAAGATTTTTACATTGTATCATTGCTAATTTTAATACATTTACTTCTTTGCCTTTACAATTCAACCTATCAGACACAATTTCGAATAGATAACACACATTTTTTACCCTTCAACCAATCAAATTTTATACTCTTATTAGCAACTTTTTACACAACAACCTATCAAATACATGCCTTTTCCAATAGACAACACCCATTTTCACAGCTCACCTATCCAAATACACAGATTCTTATCTAATTTTACACATTCAACCAACCAAATACAACATTTCTTATCTAGTTACGCCTACTCTGATAAGACCACACCAATAAGCATCTAAACTAATGCAACTTCTCCTCAAATGAAAGTTTACAAAGTTTATAATGAAGTTAAGATACCCTGTTTCCACATCTACTGGACTTGTTACGTCATTGACGATCACTTCTTGCAGACTATCTACCTCTAGAAAGACATTTTCAAACATCTAAACTTGACAAATTTTAACTCATTGACGACTACTTCTTGCACTTTCTTAACTAATAAGCTTACACATATTCACATCTAACATTAAAACATCTCTTAGACAAATTTTATTTTACCAAAAAGGCACTGATTCAACATCCACTGGACAATTTACGTCATTGAAGACTACTTCTTGCACAGCTTTCAACATTCCTTTTTTTATGGCATCACAACAATTGCATTCTCTATTACGAATCCTATTTGGCTAAGTAGGATAAGTCCCCAGGTTTTGCAGTATTGAAACCAACTTATGTAGGTTCAAATCCTACTACAGACATGACTTTTTTTAACTTATTTAATTTAATACACAACATTTAACATACATTTATTCTAAGTCCCCAAGGTCGACAAAAGTGACTAAAAGGCAATGAGCTACATCCACTGGACAAATTACATCATTGAACACTTCTTCAGATATTACAGGTAAATTACAGGTAAATTACAGGTATACAGGTAAACAGGTATACAGGTCAAAGGTCAAGGAAAACGTAACTAATTCACTTATGCGGACGAAGAACGACCTTCCAAGACACAACTTTCAGAAGATTTCAGCCAAACGACTGAAACTCCTGAATTCACTTCTTCAGGTACTCGGCAAGGTCGGGTTAACTTTCAAGGTCAAATGTGGTCCAGAAGCGCGTTTGTTATACTACTTATATATATATAATATATATATATATATATATATATATATATATATATATTTGATACCTTGGAACATTGAACTTGAATCTATTCTACAAGTATTTTCATGGAAAGTGTGTTGATGTAGCCCACTTAATTCCTCTAAAAGCAATGCATGCTGAGAATACAGCTTGTCACTCCTTGTACAACCATTTTCAAGCAGTCTTTTATATGGAGAACCTTATTCCTTTTGAATGGTTTACCCAGGACTTCCCATCAAGTACAATTTATAGCGATCAAGACCAACGTGAATCCATTTTCCGCACACGCGTCTCTCCTGTAGCAGTAGTAGGGATTTCCCTAAACCACATGTGATATGCTGACAAAAAAAAATTATATATATATATATATATATATATATATATATATATATATATATGTATATATATGTATGTATATATATATATATATATATATATATATATATATATATATATATATATATATATATATATATATATATTTTATCAAATAATTTACAAAATTAATCTACCCATGAAAAGTCGACATTGTACAAGCAGACCTGTGTTACCAAACATACGATTTTCTTCAACAATTATAGCTTTTCAAATTTAGGTACAATTAATCTAGTGACAAATCAAAGACTTAACTAGACCTTTCCCAACAAATTTAATAAAAAAAAAAACATGTAAAAATGGTTATCTTTTAAAATAACCGACCCACCAAGTACACTTATTTCAATATTCTAATTTTCGAAGCAGCCATGTAACCTTTTTTATAATATTTTGTTCAAAGATGATTGTTCCAAGAATAACTGTATACTAAAATCATCAAAGTTATAACCTCCACTTATTCAAAAAACTTTAATCCACTTATTTTTGGTTTGGCCAGTTTCTCCGTAGTAGATTTAAGTTAATTTCTTTTTTGATGACACTAGTCTTATAAAAAACCACTTTAAAATCTCTTTATAGATCCTAATTTATAGAAAAGCCGAGAGCAACAATAAACCAATTACTACTACAGTTCAACTCAATATATTCGTTGTGTCATTACACACACTCTGGGTAATTGGCACTGCTGCATTTGACGTTTTCAGTTAACCTCACTATTTGCTCAAAATAAGAACTGACTCGGAAGAAATGTTTTTACTTTCCAAGATTAATACCGAAATGGTAAGCGATTTTATTGTAACATTTCTAAAGTTTTTTAGCGAAAGAACAAGGTAAGTTTGAAAAAGTATTTGTTTTATTTATTTATAAAACTTTATACACGATTTTAAAAATATCCGCATTATATATTTTTTTCTAAACCAGAAAATAAGAAAATACAACTTTTGTCTAAACATATTCATATAGAATTTTATTTCTTCAGGGCTTCCAATGACAATGCAGTAGTTTATCTCCAAATTAAAAAGAAAGATCACAGAGAAATTAAAAATAAACTTGTGTAATATTCGTTTCCGATATATCAGGCAAACTGTAACCTTGTAACTGTAACAGGGAATTTTATGAAGAGCATTTCTTCGTAAAGGTGTCTCGTTTGATGATCTCAAACATTGTCTAATTTCCTTACAAATGCTGAACATTATATGCATGTTCAATCTTTTAGGTAATGTTTTAGTTTAAGTCGAAACATGCATTTAGAGAGTTTTTTTATTTATATTGGCGTTGTTGAAAGTAACACGTGTTTTAAAAATATCATCCTTAGTCTAAACCTACTGATTTAGAAAAAGCCCATGGAAATGATATTAAATTTAGAGAAATAGATTTTCATAGGGTAACAAAATAAAATTTACTTTCCGATTTTAGGATAAAAGTTAGCTAGTTATTATAAATAAGGTTTTATTATTTGTTTTTATTGGGATAATAATTAAATAAAAACTTATATTTAATAATAATAATTTTTATTGTCTAAGAAAATACATCTATATAGACAATAATACATAACAAAACAAAATTAAATTAACAATTATTTAAAGCAAACTTATTTATAGATTTTGCAATAATCTGCCTCTTATGGTGTAGGTAAAGTGAGATAAAGATAGACCCCACAGATCAATATTACTGTAGGTATCATTAAAGATCCATAGACAGATACAGTGGTATTTTAATTAAGAAATTTGGAGAAGGTGTAGGCCAGTAGAACGTACCAGCAAGTCTGGTAATTGAACCAATTTCAGCATTTAAATAAAGACGATATTTGAAAAATATGCAAAAGAATGCTATGTTCCAGTTCCAACATGTTTTTTATTAGTAACTACACATGCTGTTATGTTTGCTATATACTTTTACTTACTTGGCCTTTTAAACTACTTCAATTTTTAAAATAAAATATTTTTGATAGTAAAAAATTTATACATTATCTTTTAGAAATAATAATTCAGTAATTTTGTTTCATTTTTAGCTTCTGTACATATGCCAAAAGAAGAGAATCAGAAAACGAAAATTTTTAATATTAGAAATATTTAATTTTAAAAATTGAAATGGTTTAAAAGGGCCAAGCGACTAAAAATAAAGATTTGTTACAATAACATCGTTTACCATTTCGGTGTTAATCTTGGAAATCTTCTTCAGAGTCAATTCTTATCTTGCGCTAATAATGAGGTTAACTGAAAACGTCAAATGCAACAGTGCTAATTATCCAGAGTGTGTGTAATGACACAAGAAGTATGTTGAGTTGCCTATCTTGATGTGAATTGACTAATAAATACTGATGATGGTTACTCTTGGCCTTGTTAACGGATTAAAATTATATATATATATATATATATATATATATATATATATATATATATATATATATATATATATATATATATATATATATATATATATATATATATATATATATATATATATATATATATATATATATATATATATATATATATATATATATATATATATATATATATATACATATATATATATATATATATATATATATATATATATATATATATATATATATATATATATATATACGTATACATATATGTATTTATGTTCGTGCCCGGAACAGATGCAAAGGAGTTATCGACGAAACCAAGGAGGCACACAATCAACAAATTAGAAACAAACTTCTCGCTTGTCCTAACAATTCCAGGTCCTTTTGAGCAGTCGCTAAGGCAGTTAGTCAAAATTTCACCAAATCGATCATACCACCACTCACACAGCCAGATAATTC
The DNA here is from genome assembly GCA_019049505.1 of Pachyrhynchus sulphureomaculatus. Lineage (NCBI taxonomy): Eukaryota > Metazoa > Arthropoda > Insecta > Coleoptera > Curculionidae > Pachyrhynchus > Pachyrhynchus sulphureomaculatus. The sequence goes on from CM032446.1 coordinate 76,747,205, forward strand.
TATTGCAACGACACCTGTTCAGAAAGCGAACTTGTTGGCTGAACTCTTTGTTTCACATTCTACTGTCGATTTCCAAGGAAAAACACCACCTACTATTCCCATAATGCAGTTAAGGATGCCCGATGTTATCTTCAGACAGCGTATCATAAAGCGTATTTTAATGAAGCTAGACACCAAAAAGACTTCTGGCGCTGACGGAATACCTGCCATAGTTCTCAAAAACTGTGCTAGGGAACTAACACCAGTCTTGTGTAGACTTTTCAACCTATTCTATAGAAAGGGAATATTTCCTTCCTGTTGGAAATGTACCACAGTTCAGCCTAAAAAAGGCAAGAAGACCTTGCCAAATTACTACCGACTAGTCGCACTGCTTTCAATAATATCGAAAGTCATGGAAAAGGTTATCAATCAGCATCTTCTAAAATATTTTGAAGGATTCAACATTATTACCGATCACCAATATGACTTTCGTAAACATAGATCAATAGAAGATGTTCTGATTTACGTAACACATGTTTGGAACAAAGCAATTGGACACTTTGGAGAATTTCAAGCGGTTACTATTGACATAACTGAGGCATTCGACCGTGCTTGGCATAATGGACTGTTGGCTACGCTACGCTCTTATGGTATGTCTGAAAAGTTCTGTTTGTGGCTCTCATGTTTCCTCAGAGAGGATTCTTTACGGGTGGCGGTCGACGGATTTGTTTCTAACACCTTCACTATCAACGCCGGTGTGCCCCAAGGCTCCATACTGTCTCATACTCTCTTTCCCATTTACATTAACGATCTAGTGGACAAGACCGGGAATCCAATCTACAGCTTTGCAGATGACAGTACGCTTATCTCTTCATTCACTTTGAATGCTCGGACATCGGCTGCTCAGACGAATATCCGCAGAGAGCAGTAGGTCATTCAACTTAACAAAGACCTGAAAGAAATTCTATCTTGGGGTGACAGTAACCAAGTGGAATTTAACGCTACAAAAACCCAGGCGGCAGTTTTTCCTAAAAAAGTTAACGTTGCTTAACCCGACATGGTCATGTCGGGGCACTCCATTCCCCTAGCTTCGTCACTCAATTTGTTGGGCGTTAATTTGGGAGCAAATATGTCCTGGCATGAAAATGTCGCAGGCATAGCAAGGAAAGCTTCTCAAAAGTTGGGAATATTATTTCGAACCAGAAAGCTTTACACTCCACAACAACTGTTAATTCTTTACAAAGCTGAAACTCGACCAACTATGGAATACTCCTCCCATGTTTGGGGCTTCGCTCCACACACTGCATTTGTTCGATTCTGTTCAGAGAAGAGCTGTTCGTTTGATTGGATACCCGGAAGTGTACAGGCGTCCTTGATTCGCTGGAACATCGAAGAACGGTTGGCGACATGAGTCTGTTCTACAAGTATTTTCATGGAAAGTATTTGAATTTCAAGCAGTCTTTTATTTGGAGAACATCATCCCTTTGGAATAATTTGCCCAGGGCTGTGTTTTCCACCGAGTACAATTTACAGCGATTCAAGAACAATGTGAATCACTTTTTCCGCACACATGCCGCTCCTGGAGCGCTTTAGGGACTTCCCTGCAGCATGTGTGCTAGGCCCATAAATATATATATATATATATATATATATATATATATATATATATATATATATATAATTTCTGTTATTTTAGGGTGCAACGAATTAAAGGTATCAGGTATAATGTTTTTTTACTTAAATATTAATATTCAATCAGGAAATATAGTAATCGGTCTCATTTTATTACTGCCTACCAGTCTACAACAATTTGGAGCTCTATTCTCGTCAATTATTTTCTTATGTGTTAAATATCTAATGATTTTTCCGGTACATTTACGCCACTTAATTAAGAGCAAAATCTGCATCTTAACGCAGAACTCTAAACTGTTGGCCTTTGGTTCTCATTAATTTTCAGAACAGATTATTTATAAAATGTACTTGGTATTATTATTATTAATTATTTAGTATTACTTTTTGCGAAGAATGAGCACATAAATTCATTTTTTACAGTATTTTGCAGATACAACTTATTGTCCAACGCTTTGTACTTTTATTAAACTTAATCAATATTTAATATTAGTCAAAGACTAGTCCTTGAACAAGAATTATTTTAAAAACCATTTTTACAATGAACTGAGATAACATTGTATTTAATTAGTTTCAAAACATAACTACTCTGATCCTTTATTGTAATTTAATAAAGTTGTAAGCTTATTACTGAAAATAATAAATTAAAAGTCAAAAGAGCTTTAAAGACAAAACCTGTTTATTTATTCTTGTTGTTTCAAAATAGGATTGAATTACGGGACGGATAATTTTATAACTAAGAAGTTGTCTCGAGTATCAATAAGAGCTTTGTTGTGTTTAATTAGACATTAATTAACAACACACTCTATGTCACACGTTCTATATCAATTTCTAATATGATTTCTACAGGGTTAATAAAACTTGACTACGTACGTAATTCATTTTTATTAGTATAAAAACAACATTATTAGCAATCACCAATATGGCTTTCGTAAACTTAGATCAACAAGAGATCATCTGACTTATGCAACACATGTTTGAAACAATGCAATTGAACACTTTGGAGAACCTCGAGCGGTTGCTCTTGACATATCCAAGGCATTCGACCGTGTTTGGCACGATGGACTGTTGGCTAAGCTACGCTCTTATGGTTTGTGGCTCTCATGTTTCTTCAGAGAGCGTTCTTTACGAGTGGCGGTCGACGGATTTCTTTCTAACACCTTCACTATCAACGCCGGTGTGCCCCAAGGCTCCATACTGTCTCCTACTCTCTTTCTCAGTTACATTAACGATCTGCTGGAAAAGACCGGGAATCTAATCTACAACTTTGCAGATGACAGTACGCTTATCTCTTCATTCACTTGGAATGCTCGGACATCGGGTACTCAGGTGAATATCCGCAGACAGCAGGAGGTCGTTCAACTTAACAAAGACCTGGAAGAAATTCTATCTTGGGGTGACAGTAACGAAGTGGAATTTAACGCTACAAAAACCCAGGCGGCAGTTTTTTATAAAAAAGATAACGTTGCTGAACCCATGTCGGGAGCATCGTCACTCAACTTATTGGGCGTTAATTTGGGAGCAAATGCATCCTGGCATGAACATGTTGGGGGCATAGCAAGGAGAGCTTCTTAAAAGTTGGGAATATTATTTCGAACCAGAAATCTTTACACTCCACAACAACTGTTAATTCTTTACAAAGCTCAAATTCGACCAACTATGGAATACTGCTGCCATGTTTGGGTCTCCGTTCCCAAACATACACTGCATTTGTTGGATTCTGTTCAGAGAAGAGCTGTTCGTCTGATTGGAGACCCTGAACTGACCGGCGACCTTGATTCGCTGGAACATTAACGAACGGTTGGCGACTTGAGTCTATTCTACAAGTATTTTCATGGAAAGTGTTCGAAGGATGTAGCCCGCTTAATTCCTCCCAGAGCGGTGCATGTTAGAAATACACATCGCACTAATACTTCACATCAGTATAAGGATCAGCTTATTGCTCCGCGTACAACTCTTTTCAAGCAGTCTTTTTTATGGAGAACATCATCCTTTTGAAATAATTTGCCCAGGGCTGTGTTTCCCACCGAGTACAATTTACAACGATTCAAGATCAATGTGAATCGCTTTTTTCCGCACACATACCGCCCCTGGAGCGCTTTAGGGACTTCCCTGCAGCACGTGTGCTAGACCCATAAAAAAAATGAACTGAGTATGCTTAGTGTTATTGATGATATTTTTAACTACGTACTCTATACATTTTGGTACTATAAAGCACTGCTTCTTTAATCATTTGAAACTTAAAGATCACGTTAACGGCGGGTATTTGTCAATGATATGTTACTCCTAGATTTCAACTTTTTTTTTAACATACATTGACTCCGGTGGGCGGGGTCACATGTATCGCCACTACCTTGTTTCTTTATCCATTATTTTACGTACTATATAATAGTTTATCCAATTCTAGATAATCGAGAACTTCACTACTCTCTAAGACGCCGGCAGGAAGATGCTCTTCAATAAATGATTTCATGTAATACTTCAAGTTTATAGTGGGCCCATATCTGAGTAACACCTTAAGTAGCTATATCAGCTGACTGAGCCTCTAAATTATAAGAATTCTACTCATAAACTATAATATTATATCAGCTAGCAACTATTAAATATTCAAATCAGTTGTTCATAATTTGAAAAGGGTTACACTTAATTAAAAAGATCAATCAGTAATATAAATCAACATTATAAAACAATATACTATAAATAAAACAGTCATAAAAAAAATACTAATACTTGATATTCCAAGTGGTCCTGTTCTCATATGCCAAGAAAGACGGTCTGTAAATCCGGGCCTCTGTCACAATCCCTAACAGGTAAAACAGGTATTTATATTTCAAATATCTTCTTCTTTTTAAACTCGTATCTAACTTTCAGCTACAGGAAATCCTCTCTAGTAGGAAACCCCCAGAGAATGTTGGTATAATTTATTTGCAATTTCAGAATCTGTTGCTTGCCAAGACCGTGAAAGTTCATTTAGAAAATTAAAAATATGACTCCTTAATCTGGGGGCACGGCAGTGCCCCCGCCAAGTCGAGCAGAAAGCACAGCCGTACCATCCTTTTCTCGAAGCCACTCACGGCACTTTCGACCCCCCCTGTAACTTCGTTGCCGATAAAGTTAGAAGTCTGAATTTTCAGTGACCAAGAGGACATACTATACTAGCTATATTCCTAAATTACCTACTATTTATACCTTATAGTTTACGAAGTATCGCCAGTCGAAGTTCTTTAATTTTGTCACTGACACACTCACCGATCATCAAAATTCTAAAGTACTTCTAGCAGACACACAAACTTCAAATTTTGAATTTAGTTAGTGTTTAGCCTATAAAGGCAGGAAAAAACTGAAACATCCCGAAATTTCTGTCCCGTTTTCTAAATGGTACAGTCACTTAAGCCAAAAAAGAGGGTCAACCTCGGAATAAGAGATAAGCTGTAAACTTGTATAAACCTTTATTTTGGCGTTCTAAAAGTTGTCTCAAAAGTCTCATAAAATCTCGTTTTTCGCAAATATCTCGTTTCCTATGGTTTCAATGATATTTGCATTTATTATAAAAAATATAGGGCATAAAATTTCCTACAAATTTTGTTCTAAATATTTTTTTATACGCTTAACCGTTTTTGAGGTAGAGTGCGGAGAGCGCGCAGCGCTCAGCCATACATAGCATAATGCAAGGTCGACCGTGAGTCCGGTAAATAATACATACACATAATAAGTGAAATACTTTAAGTATATTTTAATTATAAAAAAGTATGAAGATGAAGAAGGCAAGGCAGCAGGGCTAGAAGAGAATATAGTTATTAAAATAGGAGCAAAAGTCACGTTAAGACGAAATATTGACGTGAGTCTTGACTTAGTCAACGGTTTTATCGGTATAGTACATGACAAAATTGAAGAAAAACGTCATACAAATAAAATAAAAAAAATACATATTACATTTAATAATGAACATCTTTATGAGGTTGGTCCAGTCAAAACTAAATTTGAAATTATTAATAGAGCTTATATTCATCGCGAACAGTTTCCGATATGTATAGCCTATGCTATTACCATACACAAAAGTCAGGGGCTAAGTCTAAACAGTGCACTGATGGACATCGGTTCTTCAATGTTCACATGCGGTCAAGCATACGTGGCACTTTCGAGAGTACAAGTCTGGGCAGATTACATCTAATTATTGTCGACTTCGGTAGTATCAAAGCTGCAATCGTTGAATATAATCGACTTAGAAGTACTTATCGTCCAGACTTGTCAAAAATTGTTGCATCATAGCCTTTGAGAAAAACCAATAGAGACAGAGAGTGGGTTTTAAGAAAATCCATAGCTGAGGTACAAGAAATATTACCCGAGAGGAAAAAAAAAAAGAGGACTAGCTACGAAAAGAAATGAGATCCCATCAAAAACATAAAATGTAAAATACTTTATTCTTAAGTGCACTGTTTAGACTTACTTAGCAATCGAAATAGTAGATTATTCTTATGTGATTATGTTGCCGTGCGATTGCCAAGTCATTATATTTATTATAGAAGTAAAGATGTCTAATACTGATACGGTCACTATAAATGTTGGTAGGTAACTAAATAGATAACAATTTATGACAAAGTTGTGGAATAGGTGCTTCCATAGATACTAACTAAAATAACTGACTTGGTTTTACACGTGACCTCACAACTTTTTGTGGTGGAAGGACTGCGTTGCGAGACTTGGCATTTTTTACATTTTATGTTTTTGATGGGATAAAGCATTTACTAATAAAGACCCATTAAAAATTATAGAAATTTTCTTCACATAATCTTTTGAAAAATCGTTAAATAAATATTACTCCCCTTAACTCACAAATAAAAATTAGACACATTCCGCGGCAAGCTAGCATGTATTACCAAAAAATGTGACTACATGGCAAAAAAAATTATAAAAGGAAAAGTACTTCCATGCACTCCTCATTTTTTCAAAATCTAATTGAACCAAATGGAACCTGAACTAACTAGCAAAAAAGATTAATTACGTTACAAACATACAATGTCACGTTTTGGAACGGCTTGCCAATTCTTTTGAGACTCTACACGTGGGTTTAAACGGTCCTCCAGACGAATAATTCTCAGGTTAGTAGACTCAACTACCTATTCACTCTACCTGACACCAAGTAGGCCCTTATTCCTTAATACCAGAAGGAAATTATCCATAATTTTCAATTTTCTTCCAAGCCGATTATTATTCCTGGAACACTCCACGCTTCCACAGGATCAGTATGATCAGGTACTATGATGAGTATGTCTACAGTGATGTAAATTCCTCTATAAGATGGATATTAAACGAAGATAAAAAATTGCGTTAATTAATGTTATATTAATTAAGTCAATAGTGTAAGGTTTTGAAAAGTTTCTTTTTAAAATTTATTTATACCGTAGTCATAACCTTTGGAATAATTTCTACAACATCAAATGGTTGACCTTTGAGATAGCCCTGAGTTAAAAAAGATAAAATATTCACTGGCCAGATTTAGTGTATTCAATAATAATTTCTAGCCAAAAACTGTGAGCGAGAAATGAACATTGTCATTAGCAGAAACTACTCATCCATGCATCCTAAGACTGCACCATCACATTTGCTCCGATAAACTACACAGCCCATCTAGCCGATCCACGTACGTGAACCTCGTACGTTTTTACGGGGACTTCATTGCTGCAAAAGAAATGAGACCTGATTCAAACATTGTTCTAACGACAGTCATAACAGTGGTTAATTGCCTCAATATAAGGACATCATAATCATCTCTTTCTTGTTGTATAATGAAACCAATTACGTCATTGATAGTATAAATCCCTTATTCTGTAATTCATTATACAGCGTCCTCGCAGTGTGGTTTTGTATCAAAATGTTTGAGTGACCTTTATTCAGTGATACACTGGACGTTGTACTGCTTCAAAATTATGTCGGTGTTGCATATGACCCCATTTGTTGTGAAAAACAAGCACATTTTTAAGAAATCTTATCTATAATATTTTTGTAAGCAAAAGTACTGGGGAGGTACGTTAGAAACTTGGTTAGACTGCAGATTTAATTCCAACATTTCTTTTTTTAGTTTCATTATTCGTATACCACAGATTGATGAACTTTTAGTTGGTTTGTTTTTTTTTAATTGAGGCATGCTTAAACAATGGCCCTCTTTAAACTGATTTAAATTATGCATTTTGATTGGTCAAGAACACGACGCCATCTATTATTGATAATGTTAAATTACCACTTAAATTGGCGCAATAAGAGTTAATGGGTTGGTGGGTTCTAAGTATTTAATACTATATATTAAACCAAGACTTAGAAAATAATACTTTTTTGATATGAGTTATTTTTTTATAAAAGTTGTCGTAGATAAAATATTGTATAAAATAAACATAGTCTGGAGCATGTTTCAGTAATTGTGTGGTTAATTTTTTATATAAAGAACTTTTTTTCATAGAAATGGCGGCTTTTTGCATGTTAATACATATTTATACACAGTAAAGGATTGATAAAAACGATTTTATCATTATTTTTTATTTAATGTGGGAGAATTCATTAAAATGTAGACATTCACGCGAGAATTCGTTTGTTCAGACACGGTAATCATATAAGGACGAGTCAAAAAAGTCATATAACTAACACAAATATTTGTTACTACTGTTATGAAATCATTGCAAGTTAGTTTTCTAGTATACTACTAAATACATTAATATTTGTCATAAACCAGAATCCGTGAAAATGTCTGAAATTTGAACCTAATATAGTTGTTATGGAAGACTTTCGTCTTTAACATTGTTGTATCTGATGATGTTCAAGGATATAGAAAGAAACTTCATAAAAATAGGATTATGCGTCTTTGAATTATACTCGGTCTATACACACACATACATACAGATACACGATATATAGAGAAGAAATCGAAATACAGGAGTATTACTTTTATATTATAGTTCTTCCGGGTTCAAAATGTTGACAGTTTTGATATCATATATCTATATATTGTAACAGATTTTAGATTGTTCATATTTGTTCGTTTGTTACCATTGTTTTTTTTTAGAAATTCGTTCCAAAGTATATTTATGGCGGTGAAAACACCAGTTTCAATTTTTCCTCCAAATTTCTCGTAAACAAACCCTATATAACTAAAAAAGTATCAATTATACTTATTTACAAAAAAAAAAATTTCTTCAAAAATATTTTAATTAGAATTTGTGGACATTCCCCTAAAGCAACACTATTTGTCATTAAGCTATAAATATGTTCTATTTTTAAATTTGTCTAAAATGCTTACTTAATACTGTCTACGGGTGATACCGATTTTCATGAAACTTCACGCAAACTTCGAAATCCAGAAAATAAATGAGTATATTTTTATAAGTGACCGATTAGACATGTAAACTGAATTTAGTTTTAAGAAGTTTTCTTTTTAAAGTTACTCTCTTCCAATGTTGCCTAGAATTTTGTTATTTTCTGGAATTTCTGATGATCTCTGTGAATACAAGATCCCAAATTTAATAGTGTTCTATATGAAAATAAGAAGAAAGAATATTATTGCTCATTATTTTATTTTACAGTGTGATTTAATAACAAGAAAATAATAAAATGGTAACTCTAAAATATCAAGTAATATGTTAATCTACAGCCTATCAGACACTTCTTGCGCCTTTCTGTCTATGTTGCTCAAAAACAAGTTTGTTTAACTACGGCGAATTTTCAGAAACCTCAGAAAACCTTCGTAATCACCTTACAACCACGGCAGGTATCGTCAATAACGAAAGTACTTTGACCAACGAATTTTTAAAGCGATTGAATTATTCAGCTACCACACTGTGGCTGAGGGTCTATCACCGTATCATTCTGAAAGTTCCCTGTAGATATCCGAGGGTCGTTAACAAGAAATTCCATCACCATACCACAAACGAATTAATTTGTGGTTTGTCACCTTAATTACCTATATCTGAACGCACATGTGTGCTTTCTTTCAGTAATGGTACATATTGTCCCTTACCATTGCTTGCTATAACCACTATGTACTTTTAATTTTACTTTTATAAAAAGAGTTGCTACTTTTTTTACATGTAAAATTAACAGCTCTGGTTTGACTTGAACACACCATTGTAAATATCAAGCATTAAATTCGCTCATTCGAAATACACTACAGAAATCGACCAATCGACATAAAAGATGGACGAGCAGATAGTGTGGAATTAGTATTTCTCGTAATCTAAAGGCCCTGAAATATGAAACAAATTAAAAATTTAAGAAGTTATTAATATTTTCACGAATATAATTCATGTCTCCGCAGGGGAAGTAAAAAAATATACTTTATATGTTATTTTAATTTTTAGAAGTTCCTGAGCTCGGTTGGAAAGGTTTAGTAGTTAATAATTAGTTAATTTTTTTCTTTACAGCTGACCTTGTACTAAATATCATAAGGTCAAATATTTCTGGTTTACTAATTTTTAGCCTTTTCAGATCTGGTCACTACTTAGTGAGTAAGCTGCTTGTTAGCTTGAATTATAAGGTAAATAAAATTAACCTAGTAATTATTACTATCGTTTATTTATAATTAGAGGTCATCATCTTCTTTAAACTCAAATCGCCATCATGGTGTAAAGATTATTATCAGAATTTTTTTGTTACTTTTATTATCATCCGGATGGAGTGTGTTGGTCCGTAAAAGAAATTTCAGAGTTCCTTGAAATACTCGTAAGTGTTAATTCTCGATATAAGCATGAAAGTAGGGGGCCTGAGATTAGAAATAGAGTATTTATTACATCTATGTTGCACGATATTTAGCAGTTTTTGTAGTTTTATTTCAGTTATCTATTTCATGATTCAATTCCGGTTTTGGATAACATTAATTTTTCACATCAATGAATAACAAGTGTAGGTTTTTTTTGGATATATACGTTGTGTTATATGCGAGAAAAGTTGGCTTCTTCAAACATTGGGTCAGCTTCCATTAATTCTTATCTTCCTGGAGATTTGGTTAATATTATATTCATTTTATTAGCAGACATCAGTTCTGAATAAGGTACCCATTTCTTTACTTACTGTGATTTTCTCAGGTTAGTTACGTCATTACATTCTTACAAAGTTTTTGTAATTTTTTAGGTCTTTGATTTGTCTACAATAATAGCTTTATGGAACTTTAAAACAATTTTAGTGAATTGATTTTCTTTGCTTGATTCCATAAAATACCTCATTTTGCTTGGTGGATAATGACAAATTTATATTGAAATGTTTACCTTATATTTTATTTTTATAGATATCTTATATATTACGGAATAGTGCTTATTATAATAAAAAAAGATTTTTCTACTTATCTCCTTTGCTTTTGCAATTTCGATAAAGAAACAAATATTTAAATACAATTCTTAAATATGAATAATGACGCTGTCATTAAAATAAAAGCTTGTAAAACAAAATTACATATACAAGTTACGAACCCCATATAACCTTATATTGCTGACATAAGTAGTCATAATACAGATAAGGAAATATTATAAAAGCTTCTAAATAAGATGATTCAATCACTATTGTTCAACCACTGTTTCTATAAATCTGTAATTTCAAAATCTCCCAAAAATTATTTTGTACGTTTCCAATAAAACTATTTTTAAGAAACAAAAAGTGTTTTTTAAAAAGAAAAATCCATCGGTCCGACGTATAACTTACATGCAGGAGATATTTCTTGTTACACAAATAGCAAATTATATTATTTATAATTGGGTGCTATGTTTTTTTGTTGCCACCGGGTGACAACAGTATTAAAATGCTATGCTTTAAATATAAATATATATATATATATATATATATATATATATATATATATATATATATATATATATATATATATATATATGTATATATATATATATATCTATATGTAATCTCCTTAAACTAAACTAACTCAGTTTTCAAACAATTACTGACTAGTAAACATCGATAACTACAGTAATAACGAATGTTTTATTTGAACAGAATTTAAAATCAATTAGAAAAGGATATATTTTGTTACATTCCATCTCATTGCATTCGAGTTCCCCAATTTTGATTAACTTAAATTGTTATCTTACAACGAAACTATCCGAGGTATTGCAGAAGGGTAAAGAACAAAAAAACAAGAGACACTTACTGTTATACGTGCCCGTTAGGTATTTTGTGGAGAATATAAATTGGCCCAATTTACTCTTAGAAATATATTTTGGCGTTGGATGGCTGGACATACAACATTATATGGATATCTCCAAAAGAAATTGTGTATTTTGTGTTAGAGAATCCACAAAGATGAAAGTTATCGGCACAAAATCTTGTATAATATGTATTCATAAAATCATATTCTTGCAATACCGAAGAAAATTTACCATTATGTTAACGTTAGCAAATTTAGCAAGCTCATTGAAGGGTAATTACAAAACTAGCCCAAAGTCGAAAAAAAAAATTTCATACCAGCAAATCCACATTTTTAGCATGCAGTTAGACGTATGTAACATCATAAGTCATCATCCATTATTGCTATGTTTCTTTATACCTATAACAGTCGTCCCCCTCGTTACGTTTCAACGAAAAATTATTTACCTTGAAAATGTTTGTTATAGCAGTGTTTGCAAGGATTCAAATTTATTATGGATGTGGAAGGGAAAGGTATATACTTTCCTTTGAATATTATATTTTACGTTTAAATTCTTCCTGTGTCTCAGCTTTATTAATTTAAAATTGCCATGTTAATTAATATACTTTTTTTCAAAACAGTATTTTAGTGACATTGTTAACCGATGGCAACAAAAAATCATCACACCCAATTATAAATAATATAATTTTCTATTTATATCATAAAAAATATTTCCTGCATGTATACACAATTTTGTTTTACAGGCTTTTAATTTAATGTCAGTGTGATCATTCAAATTTAGGAATTCGATTTAAATATTTGTTTCTTTATCGAAATTGATTAGAAAGCAACGACGATAAGTAAAAAAACCCTTTTTTTGTTATATTAAACACTATTTCGGTTATGTAATTAGTATAAAAATAGAACATACGGTAAACACTTTAATATAAATTTATTATTATCCATCAAGCAAAATGAGGTATTTTAATTGAAATCAAATAAAGACAATCAATTATTAAAAAGTCATTGCTTTATATATGTATATATATATATATATATATATATATATATATATATATATATATATATATATATATATATATATACGTATGTATATATGTATATATATATATATATATATATATATATATATATATATATATATATATATATATATATATATAAAGCAATGACTTTTTAATAAATGTTTTTCTGCCAAATATCACTCAATTTTTTTTGTTCTGACGAATACCATTACTTAACAAGTATTTGTTGAACAAAATTCGATTCGAAATTTAGATTTTGTTCTTTTATTCGGGGTCTTTAACTTCCTAACAAAAAACCCTTTTTTTATTTAATTTAAGATAAACAAGGGCAAAAGAAATTCTGTTCCTTCGTTATTCAAATTTGTTTTACTTTAAGCTGAATACTTTTTTTTTATTTTGTTTGTTCTATTAAATTGCGATAAAATATGAGCGATATATTATGTGTAAAATATTACGGATAAAGGCTATTTCATTGAATATAATAAATGAGTTTCTTTGCTATCTAAACTTTATACATTCTTTAAAAACAAATCAGGAATTATGAGACAATAGTTTTGATTACTAGCTGGTAATTTTTACTTGTCATTTTCTTAAATGTATAGGTCAGGTCTTATACAGTACTGATAAATGTTATTATATATAACAATAACCAAGAAACTCTAACTAAAACTTGAAGAGCTAGATCCAAATAACTAGTTATAACAAATTCTAAACATTTATTTCTTCTTTCTTTCGTAACAATCAACTAAACCCTAATTCCCAACATCTTTAAAAAAATCATCTTTATTACCACTTTATCTCGCTATCTTGTGAATACATATCCACCAAAATGTTTGTTAAGATAATATAACCGGTCAAGTGCAAGTTGAACTTGCACAATTAGTGTTCCGTACGTTGATTGTTTTTAAAATAAAAAATTTTGTTAGGGTGGTATAAAATGATCAGTGACTTCACAAAACACACCCCAAATGAGTTTTTAACAAAGTTTGTTCCCAATCTTTACCGAAAACTGGTGTTTCAATCTATACCCCGTGGAGAATATGCCAGGATTTTTTCAAAATTTTTTGATCAGTACTTTTCGAGATAAGGTAGGGGACAGTGATTTTTCACGATTTTTTAAAAGTAATACGAAGAAAAGTGTGCGCAAGTATTACATTATATATATATTTTTTACTCGTGTTTTCACAAGCTTTCATTTGACACCACACTCGATGACCTAGTAAAAAAAATTTTTTTTCACTTCCGATTTCACCCCTCAAAACGAATCCCTTAAGTCAAAATTTATGTAACTGTGATATAAAATGATCAGTGACTTCACAAAACACACCCCAGATAAGTTTTTAACAAAGTTTATTTCCAATCTTTACTGAAAATTGGTGACCTTGAAATTTCTGTTTTTTTTATATACCAGATAAATTATTACAGGTAATGAATTCGTGATAATTTTCGTCCAATCTACACCCCGTGGAGAATATTCCAGTATTTTTTCAAAATTTTTTGATAAGTACTTTCCGAGATAAGGCGGGTGGACAGCGATTTTTCGCGATTTTTTAAAAATAATACAAAGAAAAGTGCGCACAAGTATTACCTTATATATATTTTTTACTCGTGTTTTCACAAGCTTTCATTTGACACCACACTCGATTACCTAGTAAAAAAATTTTTTTTTTCACTTCCAATTTCACCCCCCAAAACTAACCCCTTAAGTCAAAATTTAACTTTCAAAACTACATGGCTCTGATGAGGCCATCAATTCCTATATTATTACCAAATTTCAACTTTCTATGACAAATAGTTTCGGAGAAAATCGGGTGTGACAGACGGACAGACAGACAGACAGACACCGAAGTGATCTTATAAGTGTTCCGTACGGAACACTAAAAATAACCATAGAGGGGACACGGAGGGAAGCGGATAGATACAAAAGGATGTTTCTTTCTTTAAGGTGTAAAAAAGAGCTTACTGAGTTACTTACAGAGAGAGGAAAACGGAGAGCTGGGAGCTGGATTTCTCTAAAAAAAAACCCTATTGAACTGGAACTCTAAAAACCGAGACCTTTTTCAAAAGAATAAACGAAATCGATAACTGGATGGGGTAAAAGGGGAATATTTCACCAAAAATGGTTCCTTGTTGTGATAAATCTCACACTAAAACTCAAAAACTTAAATTTAAAAGAGATTTTTTTTCATGATAAAAAAACCTTTTCATTCAATGATGCTTTAAACGGTTTAAACCCAATTTAAAAATAGCATATTAA
The DNA here is from genome assembly GCA_019049505.1 of Pachyrhynchus sulphureomaculatus. Taxonomy (NCBI): domain Eukaryota; kingdom Metazoa; phylum Arthropoda; class Insecta; order Coleoptera; family Curculionidae; genus Pachyrhynchus; species Pachyrhynchus sulphureomaculatus. The sequence goes on from CM032446.1 coordinate 76,762,230, forward strand.
AAGCCTCCTCTAATAACAAAAATCTATAAATAACATATTATTTATAGTTATTTTTAAGAAAGTGAGTAGTAATTGTCTTGAGATACATATCTGCCTATACTTATACCGCATTTAAAAAGTGTTAGAAATTTATCCTTGTAATAAATTGAAAATATTCTTCTACTTATTATTCTCGTCTTTCAAGGCATTCTTTTTCGCATAATAATTTAGCACAATTTAATATAGTAGAAAGGCTTGCAAAAAAGGAAAAAATCTAAATGAACAAGGTTTCAGACCTTTCAGGACGTAAAGTATTTTTTTTTTTTTGATTTCCAGAGATTTAAAATTTTTCGTTAGTTCAGCAAATAACTTTCAAGTTAAAGATCCAAATTGTGTGAACCATATTCGTGTAGCACGTAAGCTAACATTCTTTATCATAAATTTTAATACTTATGTAACTTTCCGAGGCTGAAAGTACGTCGTAAAGTCGAGACAAGGAATTAAAATTCTATCCGAAAATACTAATTTTTATATAATTACCTCATGTTATTCTCCGTGCAACAGAAAGTTTTTCGTATTTAAAAAAAACTTATTTATTTTCTTTCGGTATATTTATTAAAAAATCAATTAAGACAAGAGAAACTGAGGATTGAAAATACTTCTTTTATATACTTTTTAGAGATAATGCCATGTATGGTAAACTGTTGGGTTCTCGGTTTTTTTTAAATCATGGAATCATGGATAATTGCTCGACACCTAGATTCCGAGACCATTCCCGTTTCTTGACGGATAAGATCTTATTTGTTCCAGGGAGCAAGGATTTTAGCTGTTTAATTTTCAAATATCTTCACAAATCAGATATAGGTGGAGGCAAATTTGTTTTTGAATTTCAAGTCTATAATATCTCCCGTTCTGCTGGAGCCAGGTTCTTTGGCTGTAACCATCAAAATTTTGAAAAGCGACTGTGAAGAAATTTTCATTCATCTTCTAATCTCTAATATGGTCAAATAAGTAAGATTCAATTAGTCCATGTTCCGACAATCCATTCACTCAGACTGACTTTCATTAGTTGAATATAGTCAAAGTAGTATAACGCCTTTGATAACTGAGAAACAATTTAGCAGTGCAGTTCACGATAAACCTAAAATAGGTTTTCCTCTCCTACTTCAAGTGTTATATGTGTAATAAAATTGAAATTGATACCGTCTTTTGTTGGGAAGTTATCCACAGATATGTACTCAATATATTGCTAATGTCAGTAAAACGGAGATTCGATAATAACCCAACTATGCGATGTTGTTTTGGAATGGAAAGTTTGTGCGGTAAAACGAAAATCAGATAAATCGACTTAAATTTTTAAAACTGTAATTTAATCAAAACATGGTTCCACGAGCTTTTGCTCGTAGCACCATACACAAGCTAAATACAACTCGGCCTAAGAAGAACCAGAGGTATGCTTCCCTGTTCCTACTTAGGTAAGTCTCAGTAAGGGCACCCACGTCGCGGGGGTGCACCCGACAATATGTCGGTGGCTAAATTCTGTTGTTGACCCAGTGTTGTGTGGTATAACGCAACCCCCTTGTCCAGGGATACGGATCGGTGGAGAAGAGGAACTACGGTACGGCGTATGTGGCAGCCCAGCCATTAGAGACTATATAGAGGCATAAACAGCATATGTTCTCAAAGTGAGACGCTAATCTTAAATCAAGGAAGACAACGGAAAACCACCATGAATAATTTTTTCCAGGAAATCACTATGGTCAGGAATTAAAACGCAATGGCTCTTAGTTCCGGGCGGCCCTTCAATTAGCAAAGATTGCTAAGAATCCTCCGGCTCAAAATACGCATTGAGACATGAAATGTACGAACGCTATTCCAAGCTGAAAAATTTGAGAATCTCGTAGATATGATGGGCATAAGTGAACACCGACTGCTTGGTTCAGGAACACGATACCATGAACATGGTATACTCTACTCCTCAGGAAGTGATGCCTTAGATGATCTGTATCATAGAAGTGCAATGGGTGTATTTGTTACTAAAGAATATCAAAGATGTGTCAAAAATTTTGTACCAATATCAAATAGAGTAACGCTTATACAACTGGAATGCCACGCTTTTCCCTGTAAATTTGAATCAGGCATACGTTCCCATAGCTGATAGGAAACACGATAACGATGTTGAAAGGCTATAGGAAACAATCGCGCCATCAATCATAACAATATTGTAATGGGAGATTTTAACGCCGAAATCGGGGAGGGTAGTTAGGACGATATAGTTGGTGGCTATAGGATGAGTGGTCGCAACGAGAGGGGAGACTGAGTTCTGCCAAGGGGCATATATGATGATTGCAAACACTTGGTTTAAACTCTCGACATGCAGACTTTCTACGTAGCAAGCCCTACGAAACGACCAGGATGACACTGCTCTAGTTTCTGAGTTCAGGTTAAAGAGAAAAACTCTTACGAATATATAGATATATACTTCAACAACCATTGATGTCACCAAACTTAAAGAGCCGGACATCAGGCACAGAGTCTGCGGAAATAAATGACAATCTCTCCAGGTCAATAAATAGAGAAGAGGAAGGTATCAATGTGCTCGTTGATAGTATTAAAAAGACTAAAATGGAACAGTGCAGGACACATCTTAGAAAATCCGGTAATACTAAACAAAAGTGGATGATGGGTCACATTAGACATCTAATGGAATAAAGAAGGCTGGCGAAGTATGATCAACACACCAAAAAACTATCAGACATAAGATTAAAAAAGCAAAAAAAAACAGTGGATGAAAGAGCAGTGTGACGAACTGGAGAGGATGTACAGAGGTGGCTGGTATGTATGGGAGTACACCACAAGATATAACACATGACATTGACAAATGACCAGAACCGGTTAATATTAGAAGAACAGGAAATGGAAGAAACTTAGACCGGGTACATTAAGCAGCTCTACCAGGATCAAAAAGCAGAGGCAGGAGTCTTGTGTCTAGCACTGGTCCGTGTACTCTAAAATCTGAGGAGTACATGCACTGTTTATCAGAAAGAACAGAAAGGCTGCAAGCTCTGACGAGATTCCAGTGGAAGGGCTTAAACTTCTGACAGATGATAATATCTATCTTTTAGTACGTGTTTTTAATAAGATCTATGATACCGACGAAATCCCAGATGACTGGTCGCGATCAAAATTTTATAGCGCTACCAAAAAAAACAACAACCTAAAAAGTGTGGTGAACATCGTTTAATCAGTCTCGCAATTTGGGTATAGGAATTGTTTTTGCAACTGGAGAAGCACTATTATAAATATTCCTCTACAGAAGTCTCATGACCAACGTAAAGATGTTTTTGCATGCTTCATTGATTATGAAAAGGGATTCGATCAAGTCCAGCACAATAAACTAATTCAAATGATTTGCTATATTAAAGTAGACACTAAAGATGTACAAGAACCTTCCCTGGAAGCAGAGAGCACACATCAGAATCAATAATATAAAAACGGCTCATATCGCGATACAACGAGGTGTTCGGCGGGGTTGTGGGCTTTCTCCCTTGCTTTTCCACTTGTATTCTGACCATATCGTCAAAGAAGCACTACAAAATGTGATGCATATTGGTGGTAAAATAAACCACATGCCAATTCCTATCATGATATGCTGACGATATTGTAATGCTCTCGATTCTATTAAAGGGTTGTAGATGCTTATTGATAGAATTGGTAAATTAGAAGAAGGCCGGGTTCTTAAAATTAATGTGACAAAAACGAAGTTCATGGCCTTCAGTCGTCAGCAATATCATGGCATAACTCTTGAATTAAACAACTAATTGAACGCGTCGATAGGTTTAAATACCTGGGTAGCATTCTTACGGAGCACCTGAAGTTGAGATAGGAAATCTCATTGTGATGACTCGGGGTATCTATTTAACAACATGAAACGGTCCTTCTGCAATATATGGTCAGCTAAGCTTAAAGTTGCGTCAGCGCATGTATAAATGCTACGTTTGGTCAGTACTGATGGATGGTGTTGAGAGATGGTCGTTAAAAGCCAGGACTATGGATCGACTCAAAGCCCTTGAGATGTGGATGCACCAAAAAATGTCTCGCATCACATGGACCCGATATATTACCAACGAGAAAGTCCTTAGAAGAGCTGACAACCGAATGCGCCTCTTGAGAGTATCTGGAGCCTGTATTGAGGGGAAATAAATACCAACTAGTTAAACTTATCTTGAGAGACAAAATTGATGGGCATCGTCGAGTTGGAAGAAATCATCTTTCGTGGCTGAGAAATATATGTAACTGGGCAGGAGTGTAAAACGCTGGAGAGTTATTCCAACTGGCTGAGGACCGAGCAGCCTTCGCCATAGTTGTCGGTAAAGGAGAATTAAAAGATAAAATCATGAATGCATCTCTGCATCAGACATTTACAACAACGAAGGCAAAAGAAGTCACCATCAGCGCAATTGCAAAACAGCAGTAAACGTACCCAGAAGCATAGAGAATTTTCCATATAACAGAAAATTATACCAGCAAGTTAAAGCGATTAACTGTAAACGAACAAAAACTAGAACTGGTAAATTTACTACTTTTATCTATCGATGGTAACCTACCTTTTAATAATTTTGACTTATCTATATAACAATAGATATCAGTACATCAATAATTATTATTTAAAAATTGTTTTTCGGGGCGGGGAAAACTTCCAAAAAGAGCCCATTCGTCCAAAAAATAATTTATCATCTTTTAACATTAATGGCCGGATCGCTTACTGGCGATATATCGGTAATTATCAATATATCGATAACTATCAATAACTATGGACAACTATCGATATATCGATAACTATTGACAAATATCAATATAACGATATATAGTGTCAACTTTTGCATTCACCTATAGTTACTCAATATATCCATAGCTTTCGATGACCATTGATATATTGAAAAAAATAGGCTTGCATGTTCCTTATTCTATATTTCTCTACGAAAAATTGTCATCTCCCGGTTTATTGGGCGTATTTATTTTCCAAGATGACGAAAATTAATAGTTTTGGTTAATCATCATCGATAATAATTGGAACTGATAAAATATTTTCAAATTTTCCCCTAGTTAGATTTTTTTTAGATCCGACGACCCATCTGACTGCGTTAGGGAGGTTTGCAATTTCAATCTGGCTGACATCGAAGCTTACGTCTTGCTTCGAAAAAATGACCTCACAGCAGCAAGCCTTGGATCGACGGAAAATGCGACTAAACTGTAACTTCTAACCATCTTGTCTACCAACAATGGTTTGAAAATCCTATGGTGATAAATCACAACATTTTCGTTCGTACCTTAGACAGATGCAAAGAATAACCAAGGAGGAGACAAAACCAAGGAGGCACAGAATAAAAAAATTAAAAACCAACTTCTTTCCTTTTCAGCAATTCCAGGCACCTCTTGGTCAATCTCTAAGGCTATTAACCAAAATTTCACTAAATTCATTATACCACTAGTCACATGGCCAGGTTATGGTGCAGCAACAACACCTGTTGAGAAAATTAACTTCTTAGTTGACCGTTTCACTTCACATTTTACTGTCGATGTCCGAGGAAAAATATAACCCACTATTCCCAAAGTGGTGTCAAAGATGTCCGCATATCATAAAACGTATTTTAATGAAGTTAGACACCAAAAATGCTTTTGGCGCTGATGGAATACTTACCATAATATTCAGAAATGTTTGAGGGAGTTAACACTAGTTTTCTGTAGGCTCTTCAACTTATCCTCTTCTTCTTGAAGTGCCATATCCGATACGAACGTAGGCGACCCTCTTGCCTTTGCCTGTGCTTGCTGCCTTTTTAAGTGTTTCCACAGACAAAGAGGACCTACATTTTAATGCCAGTTCCGAAGGGAGGGAGGGCTTTACTAGGCATAATATTACGGGTGGTTTGATATTGCCTTCCGGAGAGAGGCCACCGTTACTTGTAATTTATTTTTTAATTTATTTATTATTATTTTTTATTATTATTTTGCGAGTTGAGATACGAAGTCGGGTCGCTAGCATTGACACCTTAACTACTACGCGATGGCTATCTCCATTCTACAGAAAAGTAATATTCCGTTCCTGCTGGAAATACACTCCAGTTCTGCTGATAACCAAAAAGGCAAGAATACCATACAACTACTGGCCAGTCGCACTACTTTCAATAATATTGAAAGTTATGGAAGAGGCTATCAATCAGGACCATTAATATGGCTTTCGTAAGCAAAAATCAACGCAGAGTGCATATCAGCACACTGCAATTGAATATTTTTAAAAATCTCAAGCAGTTTCACTTAATATATTCAAGGCGTTAGACCGTGTTTAAGATGACAGATTGTTGGCTACGCTATGTTCTTACGGTATGGTAGAACAGTTTTAGATATGGATCTCACGTATCCTCTGAAAACGTTCCATATGAGTGGCAGTCAACGGATTGTTTCTAATATCTTTACTATCAACTCCCGTGTGCCCCAAGGGTTTATACTCTGTCCTACGATCCTTCTGATTTACATTAACGATCTGCTGGAAAAGGTCCGCAATCTAATTTATAGCATTACAGATGGCAGTACTAGGGTACTGTACTAGCGGGTAGTCATTCTCTGTGATTCCAGTCGGGATAGGACTAGTACAGGGATGCGACCTTACCCACGCAAGCCTTGAGCTTCTCTTACTCCACGTTCAGAGAAAACCATGTCCCACCTTTTATCCCATCCACAACTCACTATATCCCTATTCCTTCCTTACCTGGGTGAGGAAAGTAATCGGAACCTACCTCAATACATTTTCAATTTCCATGAGAATCTGATGACTTCATTTAATGTTAAATGTTCCGGATGTAAAGGTGGTCCCTCATTCAGATGTGCGGAAGGAACCAACTTGGATGTCAAAAAAATTTAAACCTAAGACCCTCGCAATAGACGACAAAGACGGAAAAATTTTATGGCAAAAAGAACACGAAGGTGGAGAACATACTATGAAAGTTTATACAAGAACTCACCAGAATTAGATCGTTTCACATCGGACAACATTCAGGAGTTACCTCAAGAACCTGACATATTGATATGCAAGATCGAAGAAGCAATCTGTAGGTTAAAGATGAATAAAAGTCCAGGATCTGATGGAATCACAGCAGAGATACTACAAGGTCTAGATGAAGATGGTGTCTCATTGCTTAATGACCTATGCAACACAGTGTGGCCACAATAATGTGCTTAATCTGTATTTATACCACTTGACAAAAAAGGCTTAACACAGCAATGCTAAAATTATAGGACTATGTCTCTGATACCACATGCTATTAAAATACTACTCAGAATAATAGATAATACAAAAATACTTGGACCATCAAACACCGCCAGAACAAGTTGGCTTTGTACAAGGAAGAGGTACGAGAGATCAAATCTTCAATTTCAGATAAATAGTTGAAAACTTCCGCGAATTTAACATTGCAATATATCTGGGTTTACTCCAAGGCTTTTTACAGTGTAGTATAGGGGCATCTCTGGACAGTCTTGAAGGAAATGGGAGCACTGGATAATCTGATTCTGCTCATACGTAATTTATATGTACAATTAGAAGCGGTAATACGACAGGAAAACCAATCAATGTTCGCGGGGGCGTCCGACAGGGTTTTATATTGTCTCCGAGGTTATTACATACATGGTGGTGAATACATCATGAGGAAGAGCCTTTAAGAGTTCGCAGGGCATTTCCATACAAGGCAAGAAAATCAGCAATCTCAGATATGCAGATGATACTACCTTAATCACCGCCAGTGAATCGGAACTTGAAGAAATGCTTGAGAGGGTAACTAAGGAAAGTCGAGCTTTAGAACTTGATATTAATGTGGCTAAAACAAAACTTATGGCGGTCTACAGAAATAATTCAGCACCAATAGAAAATTGGCTACTCAACATTCCACACATGGAGGAATTCGTATGCCTGGGCTCACTTATAAGTGCACACAGAAAAAAAAATAAAACGGCGCTTCTTAATAGCATGGAACGCAATGACAAACTTGCAGATGATATAGAAGGACAGGCAAATAACTACTAATACTAAAAAGAGATTGGTCGAATCACTAATACACCCAACCTTCCTATACGGGGTTCAATCGTGGACTATACACCAGACCAAAAGAGGGTGAACGTATTTGAGATGTGATCCTGAAGGCAATTGCGGCGAATTCCCTGGAAAGCAAAAAGGACCAACATCTCAATCCTGAACGAGCCGCAAATAACAGAGAGGCTATCAAAAGATTGTCAGAGGCGAATTCTTTCATATTTTGGTTATATAACCCATAAAAACGAGGACAGCTTAGAGAAGAATAATACAGTGTAAGGTTGAAGGCAAAAGACGAAGAGGTCGATCTCCATCACGTTGGATCACTCAAATGAAGCAAATAACCCATCCCCCATTACAGGAAACCCTTCAAAACATATAGGATAGAGATAAATGAGGATCTATTACACGAAAGTTTACATGAGATCAAGAAGCTGTAGCCATGAAGGAACGACTAAGAAGAACAGGTGACAGTACGCTTATTCCTTTATTCACTTTGAACGCTCGAACATCGGCTACTCAAGCAAATATCCGTAGGTAGCAGGAAGTCCTTCAACTTAACAAAGACTTGGAACAAATTTTATCCTGAGTAGTAGAATTTAACGCTAAAAAATTTCAGATGGCAGTTTTTTCTGAAAAAATTAACCTTACGGAATCCTACATAGTTATGTCTAATATCTTCACTTAATTTGCTGGGCGTTAACATGGGAGCAAACATGTCTTGACCTGTAGTGCTTTAAGGATTGCCCCACAGCACATGTACTATTCCTATAAAAAAAATCCAGAAGTTAAGCTTTTAAGTAACCGGTTTTCAAAATGTAAAAAATATAACTTTTCACGTGGTCATGTTTCAGAAAATACTTAGTTATATACTATGCCGTATATTTTATGAATATTTATTTTGTGAATCATTTCTGAGTCACTTAGTATTCCGAAGAATTATTTCAAATTGATTTGGAATCAATAAAACTACACAAAAAAAAACTATCTTTAACAGTCACTGTATAAATGAATTTTGACCTACCGTGATTCATCCTGTTGATGCATGTAATCACGTCCTCGCTGTCGTTCATTCAGACCATTTCTACCAATTAGACTGCATCATCTTCATCATTACCTTAGTCCATCCATAATCAACATTAGCTTAGTCCATCCCTAACTGGATGTAAACCTCCCCAGTTGTCTCCAATGAGATCTGTTGTTTCCTTTTTGCATCCAATCGTGCCCCGCTAATCTTTTTATGTTATCTTGTTTGTGGTCTACCTTTGCATCTCTTATCTTCCCTAGCCGTCCATACAACTATACGACGTGTCCATCTGTTATCATTCATCCTTGCGATATGCCACGCTCAATTGCACCATAACATACATATTCGTTGTATTAAATCTGTCACTTCTGATCTTCTTCGTATCTCGATGTTAAAAAATACGATCTTGGAGTCTAATATTTAACATTCGTCTCTCCATATTATTATTATTATTATTTTATTTAAAGGCCACATTTCAGTGCCATATGTTAATGCAGGGCAGTGCATATTGATCGAACACTCTGGCTTTTATTGTATTTGCGATGTCCAATAAATATAGATTGTAAACTTCCGAACGCAGATCAAGCTGACGTGACTCTTCTATCCAAGTCAGCCTTTAAATTATTTTTTGATAATTCGTTTTTTCTGATCTAAATATATGAATACCTTCCTATTCTTTTACCTTCTATTAATAGTCCTTGGCTGTTTTGGCGAAGTTTATTTTTAAACCTTTCTCGACACTTGTTATTTAATTCCATCAGCATTTCTTGTAATTCTTCTTTTGTGTTGGCGATCAGAGTGACATCATCTGCAAATCTTAAGTAATTTAATTGTTTACCGTCCATTAGTATTCCTAGACTGCATAGAGATTTTAAATAATTTTATGTAAATCGTTAAATGCATTTTTACTTAGTTTTAGTTGAAAATGGTGTAAAAATCTAAATTTAATGTTCCTGCAACGAACTTAAAACTTAAAGTAGCAGGTGGTAATTTCTCAAATAAAACCAATTTATGAAGCTTGAGAATGTAATTATTCACCACAGCTCTTTTATTAGTTTAAAATTTTAAAAGGAAATTTTTAAAACAGCAAAAATTTTATGAAGAAAAAATTAAGGGGAGCAAATACATTCGAAACCAACATTCCTTAAGTAAGTATTTTTTCGACGTTCACAAGAAAATAAAATATTTATGGTAATTTTGGATGGTTGTAGCTTCTACTTGATGGAAATTCATTATAAATGTATAATAAAATTGCGCTGTCGATGCAGCTTCTTCAGATCTACATTTTACACTGTCAAGTTAGGTTTAATGTTCACAATTATATATAATTTCTTAATTATAATATTACACCTAACTAAATTACATTGATAATATTGGAAAACCCACACAGACTTGGAATTAGAAGAATAAATTCAATAATGGTGAATTGCTTAAATCTACCTGGTCGTTGAGTAAAGTACCTGTAGTCCTTAATCGATTTATTTGCATTGTTTCTAAAAGGTTTAGTTTTAAACCTTTTTGTTGGATGTGTAAAATTTTGAAATTCTTGTTAAATGTGTGATTTTCTGTTAAAAGATGATTAGCATATGTTGAATTGGATTTTCTATGGAGGAAACTTTTTTCATGTTCTGTAATTCTTTGTATAAATGTACGTCCAATTTGTCCTATGTATGTTTTAGGACATGAACCACATGTTAATTGATAAACCCCTGATTTATTGTCTTTATTGATTTGTGGTTTGTAGTTTTTAAGATATTTCCCTATAGTATCGTTGTCTTGTAAGCTATGTTGATATTTTTTGATTTAAAATTTCCCCAGTTTTTCCGTTGGTTTGCCGAAATAGGTTAAGCATTTAAGTGTAGTATTTCTGTCCTTAAAATGTAGGTATATTTCTGAGTATATTATAATTAAGAAATTATATAAAATTGTGAACATTAAACCTAATTTGACAGTGTAAAATGTAGATCTGAAGGAGCTTCATCGACAGCGAAACGTGTCATCGCAATTTAAATAAACCAGTGGAAATTGACTAAAAACAGTCTTTTATTATATATTTATTTATGGTAAAAAAAAACAACTAAATAAATGAAAAACATCTTTGGTGTATATCAAAGCACAATTTTCAGATAAGTATTTTTCTTTCATTGTTCAAAGGAGCGAGAATAGTTATTATAAACTATAGTTTTGAGATATTTTTACAAGAATCACTTTCTCGACATTAAATCAGGACTACGTGATGGTCACCTACTTGGAAAATCCATTAACTCGGATAAATTTCTAGAACAACTAAGAAAGATGAGATTGAAATATAGAATGTCGCCACATCCTGTGTACACCAGGTTCTCTAGTTAAGATTAGTGAAATTTTGTAAAACGGGTGTGAAGTTATAAGTCATATCCACACACATTGCTCCAAATAGTTTTTCTGGGGCCTCGTCGTTCTCAAAGAAGTACGAACCAAGCTATCACTTTAGAAAAACGTACAAGGTTTTCATGAATGAAATATACCTTTTCCTATAATATTATGATAGTATTGTTGCGTCCAAATACTACATGAACGAAATTAAACCTAAATTATCTTAAATTCCTGCTAGTAGTAACTGATACTCGATCACATTCCACTTTTTCCATTACGTTTTGATGTCCTTGCTTGACTTTTATTTAAAGTTGAATCATTCTTGCAACTTTAGCACCCATTTTTAATTAATTAACTACTTGAGGCTTCATTTAGGCAACGTAAATAATATTGGAGACCAAATTTACTTTGCGCGATAAACGCAGAATTATTGTTTCAAGAATTGCGGTCTGTGTATCTATCTTATCCCTCCTCCCTCCGTTACTTTCGCACATATTGCACATGTTCTTAAGCAGAAAATAAATGAACTGCTATATATAAACTGATAACTGTACTTACCGTCAGTTGAACTAGGGCAAAGGTATGGAACATGGAAGACCTGAAACAATATTATATTTAAACTGTGTTTCTTATTATGTGTAAAATTCACAGCAGAGCGTCATGTACCAACAATTCCCAAAAACATTAGATATAAAAATTTAAACTGTATTTCCTGGAGTACAAAAATATTACTTAAATATTATTTTGTTTCTATAGCTGGAATAACCTTCTGGATACTTATTGTGTCAAATAATGGTCAAATTTAAGCAAGTTCTTAAAATAAACTACAAAGTGTATTTTTTTAATCCAATACTTAAAGATTTGTAGGTTTACAATCTAGGTTTAATGTTCACAATTATATATAATTTCTTAATTATAATATTACACCTAACTAAATTACATTGATAATATTGGAAAACCCACACAGACTTGGAATTAGAAGAATAAATTCAATAATGGTGAATTGCTTAAATCTACCTGGTCGTTGAGTAAAGTACCTGTAGTCCTTAATCGATTTATTTGCATTGTTTCTAAAAGGTTTAGTTTTAAACCTTTTTGTTGGATGTGTAAAATTTTGAAATTCTTGTTAAATGTGTGATTTTCTGTTAAAAGATGATTAGCATATGTTGAATTGGATTTTCTATGGAGGAAACTTTTTTCATGTTCTGTAATTCTTTGTATAAATGTACGTCCAATTTGTCCTATGTATGTTTTAGGACATGAACCACATGTTAATTGATAAACCCCTGATTTATTGTCTTTATTGATTTGTGGTTTGTAGTTTTTAAGATATTTCCCTATAGTATCGTTGTCTTGTAAGCTATGTTGATATTTTTTGATTTAAAATTTCCCCAGTTTTTCCGTTGGTTTGCCGAAATAGGTTAAGCATTTAAGTGTAGTATTTCTGTCCTTAAAATGTAGGTATATTTCTGAGTATATTATAATTAAGAAATTATATAAAATTGTGAACATTAAACCTAATTTGACAGTGTAAAATGTAGATCTGAAGGAGCTTCATCGACAGCGAAACGTGTCATCGCAATTTAAATAAACCAGTGGAAATTGACTAAAAACAGTCTTTTATTATATATTTATTTATGGTAAAAAAACAACTAAATAAATGAAAAACATCTTTGGTGTATATCAAAGCACAATTTTCAGATAAGTATTTTTCTTTCATTGTTCAAAGGAGCGAGAATAGTTATTATAAACTATAGTTTTGAGATATTTTTACAAGAATCACTTTCTCGACATTAAATCAGGACTACGTGATGGTCACCTACTTGGAAAATCCATTAACTCGGATAAATTTCTAGAACAACTAAGAAAGATGAGATTGAAATATAGAATGTCGCCACATCCTGTGTACACCAGGTTCTCTAGTTAAGATTAGTGAAATTTTGTAAAACGGGTGTGAAGTTATAAGTCATATCCACACACATTGCTCCAAATAGTTTTTCTGGGGCCTCGTCGTTCTCAAAGAAGTACGAACCAAGCTATCACTTTAGAAAAACGTACAAGGTTTTCATGAATGAAATATACCTTTTCCTATAATATTATGATAGTATTGTTGCGTCCAAATACTACATGAACGAAATTAAACCTAAATTATCTTAAATTCCTGCTAGTAGTAACTGATACTCGATCACATTCCACTTTTCCATTACGTTTTGATGTCCTTGCTTGACTTTTATTTAAAGTTGAATCATTCTTGCAACTTTAGCACCCATTTTTAATTAATTAACTACTTGAGGCTTCATTTAGGCAACGTAAATAATATTGGAGACCAAATTTACTTTGCGCGATAAACGCAGAATTATTGTTTCAAGAATTGCGGTCTGTGTATCTATCTTATCCCTCCTCCCTCCGTTACTTTCGCACATATTGCACATGTTCTTAAGCAGAAAATAAATGAACTGCTATATATAAACTGATAACTGTACTTACCGTCAGTTGAACTAGGGCAAAGGTATGGAACATGGAAGACCTGAAACAATATTATATTTAAACTGTGTTTCTTATTATGTGTAAAATTCACAGCAGAGCGTCATGTACCAACAATTCCCAAAAACATTAGATATAAAAATTTAAACTGTATTTCCTGGAGTACAAAAATATTACTTAAATATTATTTTGTTTCTATAGCTGGAATAACCTTCTGGATACTTATTGTGTCAAATAATGGTCAAATTTAAGCAAGTTCTTAAAATAAACTACAAAGTGTATTTTTTTAATCCAATACTTAAAGATTTGTAGGTTTACAATCTAGTTTTCAGATTTTTCTAGATTTTAAGTCCGCCATATATATATATATATATATATATATATATATATATATATATATATATATATATATATATATATATATATATATATATATATTATATATATATATATATATATATATATATATATATATATATATATATATATATATATGTTATATATATATATATACATATATATATATATATATATATATATATATATATATATATATATATTTATATATATATAGCATAAATTTGTTACTGATAAATTCGAAATTAGTGCGATATTTATGTTCATGCTTCCAACACGTTCCAATAACTAAAAGATGAATGTAATGCATTAAAATTCCGGGTGTCAATACGTTCGTCTAACAATGAATTTGCACGACGTTTCGCCAAAATCTACTGAGTTAGCTTCAAGCGGCAATAGCAGCAAGATCAGAGTATCGAGCAGCAGCAGCAGCGGGAGCACTTGAAAATACCAAATGAGATTTTAGCGAAACGTCGTCCATATATATATATATATATATATATATATATATATATATATATATATATTATATATATAGTAGAGCAGGTGAAAATATTCATTTATTTGGTTAGTTAGTTACTAAAATCTATGATATATGGGACTAAGGTGCAGAAATTAGATGTCGCGGCGAAAAGGCCAGTGTAGCATTCCTTCAAATGGGGACCCTATTCACTTCGAAAGATTTTTGCAACTGCAACTGAAGGTTAGAATGTTGTGCTGCTATGTCTTCTCTGTTCTACTGTACAGAACCGAATCGTGGATGACCAACAAAGCAGTAATAAAGAAAATAAATGCCTTCAAAATGTAGCTGTACCGATGTATCCTGAAAATTCACAGATAGACGTAACTAATATCGAGGTACTCAGGAAAAAGGGAAAGGGTTTGGAATTGACCTAGACCGGCATAGACTGTTGCAACTGATACTTCAGGGTAAGCTTGAACCAAAATGAGGGCCAGGCAGAAGACATCACTCCTGGGTGAAAAACTTACGAGACTGGCTCGGCCTCAGTTCGATACAGCTTTGTCGTATTACTGCTAATAAATTAGAATAACTCTGTTAATCGCTAATGTCCATATATATATATATACATATACATATATGTATGTATATATATATATATATATATATATATATATATATATATATATATATATATATATACATATATGTATATATATATATATATATATATATATATATATATATATATATATATATATATATATATATATATATGTATATATATATATATATTTATATACATATATATATATATATATATATATATATATATATATATACATATATATATATATATATATATATATATATATATATATATATATCCCATGTTTGGGCTCCGCTCCCAAACTTACACTGTATTTGTTGGATTCTATTCAGAGAAGAGCTGTTCGTCTGACTGGAGACCCGGAACTGAGCCTATTCTACAAGTATTTTCATGGAAAGTGTTCGGAGGATGTGGCCCGTTTAATTCCTCCCAGAGCGGTGCATCTTAGAAATACACGTCGCGCTGATACTTAACATCCGTATGAGGTTCAGCTTGTTACTCCTCGTACAACGCTTTTCAAGCAGTCTTTTATATGGAGAACATCATTCCTTTGGAATAATTTTTTGGAATTTTCATTGATACTGCTATACAGTTATTAATAATTTCCAATATCTCTTGAGCTGTCGTGTTTTCAGACATGAAAGGAATGGCTATTTCTGATTCTTTTAGAATATCATCTACTTCTCTCAGTATCAGTTTCTTTGGAACGACACAATCAGACGGTCCGATAAATTTGGGTTGTATTTTAGCTGCTAAGAAATCGTGGTCTGATCAATGTCCATCCTGTCATTTTTCTCGCCTGTACAATACTTTCCAAGTAGATCCCTTATTTCGTCATTCTGTGAGATACTACCGACTTTTGCATTAATGTCGCCACATATGAGGGTTACCTCCTTATGTGGATAGTGGCTTCTAGTTTATTGTAGAAATCTTCGATTTTAGTATCATCTGCAGCTGTCGTTGGTGCATACACTTGAACACGGGATACCCGAAAAAACCACTACATATACATATATATAAATATATATATATATATATATATATATATATATATATATATATATATATATATATATATATTGTGGGTAAAAAACATGGCAATAATGCAAAAAGTGAATATTTCAAAAAATTGTCGCAGAGAATAGCTGCGTTAAAGTCAGAAAACCTGTAGATTTAAAATCCTTTTTTGTTCCAGCCAAAAGTTTGAAGAGTTATCAACTTGAAATAGTAACTAAATTTTTTATGTGATAAGTGGCTCCCGTTATTTTTAGAGTTTTTTGCGGATGTGATTTGTTGGTATGTGCAATTATTTACACGTTTGTGCTTATAAAACTCTAAAGGTACCATTTAGAGCTGTGATCGTGTATAGGAAAGTATTTTCATTGTTTTGTGAATGCTCAGAGAGCATAAAAATTGTGGCAGCTAGTTTCTACACAATTAATGGCCCCGAGTTGTGCTTGACACAAAATGAAAAAAAAACTGCCAGATCCTCAACAACCTATTTACACATTCGCATTTGTGGGTAGAGAAGTACAAATTTTATTCTAACTACTGCCATTCGATGGTTGTATTCTTCATGAAAGATTTTTTATGACAATACTTAGAAAACCATTTAACTTAGCATCTAACTATGATACATGCAGTATCCTCTGAATCGTATAAATATAAGTAATATTTTAAAATATACCTGGTTTATGTATAACATATGCTTGTTGTACTAGAACTGTTAGTGGAGCAACTCATAATAGACCAAATACAGAACTTTGGAACATCTGGTATATCTATTTAAGATAAAGTTCTAAAACTCTTAAAGTAATTAGAAATTTTGCTGAAAGTCTAATGAGATGTAAAAGTCTTCACCATTTCAAAACACATTTCAAAGAAAAAACCCCAATCGTTCATAATTATCAATTTTTAATTGGTTCAGTTGACATGGTAATTATTTCATCTTCTTAATCCTATTTGTATAACAAACGAAAAATTAATTAGGGACAAATTGAAAAGTTAACCCACTTTTTTTTTTGTTTTTTTTGCGACGATAATAAAATATTATTTATTTGATATTCAATAGGAAACAAAACATTTTTTCTTTTTTTAGTTTTGCATTTTTAAAGAGATGTATATATCTTGACGTTTTGGTCAGTACCACCACACAACAGTTATCACCTCATCCCTTACTTTTGCACTCGATGCTCCTTTCGCTAGCCATATTAATATCATCAGGAGAAATGGCTTGTTAACATGGGTAGCGAAACGTGCGTCGAGTGCAAAAATAAAGTGTTTGGTACAGTGGTGATAACTGTTATATAGTGTTATTGTGCTAAAGATTCTAAAATTGTAATCTACTCAAGTACGGCGATCAAAAGCATTAATAAAAATTTTAAAAATAAAAATTACGGAAATAATTTTTACTAATGTAATAAAATTAAATACTGAGGACACTCCTAAATTAATTTTAGAGAGTATTAGTGTTTTATTTATTCTCAGAAAAATATTTTCTATCGATAATGTTATCATTATTTTTTAATGTAACTTATAATCGCTTTTTTTTTTAAGAAAACGAAAATAATACTTTAAAATTTTCTAAAATTTGCTTCAAAATTGATGCATTGTTAAAAACTGTTCATCTAAATTAAGAGTATATTTTGTCGGATAAGATACTAAAAGCATTTTACAGGGGTCGTTTCGAGCATCGTGCCTAAACCTGCTGTAAGCAGCATGGGACGGCTTCTAAAAGCCTCACATAGGGGTCTTTAAGCCACCTGGCCAAAAATAATTAAAAAGAAAAAAATATACAATCGAAGTAAATAAAAAACGGTGTCGTTTACTTTGTATATTTAAAAATATTTATTTTTATATTTATTTACAAAAAAAAATTATTATTTGCGAAGGCATTGAAGTTATCGATTTCATACAGATCTAGATAAAACATTGATATAAGAAGCGGTATATATCTGTATACAGGTAGAATAAAAAAAGAAGAGAATGCATAAGTCAATGCAACGGCATATTGTTTAGGCGCAACATCTATCATCCAGCGTTTGATAACTGTAATCGTTGCCTGACGTTGTGAAATGCTTTAACGAAGTCCAAAAAAACATAGGCAACAATGCATCTTTGTTCAGATCCCTGCAGCGTTGGATGAGCACCTGTAAGTTAAAAATGGTTTCTCGTATACCAAGAATATTATGAAAGCTAGACTGTGACTCGCTGATATATTGATGTTTGCTTCACGTTTCTTGTAGATTCAGTTATAAATAACTTTTGTGAAGACCTTAGTGATGTCGTTAATCAAGCTTCTCAAGCGGAATTCATCGCATTCTTTAGCGGTTTAGTTTAGTACTTCACCGTAGATGTCATCAGGACCTGATGATTTCTTATTTTTAGAGAACAGAATGGCTTTCTCTATCTCAGATTTCCTAATGGGGGGTCCTGTGTCTGTATCACGTATTGAGGGTTTATTAGGTCGATCTACGGCAAAAAGCGTACCAATGTACATTTTCCATGTGGTAGGAATTTCCGAAGTATACTTGTCGTTAGGTTGTATTTCCTTTTATTGGTCATTTCTTTATACATATTATGGTAATCATATTTTGTTTAATAATCTTCGATTTTATCACATTTCTCAGTAAATCAATTTTTTTTCGCTTCTCCATTTTTTTTACTTATCTTTTTATAAATTGACCGATATTTATCTATGTTTTTATTTTTGTATCTTCGTCTCTCCTCCATCATATTGTTAATCTCTTCTGTTATCCGTTGTATTCTTTTTAGCTTGGTCACATTTTAATAATGTTATCGATGTTGATTTTGTTCCATTTATCATGTTCGCTAATTGTAGCCGCATTAATGTTTTTTTATTTCTTTACTCAGAAATTCCAGAAACTGTTGTCTAATAGTACCATTTGAGAGCTTCCTTATATCCATTTTATCATTGGAAGCTCGTTTTCTGAAATATTTTAGTTTAACCTCAAGTTTACAGACAAGTGGGTTATGGTCTGAGGGAACGTCGGTGCCTGGATATGTTTCCACTGATTTTATAGCATTTCGAAATCTTGTTGGAAGCTATATACGAGGCTGGTTTGAAGAGTCCGTGCAAAGTCCGAGAGATGGCACCACCGGCGCGTATCGAGGTCATGTTTAGTTAGTAGCATTTCTTGAATGAACGCACACCAAGTTTCAGCCATATTGGTCTATTTCTTTGTGTTTAGCATTAGTGTGAATCAAGAAAGTCAAGTGATTTTCAAGAAATGGACGAAAAAGAATTTCGTGTGGTGATTAAACATTACTTTATGAAAGGCAAAACGCCTCAGGAGACTAAAGAGAAGCTTGATAAACATTATGGTGACTCTGCACCAGTTTATAAGTGGTTTCAAAATTTTCGGACTGGCCATATGGGCACAAGTGACGCTGAACGTTCTGGACGGCCTGTGGAGGTTACGACTCCAGAAATCATTGATCAAATCCATGATATGGTGATGGATGATAGAAGAGTTAAGGTGCGTGAGAATGCTAGTGCTGTGGGCATCTCGACTGAACGGGTACATAATATTTTGCATAGATATTTGGACATGAGAAAGCTATCCGCAAGATGGGTGCCGCGATTGCTCACGCTTGACCAAAAACGGAATCGTATGAAGTGTTGCAAGGATGGTTTGCAGCTGTTCCAGAAGAATCCGGAGGACTTTAAGCGTCGTTTCGTCACTATGGATGAAACATGGATACCTTACTATACTCCTGAGACCAAACAACAATCTAAACAATGGGTTACCAAGGGGGAATCTGCACCAAAAAAGGCGAAGACCGTTCCTTCGGCCGGAAAGGTTATGGCGACTGTCTTTTGGGATTCGTAAGGGATAATCCTCATCGACTATCTGAAAAAGGGTAAAACTATTACAGGTGAATATTATTCATCGTTATTGGACCGTTTGAAAACCGAGCTGCAAGAAAAACGCCCGCGATTGGCCCACAAGAAAGTCCTTTTCCATCACGACAACGCACCAGCACACACCTCAGCAGTTGTGGTCGCAAAATTAATGGAAATAGGATTCCAACTCGTTTCCATCCCCTATTCTCCAGACTTGGCTCCCTCGGACTACTATTTGTTCCCCAATTTGAAGAAATGGCTGGCGGGACAAAGATTTTATTCAAACGAGGAGGTAATTGCAGACACTAATAGATATTTTGCAGACTTGGACAAATCCTATTATTCAGAAGGGATCAACAAACTAGAACATCGTTGGACGAAGTGTATAAGCCTAAAAGGAGACTATGTCGAAAAATAAAAAAGGTTTACCCCAAACACATAAGTAGTTTTTATTTTTGCACGGACTTTTCAAACCAGCCTCGTATTCAATTTGATTTCTGATAATATTTTCACGTGAATCTGCTGGGGATTTTCAGGTATAAATTTGCCGCGGAGCAAATTTGAATAGGGTGTTGCTCAGTTCTGTTCTTGACAGAAACTTATAAGACGATCTCCTCGATCATTTTTTCTCCAAGTCCTACGACATCTGCTACCTTGTCTTTTCCAATCTTAGCATTAAAGTCGCCCATTATGAGTGTTATTTCGTGGTTTTTGGTCATTTTGTCATTGAGTTTCCAGCTTCTCATAAAATTCCTCAATGGTTGCCTTATCTCTATCACCAGTTGATGCGTATATCTGTTTTATATCTCTATTAGAGTTACATGCAGCTACAATTTGGTCTGAAAGAGATGTGACGGATCTAGTAGTATGTGTATACTAAATTTGAAATCTCTATAGAATTTCAGTTAAGAGAGAGACAGACAGCACGATGAAAGTTGGAGATTCTATTTTTTGTTGCTGGTTTGATTACTTTTAGCTGCAAAAGAGTGTACCTGGCGCATGTACTACGAGGAGAAAAATTCCATCTTATCTAATTAATAATAAAGGGGAAGATTGAAGGTAAATATATTGTTGGTAGAAGACAGATGTCCTGGTTAATGAATACTAAGAAATCGACTGGACATGCATATAAAAAGCCAGTGAACTTTGTAAATTGACGAAAGACACAAATGCGTTTTTTAGAGTGATCGTATGGACTTTGTTCCATTTTCGTAGTGATTTTTATTTTCCTTGGTCGAAGATTCTTGACTCATATATAGGTATTATCCATTTGAGGAGTATATTTAACGAGCTTTGATAGATGGAAGGTATACTATTATTATTGTAGTGACAAGACATAATCCGATGAAACACTTAGCCGGAGATAGTTGGATAGATTAAAGACCAATAAAAACGATAATTGAATTTTTCAGTTATAGTAGGTATAGGTATTAGTTACTTTAGTTTCTAAAACAGATGAAGATATAAATTCTGTGCCCGAACGTAATATATAACTTATAATTAATTTTGTGGCGTTAAAGTCAATAACAATGACAATTCTTAATAAATCGCAGAAGAGCTGTTGATTAGTTGATAAATACCTGTGCGTCTATTAAAAGTACTAATATTTTAAAACCCATAAGATGCATATATTTTCTATTACTTATAACTTTTAAACAATTTGTTTAAAAACGTATTTTTCACAGATGTGCAATGAGTTACGAATAAATTTTTTAAACAAACAACTTTTCTGATTAGTTTGTAAAACACATATCCATATATATACCCGTTTCGAATGATAGATCAGGTATGTAGCCATCAGCGTGGATAATGTTGAGAGATTGCAAGTTCTTTAAGTATACACTTAAAACGATCAGAGATACATACTGAATGAAACAGTATTAGTAAAACTAAATAAACGAAAGTCCAAAAATGAACTTTTATTTACAATAAAACAACTTGTTAAAAAATAATGTCCTCTTTATATTTAAAAGGTCAGGTTATTTAATTTATTATAAAAGCAAAATACGTTACTAAAGCAAATTAAAGTATATGTTCTGAACAATCTAGATCTGTCTCTACATATCTCAAATTATAGCAAAATTTATCTGTCTCAAATATCGGTTTTATTTTGGCTAAGGACCTTCCGCTACACTTATCATCCGATCGACAGTTTTTAGCCAGGAATATTCTTTCCCTATCTGGAATTTTTAATTTTGGAGATTAGTAATATGTTTTAATAGCACCAGCCTTTGCGTCATTCATTTCTACTTGTAGATAGTTTTTTAACATTTTTTAAACATTGAAATATATTTAGTTTAATGTAAGTTGCCGATTTGATAGAAGCGCCAATGAAATACTCTAAAAATAAATATATTTAAATGTAGATCACAATAATTAATTAGTAAGATTTTAACGCAAAAGAGATTAAAAATCAATCGAGTTTTGACGAGACCTAGAAGCTTGGTTATAAAACTCTCTATAGAATCTTAATATTAAAAACGTACTCAAATATTATAAAGAGGTTTTTATTAATTTATAAACAAATACAAAGGTTCATACTTCCTAGTAATTAATTTTTATTTTTTTATGCATAATTCCGAATTTTAAGGCAATGAAATACTTACAGAAAAAATTTAAATTTATTTGGTTTGATTTAAATATTTGCCTTGCCAACAAGTAATAAAGATTTGCTATTCAAAATAATTATTTCTGACCAAACCTACAACTACTATTCAAAAGGTAAAAAAGTAGCATAAAAGTAGAAGGATAAAATTGACCATTTGAACGCCATTAATAATTAGAAAGACTAACCGACTCAAATATAAAATTATTATTTTAAATTATATGAAACTAGTGCTTATCTGGAAGATTTTAAATTTTATAAAGTAGTAATATTCTCAGAATAGATTACTTTATTAATATAATATACTAAAACTGCATTTCCACTTTGTTTAAATGATTCTACACAACTTCTTTTTAAGTCCTGATTTCAAATTACATTTACCAGTTTATTAAAAGATTTAATGATTCATGTAAAATTGGTTTGCGACCAAAAACTTCAAAAAGTATTTAAAAGTTTAAAATTGCAATCATGTTATTATGACCAATGTTTTCTGTTCTGTTCTCTAATTGTTCTGAAACTAAAATGTCCCTTGGCGTTGTAAAATAGAATATAAAGGCACTATTCAGTTTAACTAATATGATTAAAAAAGTTTAGTTGTTCATATTCAGGTTTGATATTCGTGTTTAATGGAACAATTTCTCATAAATTGAAAACAAGAAGACGTTGTATTATGGAGCAAACTATAGTGTTGTCTCTTTTATAATTTTAACTAAGATGGGAATGTGGAATCTTTGGCACAATGACACTACTCTATATATATAACCACTACACAAAACACTTTATTTTTGCACTCGACGCGCGTTTTGCTAACCATGTTAGCTTCATCAGGAGCGATGATTGACTAAAGCTAAACTACAAATCTATTCTATTTATACTTAGCATAACCCTTGAATTGCTCAGGCGGAACTAATGGCATAGGCAAGTCCATCAGTTCCGGTCAAGCAACCAGTAGAGGGGACTATAAGGAATAGACCCTCTGTTTTTATTTAAACTACTTTTACATTTCATAATTTCCATACTTTCGTAAATTGTACTAGGTGGGAAAAACAGTCCTGGGTAAGCCATTCCAAAGGGATGATGTTGTCCATATAAAAGACTGCTTGAAAAGCGTTGTACTAGGAGTAACAAGCTGAACTTCATACGGATATGAAGTATCAGCGCGACGTGTACTTCTAACATGCATCGCTCTGGAAGGAATTAAGCGGGCTACATCCTTCGAATACTCTCCATGAAAATACTTGTGCGAGTAGAATAGACTCAAGTCGCCAACCGTTATTCGATGTTCCAGCGAATCAAGGCCGCCGGCGCCGGTCAGTTCTGGGTCTCCAATTAGACGAACAGCCCTTCTCTGAACAGAATCCAACAAATGCAGTGTATGTTTGGGAGCGGAGCCCCAAACATGGGAGCAGTATTCCACAGTTGGTCGAATTTGAGCTTTGTAAAGAATTAACAATTGTTGTGGAGTGTAAAGCTTTCTGGTTCGAAATAATATTCCCAACATTTGAGAAGCTCTCCTTGCTATGACATGTTCATGCCAGGACATATTTGCTCCCAAATTAACGCCCAACAAATTGAGTGACCATGATAGGGGAATGGAGTGTCCCCGACATAACTATGCCGGGTTCAGCATCGTTAACTTTTTTAGAAAAAACTGCCACCTGGGTTTTTGTAGCGTTAAATTCCACTTGGCTACTGTCACCCCAAAATAGAATTTTTGTTAAGTT
The DNA here is from genome assembly GCA_019049505.1 of Pachyrhynchus sulphureomaculatus. Lineage (NCBI taxonomy): Eukaryota > Metazoa > Arthropoda > Insecta > Coleoptera > Curculionidae > Pachyrhynchus > Pachyrhynchus sulphureomaculatus. The sequence goes on from CM032446.1 coordinate 76,786,781, forward strand.
GAATGACTTCCTGCTGTCTGCGGATATTCGCCTGAGCAGCCGATGTCTGAGCGTTCAAAGTGAATGAAGAGATAAGCGTACTGTCATCTGCAAAGCTGTAGATTAGATTCTCGGTCTTTTCCAGCAGATCGTTAATGTATATAAGAAAGAGAGTAGGAGACAGTATGGAGCCTTGGGGCACACCGGCGTTAATAGTAAAGGTGTTAGAAAGAAATCCGTCTACTGCGACTCGTAAAGAACGCTCTCTGAGGAAACATGAGAGCCACTTACAGAACTTTTCAGACATACCATAAAAGCGTAGTTTAGCCAACAGTCCATCGTGCCAAACACGGTCGAATGCCTTGGATATGTCAAGAGCAACCGCTCGAGATTCTCCGAAGTGTTCAATTGCGTTGTTCCAAACATGTGTTACATAAGTCAGAAGATCTCCTGTTGATCTATGCTTACGAAAGCCATATTAGTGATCGCTAATAACGTTGAATCCTTCAAGGTATTTTAGAAGATGCTGATTAACAGCCTTTTCCATGACTTTCGATACTATTGAAAGCAATGCGACTGGTCGGTAGTTGTTTGGCAAGGTCTTCTTGCCTTTTTTAGGTATCGGCTGAACTGTGGCACATTTTCAGCAGGAAGGAAATATTCCCTTTCTGTAGGAAAGGTTGAAAAGTCTACAGAAAACTGGTGTTAGTTCCCTTGCACAGTTTTTGAGAACTATGGCAGGTATTCCGTCAGCGCCAGAAGCTTTTTTGGTGTCTAACTTCATTAAAATACGTTTTATGATACGCTGTCTGAAGACAACATCGGGCATGTTTGCCTACACTGTGGGAATTGTAGCTGGTGTTTTTCCTTGGAAATCGGCAGTAGAAAGTGAAGCAAACAGTTCGGCCAACAAGTTTGCTTTCTCAACAGGTGTCGTTGCAATAGAACTATCTAGCAGTGTGAGTGGTGGTATAGTGGATTTGGTGAAATTTTGACCAACTGCCTAAGCGACTGACCAAAAGGACCTGGAATTGTTGGGACAAGCGAGAAGTTTGTTTCTAATTCGCTGATTGTGTGCCTCCTTGGTTTTCGTCGATAATTTCTTTGCATCTGTTCCGGGCACGAACAAAGGTGTTACGATTTATGATGTTAGGATTCTCACGCCATTGTCGGTAGGCAAGTTGTTTAGAAGCAACAGCTTCTTTGCATTTTCGGTCAAGCCAAGGCTTGCCGTTAGAAGGACATTTCTTCGAAAATGGAATGTAAGCTTCCATACCAGCTAAGATAACATCGGAAACTTCCCTGGCGCAGTCAGATGGGTCGTCGGATCGAAAACAAACGTCTAACCAAGGGAATGTTCGAAAATATTCCATGAGACCTTCCCATTTAGCAGATTTGTAATGCCAAATCTTGCGCGGTTTAGGCGCCTCTCTGTCACTGACTGGTAGGACACTCGATGTCGAAAGCAGTTAATGGTCGGAAGAACCCAACGGCGGATTTACCTTGTAAATCTCCGGATTGGTGGTTAAAAACAGATCAAGAAGACTGGCGAACTCCCCGTCTCGATCCGTGTTGGTTCGTCAGTAAGCTGAGTTAAGCCACAACTGATTGAGAATGATTCGGCTTCGCGACCTTGTTCATCGGTAGTATTTGAATATTTAAGCCAGTTGATGTTGTGGACGTTAAAGTCCCCCAGGATGGCAATTTCGGCATTTGAATAGTTAATTTGTAAATGATCGATGGTGTCTGCAAGAGAAGCGAAAAGTGTTCTAAAGTTAGTATCACTTGGCGGTCGATAGAGGATGCAGATGAACCTTGTGGTTTGTTGAGTCGTTATTTTTAACCACATAACACTAAAGTTAGGGGACTCCAGAGCTTCTTCTCGTTGGCAAGAGAGGTCGCTTCTAACAAAAAGACAGATTCCAAAGTTACGCCTAAATCGGGAATAGAAGTCGTACCCAGGATAAAGATAGTTTACTGTGCTGGTCGATGAACTGACCTTGGTTTCACAGAGAGCGAGTACATGCGGTTTATTTGATTGCAGGTGTTGGTGCACTCAATTTATATTCGAGTTTAAACCTCGTATGTTGCAAAAATTTAGCTACGTTCAACAATCTCTTATCAGATCCATTTTTAATTACCAATAATCTTAAATAATCTAATGTTACAATATGATCAGCTTCAAGGGTATGTTCGGCAATGCTAGACTTTTCTATTCTACTGCATTTTAAGTGTGCTAAATGTTCTTTAAATCGTGTTTTAATTGGCCTTTTAGTTTCCCGAACATACTTTTTGTCACTATCATTACAACTAATTTCATAAATTCCACTTTTCTCACATTAGGAATCTTATATTTGGGATTTCCTAAGATATTCCCAAATTGTCTGATGACTTATAGACTAAGGTGAGGCCTACCTTATTAAATACCCGATTGAGTCCCCTGCTATATTTCGGATTATATCGTATGGAGATATACTTGATGTTATTTTCTTCGCCTGTAAAAAACGTGCAATTCTGAATATTCAACCTGAACTTATGTCTATTTATTAGCTTGTTTACTAAGTCATCGTCATAACCATTACTTCTAGTCATATTTCTATTACGAGTTCTTTCATTATTAAAGTTTAATCTATTGAGAGGAAAAGTGACTAAACGATGAACTAAAAAATGTAATGCGGCTAATTTGTGTTGTTTGAATTGAAATATTAGGAATATATCTGTCTGTTACTGTGTCTTTCCTATAGATATCAAAATCTATTCTATTATTATTTTTAATAATTTTCTAGATATTTTAATTATTAAAAAAAATAATATATCAGAATTTGATATCTATAAGAAAGATACAGTAACAGATAGATATATTCTTAATGATTCATTTCATTGCAAACAACACAAATTAGTCGTATTGCATTTTTTAGTTCATCGTTTGGTCACTTTTCCTCTGAATAGAGTAAACTTTAATAATGAAAAGAATCGTATTAGAAATATAACTAGAGCTAATGATTAGGACAATGACTTAGTAAACAAGCTAATAAATGGACATAAGTTCAGGTTGAATATTCAGAATTCCACCTTTTTTACACGCGAAGAAAATAACATCAAGTATGGCTTCACCTTAGTATATAAGTCATCAGACAATCTGAGGAATATCTTAGGAAATCCCGAAGATAAGATTCCTAATGTGAGAAAAGTGGAATTTATGAAAGTAATTGTAATGATTGTGACAAAAAGTATGTTGGGCAAACTAAAAGGTCAATTAAAACACGATTTAAAGAACATTTAGCACACTTAAAATACAGTAGAACAGAAAAGTCTAGCATTGCCAAACATACCCTTGAAGTTGATCATATTGTAACATGAGATAATCTAAGATTAATTAAGAATGTATCTGATAGGAGATTGTTGAACGTATACGAAAGTATGGAAATTATAAAATGTAAAAGTAGTTTAAATAAAGACAGAGGGCCTATTCCTTATAATCCCCTCTACTGGTTACTTGACCAGAACTGATGGCCTTGCCTATGACATTAGTTCCGCCTGAGTAATTCCAGGGTTAGGCTCAGTATAAATCAGGTAGATTTGTAGTTTAGCTTTAGTCATCGCTCCTGATGAAGCTAACATGGTTAGCGAAACGCACGTCGAGTGCAAAAATAAAGATTTTGGTGTGGTGGTGATATATACTGAGTAGTTTATAATTTTAGTTAAGTGCTTAATTTTATTTACAATGTTTAGTAAAAAACTCCTTTAAAGTTAGAGTATGTTTAATCATTTTTATTAAATAATAATTTATGTCAAGTATCCAGAATAAGACTTTTTGGTATTTTATTTTCCTCAACATATATGCTATTATATATATATTTAGCACTGCCAATCGATATACCGGGGCTGGTAGTCTGTAAGGAAAATAAGGAAAAAAAGGAGAAGAAAAGAGGAAGGGAACATTTTCTGGTCCTTTGAAGTCTAATATTCTATTAAATATTCCCTTTCACATAGGAAAATTTCCACCAGACTGAGATGCTTATTTGTATTAGAAATGTTTTATATTACTCATTAATATAAAATTAAAAAATAATACCCCAATAAATAAACCGACCGTATCTCAATACGCCACAAAATGAGGTTAATTTCTTTCTTGAAAAAAGTAAATCCTACTTCAATATGTGAAGAACACTTTAAATTCGAAGCTGATGGTAAGCGAATTTCCTTACAAAACTATCAATTTGTCATTGATTACGAAAAAATAAATTACTTGTCTGTTTCAGAAACCCAATCCGAGTACGCAGGAATATAGTCATGGTTTCATACTTTCTTTTCTTAGATTTTTATAGATATGGAGGGAATCGTCCCACAACTTATTTGTCAAAATCAGCTAAGGAAAAATTGAAATAACAACCTTAATTATTTCTGTAAATAGAAACGTCAATATGATAAATATAACAATACAGTCAATCCAATATTATATAATAGTATAAAAAATATTCCTGGTTGACTCTTTAGCAAATTTTGAGTAATATATAATGTATTTCAATATTTTTCACTTGTGGTAATTTTATATTTGTTGTAATAAGAGCTAATAAAAAATTAACAGTTATTAATGTTTAAACAAACATTGTACTTCGTTATTACCCTCCGCGGAAGCTGCAGTGTATACTTTAAACTTAATTGCCATGTCAGATTAATAATTTTCTTTGTCGGGATTTATACACATTTTCTTGCTGTTTTAAGCTTTAAAGCAAAAGTAACAAAGAAGCGTTAGAACAAGGCCAAAGAAGTGCAATACAGTTTCTCTAGATGTTTTAACAATATCAACTAGGAAAAGCACATGGAAAAATCATTAAAGTCGGAAAAATAAATTTTTATATTGTTACAAATAAAATTTACTTACAGATTCTAGGATAAAATTAAGCTAGCTCTTATAACTAAGGTTCTACTATTTTTTTTTGTTATTGTTTTATTGGCATAATAATTACATAAAAACTTATATTTAGTACTGGCAGTAACGGAATAAGTGTTCAGCAGTCCAATTGGCAGTACAGGGAAGACCGAAACTAGGACACTGGCATAATGTACCAAAATAAGCAGTACATATATCAAAAGATTAATTTTTAATGTTCCGTACGGAATATTTATAAAATCACTTCGGTTTCTGTCTGTCGGTCCGTCTGTCCGTCTCTCTGTCCGTCTGCCTGTCCGTCTGTCTGCCCGTTTGTCTGTCCGTCTGTCATACCCGATTTTCTCCAAAATTATTTGACGTAGAAAGTTGAAATTTGGTAAGAATATAGAAATTGATGGCCTTATCAGAGTCGTGTAGTTTTGAAAGTTAAATTTTGATATAAGAAGTTAGTTTTGGGGGGAGAAATCGGAAGGGAAAAAAAAAATTTATCGAGTGAGGTGTCAAATGGAAGCTTGTAAAAACACGAGTTTAAAAATATCTATAATGTCTTACATGCGCACACTTTTCTATGTATTATTTTGAAAAAATCGCGAAAAATCGCCGCCCCGCCCCCCTCTATCTCGAAAAGTACTGATCCAAAAATGTTTAAAAAAATTCTGGAATATTCTCCACGGGGTGTAGGCTGAATGAAAATTATCACGAGTGCATTACTTTTAATAATTTATCCGGTATATAAAAAAAAAAAAAAAAAAGAATAAGAAAAATTTTTTACTAGGTCATCCAGTGGGGTGTTAAATGAAAACTTGTGAAAACACGAGTTCAAAAATATACATAATGTCTTATATGCGCACACTTTTCTTTGTATTATTTTGAAAAAATCACGAAAAAAATCGCTGCCCCCCCACCCTATCTCGAAAAGTACTGATCAAAAAATTTTGAAAAAATTCTGGAATATTCTCCACGGGGTGTAGATTGAACGAAAATTATCACCAGTGCATTACCTTTAATAATTTATCTGGTATATAAAAAAAACGAAAATTTTAAGGTCATCAGTTTTCAGTGAAGATTGGAAACGAACTTTGTTGAAAACTCATTTGAGATGTGTTTTGTGAAGTCAGTGATTATATCATACTACCGTAACAACATTTTTTACTTTAAAAGCAGTCAAAGTACGGAACACTAATTGTGCAAGTTCAACTTGCAGTTGACCGGTTATTATTTCAGAAGCAAGCAACGTACGGAACACTAATTGGGCAAGTTCAACTTGCACTTGACCGGTTTTATTAACACTAAACACTTAACCTTCTATGTGAAAAAATGCAACTTAATGATTTGTTATGCAAAGATTTGTATATCATTATATTTTTATTTAATACTTAAAAACAATTTTCAAGCTAAAGCCATTATTAGAATTTTTAAATAAATCAACTCTTAAGTTTGAGGCTCAACAATTGCATGAGATATAGTTAGTAAACTAATTTTTATCATTACTAACTACGCATGCCATTATGTTTGATATTTATTTTTACTCGCTTAGCACTCTGTAACCACTCCAATTTTTAAAATGAGTTAAATGATATTAAAAATTTATTTGAGCTTGTAAATTAACGTTTTGAAGTAATAATTTAGTATTTTTATTTTTAGCTTCTAAACATATGCCAGAAGAGGTTGTAAAAACTGCAAAGTTTGTTCTATTTATAGATAAAATCTTCGTTGGCATAAATAGAACCAAGTTTATGTCACAAAATGACTTACAATGTGTGGTCATCCAAGACTACAAACATCAAGACTTGGCATACGTTGGGGGTTATTTATCAAGGATTATTTTGAAAAAAACATTTAGAAACAATTCTAAGTTGTAAACTATTTTAAAAATACTATACTGAACCTTAAAATCAATAAAATAGATTCATAATAAAACATCATGCCCTATAAAATATTGAAAGTTCAAAAATTGAAATTTTTATCTGTTATTTCAGAAAAGTGCTTTAACAATTGTTTTATCAAAGTTTGGTTGTAAAAGTAACACAAAATCAACTTTAAAAATAATTATTACACAAAATATGAATCATTATTTTTCTTGTAAGCTACATAATATGCTTATTACTGCTGTTAATGAAATTTTCATTCATTAATTTGGTCCAAAAATATAAATGAAATTTTAAAAGGAACGAATGTGAATGTAGGTACACACGATCCAGTTAAATTTCGGGCAATAAATATTTATCAAAATAGCAATTATTTTTTATTTATTATTTATTTAAATAGTAGAAGTTTAACTACCGTTTGATAAAGGTACTGTGTACCGAAACATGTCACTGCTAATTTAAGTTATTATTTTATTTATTTCATTTTAATAAATAAAATAAAATTTAATGAAATTCTGAACAACAGTTCGTCTTTCAATTTTCTAAAAATGGATCTTCATCAAGTAAGCGGCAAATCTATCCAATGTTGCAAAAGTTAAACCCAGTTTAGTTGCCATAGAATCTAAAACCTTGAGCTGCCCCATTGACTTTTGTATTTGATAATGTAATATTTTCTTTCTAAATTTCCCCAAATGAATGTTGTTATAAAGAAATTTAATATTAGGCTGCAGGGACAGGTAGAGACTATAACGGTTTTTTGGAATTTCAACACTATATTTCATTTATATCATTTTAGTCATAATGAAAATGAACTCTTCTGGTCTTTTGTTGCACAACTTAATGCCTTTAGTTGACTTACTGGTTCTTTTCCAAATTAAGTTAGTTTAAAAGTTAAAGATCTTTTTAGAAAATCAACCTAGTGAGTATGGTTTCTTTTTCACAATTTTAAAAAGATTTTGTTTAAAATTGTTTTCTTTAATTAAATATTCTAAGTTTGTAAAAAATAAATGTCATAAAAAACTTCTTTTTATTTTTTTACTCAAAAATATATTTACATTTAAAGTCTTCGTGTTCTATGCATTTTTTACAAACACTTTTGAAATCACAATTTGAATATTTACAATCAATTGAAATGAACCGCCCCCCTTCAACCAGACGCAAGTGTTGCCACTCTTGGGGAACTAAAAACGTGTACTGAATTGCCTAGCCTAATGGCAACTTACCGGAATCCCTTATTTATAACAAATTGTTTATTGTTTTCGTATGTCTGTCGGCATTTTCACCGTTTTCTAATAAATTAAGCATAATAAACTGATTATAAAGTGGTATTTTAAAAAACTAACATAGTATCATTAAAAAAGAAATTAGTCCAAATCAACTACGGGGAAACTCGTTAAACTAAACATAATCGGGTTAAAGTTTTACAGTGTTCCTTCGATAATTAGAATATCGAAATATTAAACTTGAAGTGTAAAAAATTATTGGGTGTCAGTAACAAATTCTTTTAAAAGGTAAACTCTTTTTATATTTTTTTATTAAATTTGTTGTGAAAAGCGTAGTTAAACCTCAGCAACACTGTAAATGTTACCTTCTTTTTAATAGTCAGCCATACTGTTTTGTTGACCACGGCAGAATCAAAACAATATCTTCATTTCATTTATTTTTTCATTTCTCTAGGGTCTATTTTTAATTTTAATGCTTTGCATTCGCTTATGACTTGTTTTAGTAGTGTAATAAGAGTACAGCTGTTCTTAAAATACTAAACACTTCTGTGTTAAAATTTTTAATAAGTGATGCAATTAAACAAACACTTATCTTTGGATAAACGATTATAAAATTTTTTTACAGTGTTCCTTCGATAATTAGAATATTGAAATATAAAACTTGAGATGTAAATAATTATTGGGTATCAGTAACTAATTCTTTTAAATGGTAACATTTTTTATATATTTTTTTTATTAAATTTTGTTGTGAAAAGCTTAGTTAAACTTCAGCAATACTGTAAATGTTACCTTCTTGTTAACAATCAGGCATACTGTTTTGTTTACCACGGCAGAATCAAAACAATATCTTTATTTCATTTATTTTATTATTTCTTTAGGGTCTTTTTCAACTACATTATTGAGATACGCTATTCACCTGAATTTTGTGCAATCAGTCTGGTTACAAGTATGTATCGGTTTCAATATATTAAGTGATTTCCATAACACCCTATATATATATATATATATATATATATATATATATATATATATATATATATATATATATATATATATATACTCGCATGTATATGTATATATAGTCGAAAGACCGTAATGTTTTGCTCACAGTCTAGCTCCTGTTCTACTATTTTTAAATCATCTTTACGTTATATTCTGTGTGTCTATTATGAACTTTCTCGGTATAATTTATGGTAGCACTGGTGCTTGTCCTTTTTTTCTTTTTTTTTATGAGTCTAGCACACGTGTTACAGGGAAGCCCCTCAAGCGCTACAGGAGCGACACGTGTGCGGAGAAGGCGATTCACGTTGTTCTTGAACCGCTGTAGGTTGTACTCGGTGGGAAACACAGTCCTGGGCAAATTATTCCAAAGGGATGATGTTCTCCATATAAATGACTGCTTGAAAAGCGTAGTACGAGGAGTAACAAGCTGAACCTCATACGGATGTGAAGAATTAGTGCGACGTGTACTTCTAACATGCACCACTCTGGGAGGAATTAAGCGGGCCACATCCTTCGAACACTTTCCATGAAAGTACTTGTAGAATAGGCTCAAGTCGCCAACCGTTCTTCGATGTTCCAGCGAATCAAGGCCGACGGTCAGTTCCGGGTCTCCAATCAAACGAACAGCTCTTCTCTGAATAGAATCCAACAAATTCAGTGTATGTTTGGGAGCGGAGCTCCAAACATGGGACCAGTATTCCATAGTTGGTCGAATTTGAGCTTTGTAAAGAATTAACAGTTAACGTTAACTTTTTTAGAAAAAACTGCCGCCTGGGTTTTTGTAGCGTTAAATTCCACTTGGTTACTGTCACCCCAAGATAGAATTTCTTCCAGGTCTTTGTTAAGTTGAATGACTTCCTCCTGTCTGCTGATATTCGCCTGAGTAGCCGTTGTCCGAGCGTTCAAAGTGAATGAAGAGATAAGTGTACTGTCATCTGCAAAGGTGTAGATTGGATTCTCGGTCTTTTCCAGCAGATCGTTAGTGTAAATGAGAAAGAGAGTCGGACACAGTATGGAGCCTTGGGGTACTGTGTCCGAAAGGTGTTAGAAAGAAATCCGTCGACTGCCACTCGTAAAGAACGCTCTCTGAGGAAACATGAGAGCCACAAACAGAACTTTTCCGACATACCATAAGAAAGTAGCTTAGCCAACAGCCCATCGTGCCAAACACGGTCGAATGCCTTGGATATGTCAAGAGCAACCGCTCGAGATTCTCCAAAGTGTTCAATTGCATTGTTCCAAACATGTGTTATATAAGTCAGAAGATCTCCTGTTGATCTATTTTTACGAAATCCATATTGGTGATCGCTAATAATGTTGCCCCTTCAAGATATTTTAGAAGATGCTGATTGATAGCCTTTTCCATGACTTTCGATATTATTGAAAGCAGTGCGATTGGTCGGTAGTTATTTGGCAAGGTCTTCTCGCCTTTTTTAGGTATCGGCTGAACTGTAGCACATTTCCAGCAGGAAGGAAATATTCCCTTTCTATAGGATAGGTTGAAAAGTCTACAGTGTCTAGCTTCATCAGAATACGATTTATGATACGCTGCTTCATCAGAATACGCTTTTTGATACGCTGCTTGAGAATTTGCTTCTATTGCACGAGGGCAGAAACGACTCTCTTATGACAGGGTCTTTTTAAAATTTTCGTACGACCGCCTGATACTGCCTTACTTATACCTAGTTGACGAGCTCTAACAAAATAAAGAATATTTTATACTTGCCACTGTGTAGTACTTGCGCATGAAGGCTATTAATTAATTTTTAGCTCTCGTATCTCCAATACAGTAACAAGATAGTACTGCCATTCGTTCATAAGTGAACCAATAAGTTTCTATCCAAATCTACAAAGGCTGTATACTCTTTTATTTAGTAGAATATATTCTACTTTCTGTATTTAAAGATAAGTTCTCAGCTGTTAATTAATAGAGCGTACGAACTGATAAATCAAAAATGGTTAGAGGCTTTCTAAAAGCCATTAAATAATAATTAAACTTAACGTACATAAACAGAAGCAAAAAATTCCTTTAAATACTTTTTACATGCAAGTAATGGTCTCAAACTCTTGTCAAAGGGCCTATATGAAATTAAAGTCTTTTTTTATAGTCTTAGTCACGGAAAGGCTTAACATATGTGAGAATACTGTATCAGAATATTAGCGTTTACCTACTTAAAACTAAGGCAATCCAATCATTATAGAAAAAATGCTTAGTTTTTAGGAATATCATATAGGATTACAAATCAGAAATGTATCTTGTTTCAATCAACTGAAAAAGAAAAATTAAGAAATTTTACATATAAATTGAAACGATATATATATATATATATATATATATATATATATATATATATATATATATATATATATATACATATATATATTTATTTATTTATTTATTTTATGGGTTTAGTACACGTGCTGCAGGGAAGTCACTAAAGCTCTCCAGGAGCGGCATGTGTGCGGAAAAAGCGATTCGCGTTGTTCTTGAATCGCTGTAAATTGTACTAGATGGGAAACACAGCGCTGGGCAAATTATTCCAAAGGGATGATGTACTCCATATAAAAGACTGCTTGAAAAGCGTTGTACGCGGAGTAACAAGCTGAACTTCATACGGATGTGAAGCACCAGCGCGTCGTGTATTTCTAACATGCCCCGCTTTGGGAGGAATTAAGCGGGCTACATCCTTCGAACACTTTCCATGAAAATACTTGTAGAACAAACTCAAGTCGCCAACCGTTCTTTGATGTTCCAGCGAGTCAAGGCCGCCGGTCAGTTCCGGGTCTCCAATCAGACGAACAGCTCTTCTCTGAAAACAACAAATGCAGTGTATGTTTGGGAGCGGAGCCCTAAACATGGGAGCAGTATTCCATAGTTGGTCGAATTTGAGCTTTGTAAAGAATTATCAGTTGTTGTGGAGTGTAAAGCTTTCTGGTTCGAAATAATATTCCTAACTTTTGAGAAGCTCTCCTTGCTATGCCTGCAACATGTTCATGCCAGGACATATTTGCTCCCAAACTAACGCCCAACAAATTGAGCGACAATGCTAGGGGAGTGGAGTGCCCCGACACAACTATGTCGGGTTCAACAACGTTAACTTTTTCAAAAAAAATTGCCGTCTAGGTTCTTGTAGCGTTAAATTCCACTTGGTTACTGTCACCCCAAGATAGAATTTCTTCCAGGTCTTTGTTAAGTTGAACGACCTCCTGCTGTCTGCGGATATTCGCCTGAGCAGCCGATGTCCGAGCCTTCAAAGTGAATGAAGAGATAAGCGTACTGTCGTCTGCAAAGCTGTAGATTGGATTCCCGGTCTTTTCCAGCAGATTGTTAATGTAAATGGGAAAGAGAGTAGGAGACAGTATGGAGCCTTGGGGCACACTGGCGTTGATTGTGAAGGTGTTAGAAAGAAGTCCGTCGGCGGCCACTCGTAAAGAACGCTCTCTGAGGAAACATGAGAGCCACAAACATAATTTTTCAGACATACTACGAGAGCGTAGCTTAGCCAACAGTCCATCGTGCCAAACACGGTCGAATGCCTTGGATATGTCAAGAGCAACCGCTCGAGATTCTCCAAAGTGTTCAATTGCGTTGTTCTATGTTTACGAAAGCCATATTGATGATCGTTAATAATATTGAATCGTTCAAGATATTTTAGAAGATGCTGATTGATAACCTTTTCCATGACTTTCGATATTATTAAAAGCAGTGCAACTGGTCGGTAGTTATTTGGCAAGGCTGAACCGTGGCACATTTCCAGCAGTACGGAAATATTCCCTTTCTGTAGGATAGGTTGAAAAGTCTACAGAAAACTGGTGTTAGTTCCCTTGCACAGTTTTGAGAACTATAGCGGGTATTCCGTCAGCGCCAGAAGCCTTTTTGTTGTCTAGCTTCATTAAAATACGCTTTATGATAGGCTATCTGAATTATGCAATATATATATATATATATATATATATATATATATATATATATATATATATATATATATATATATATATATAATACATTAAAATTCCGGGTGTCAATCCGTTTGTTTCCCATTTGACATTTTCAAAGTCTACAATCAGCGTGAACGCCGACCTATAAAAGAAGGCGACGCACTTCGGTTTCTGAGTTAGCTTCGAGTGGCAGCAGCAGCAAGATCCCAAAAACGAGTAGCAGAGCGCTTGAAATGTCAAATGAGATTTTGGCAAAATGTCGTGCAAATTCATCATTAAACGAACGGATTGACACCCGGAATTTAAATATATTACATTCTTCGACAATTGGAGACAGTAGCAGTTCAAGGAAATTTGTTCAAGTTGGGATGTGACACAAGGGACCGACGTATAAATTTTTTTTTGGATCACGCAGAGATTAAGAGAAGATTAAGAAATATTTAAAATTTACAAAAATAAACAATAACACTAGCTTCCCCTTAAAGAAAAAATATATTTTTTGTTTAACTTGACCTCACATTTTTATATTAATGTTATCTCTAATTGATGAAATCAAAAAAGTTCTCGATGAAACTCGATTCCTAGTGAAATTGTTTAGAAAAATCAACTGACAAACAGCCAATTACAGAAATATCAGAATTTAGGATAGAACTAAGTTTATTGCTGGATATCAAAACGAGGTAGAATTCGAACATTGTAATGGCAAAAAGGTCTCTAAAGCTCAAAAATTGCGTAAAGAAAGCGTTGATTGATATGAACATGTTAGACAAATGACATGAAGACAATCTTCTTCTTTTGAAGTCAATCGTTACTTTACTGCAGCCAGTCAAGAGGCAGATAAAACTCTTCGTTACTCACAGCCGAACCAACGTTTACTAAAAAAAATTGAATTGGCAAAGGGAAATGATAATCTGATGGCACGGTTCTTTGAAATATTGAAAGCCCGTATAGACGAAAAAAGATCACATTGGGTTATATGTTTATTAAAATATTTGCACACTGGCCACCACAGCTCATAGTCTCAAAGTATGGATTTTTTACTTCGAATGTGCATAAAACTGCACTTATTGCTTTTGCGGAATTTCTTTATTGCAGACTCTTTGAAAATATCCTTCATATTCCTAAACAGATTTTAAAATAATGGACGCCAAACCCAGTACCAGTAATTCAACAGTACACAACGAACTCGATGAGTCGTTTAAAAGTCAAATGGAACAGGCAATCAAAAAAAATCAAAGAAAGTGTACCCGAAGTTTCTGCAAAAAATTCAAGAGCAACATAAAAAAAGGAGTTTCAGTTATTAGAATCAATCGGAAAACGTACTGACAGTTTCGAACTTCCTTATAAACCTTTAAACACAATAAAACCCACGTCTATTGAAAACGAGGGAGTGTTCTTCTTACCCGGAGGCATTATTACAAAAATCAGAAACGGATTTTCAGACAAAGCTATTAATGCACTGATTTTTTTAAAAGTCGATTTTATTAAATTAGGAGAAAAGACTAATTGATAGTTCATTATATTATTTATACGACTAATGACTAAAGAATAGATGATGGTTATTGATGATTAATATTATTACTAAGTCTGTTTCTGTGATTATGAGAATTAAACATACGAATTGTTTAGACTTTAATTAACGTTAGAAATGTTAGAATTTGATTTTTATGTCCAATAAATGTTGATTTTTAGTAAAATATCGATTTTATTTATACATTTCGCCAAAAATGAACTGATTCTAATTTTATTTTGAAAATTCTCAATTTCCCAGGACGCCCCGGAACTTTGAGAATGTCCAGACTTCCCAAACCTTAATATTAATTTCTGCCTTGTGTCACATTATTACTATAGAATATTATACGATAAAGTTAGCAGAATAATTATTAAATAGGGTAATAAGAAACTCCATAGACATCAACTTTTTAGGCTGAGACTTGCATTATCGGTAAATGCCAAGAAATAATGTCTTGATATTTCTAGTATTCTCTTTGTGAAAACTTTTTTGGTCTCAGATGTCATGCAGACGTCAGAATGAATAGTTACAAAAATATAAATAAAAAACTTTATCAATATTTTTTCATGTGCGCGAATAAATTTCGAAAATACAATAGCTTATATTTTAAATTTTAGACTCAAATATATCAGTATTATAACGCTTAAAAAAAAAAAAGTTGTTACACCTTTTCCCCATATTTTTTCATAGTTATAGTTGCTTACTTGCAGTTTCTTTTATGTTTTAACGCATATGTTATTTGAAAAATAAGAAAAGTGAACTTCATTTAAACGTTTGTCGCGGCAATTCTTTTGATTGGTCGTTGATAAAAGTCGATTTTCTGGTTCGATCTTTTCGCAGTGAAGAGGGAAATCTTTTGTGGTAAGGATTAGAGTGCAATTTCATCGACCGTTACGGATATACGTGTAGTGATTGGAAAAACCTAAATTATCTGTGCTTGCTTGTATTTCTTTTCTACGCGTAGTGGGTTTTAGATGCCGATATAGTAAGGATCTTGCGCAATACGTTCTACAAGAAATTGAGAATTTCATATACCATAAATGTGCTAATAAACTACTAGTAAATTACTTAAAAGGGTCGCTAAGCAGAGTCTGAAGGTGAGCTGGTGAATTGTTTTAAATAGACACAGAGCCCATAGACAAAGAAAGTTAAAGATATATAAAATATACAGTTCCTTGAAGAATATGAAAACTGCTCATACCTTCTAACATTTGAAGCGAAAAAAAATATAGTAGAAATTTTAACATAGTTTTCATAATCAAACCTAGTGTGTAGTTTAAAGCGTTATTATGGTGAAAATGTTTTATTATACAATTATTCCTTTACTGCTACTATATCTGATGTGGTCACATATCAGTTTGGATATATCAGCGAGGAATTTCATTTATGAAAACAAATATTTACTGGTCACAGTATATTTCGAAAATATATAAATTGCAACCACGCATCCACTTCCCTTCAAACAAACCCTCAATTTGATTAAATCTCTATATGGCTCGTTTGGAAAAGTTTAATATTTTAATGTTGCAAAGCTATAACATGAATATTAATTAAGTCATATTTGACGATGGCCAGAATGAAATGGCTTTCAAAAATGAAAGTATTTAAAAATTGAGTAAACACTGACTGACCAATAAATGAAGATCTCAGTACATACTAAGAAAGCTGAAGTATCTGAAACTACAATTTTGAAGATTAAGCATGCAAGATTTAGGGATGGAAAAACTTTCTGCATGGTGGAACCCCAAGCTCTTTAAACTATAGTAAAAACTGGAGAGGAGAGAAACTTCTCAAGAAACTTTGGCGACTTTAGAACACTATGAAAGTTATTTTTCGCGAATATGAATCGATTCATATTCATAAGGACGCTCATCTGTTAAAGACGGCAACTGCTTTTAGCGTTGCGAAGGAATTTTGATTATTGAATGTATAAAAAGGACTCCACAATTAATGGAGAGGTTTACAAAAGAATGATCCAAAACCTTGAGAACCACGTTGTACGTGTACGTTAGTCCATAAAGCTCACATATTTCAAGCCATAACCGAAAGCTTTACTGAGTTATCATATCCACTCTATAGCCCTAACTTAGCGCCTTGCGAATTTCTTTTGTTTGAACATCAAAAGAAAGACCTCACGGGCCGAAAATTTTTCTCAAATGATTAACGGAGAACCTCTGTAAGGTAGTGTTTTTCGAGGTGTTAGCAAATTTTTTTTCAGATGGAATAAAACAAAATCAGGAACGCTGGATTAATTTTATAAGTGCAAATGGACGTTATATAGGAAAATATTTTTTAAGCTCTGAAGTTTTTCTTCATAGCTAGGTAGATAACTTAAAAAAAAAACCGACCAAGTGCATTCGGACTTGCGCAGCTAGTGTTCCGTGAGTTTATTGCTTTTAAAATAAAAATTTCTGTTACCGAGGTATAAAATGATCCATGACTTCACAAAATACACCCCAAGTAAGTTTGTAACAAAGTTTGTTTCCGATCTTTGTTATAAAGTGATGACCGTGAAATTTTTGTTCATTTTTTATATATACCAGATAAATTGTTAAAGGTAATGCACTCGTGATATTTCTCGTTCAATCTACACCCTGTAAAGAATATTCCAGAATTATTACTAGTATTTCTACAAGCTTTCATTTGACACCCCACTCGATGACCTAGTAACAAAAAAAAAATTTTTCCACTTCCGATTTCACTCAACCAAAACTAACCCCTTAAGTCAAGAATTTAACTTTCCAAACTACACTTGGAAAATTATAAAAAAATAGCAAAACTAAAACAGATAGAGACAATAGATCCGGAGTATACAAATTAAATTGTGGAAATTGCTCAAAAACATATATAGGTCAAACAGGAAGAAGTTTTTCAAAAAGAATAAAAGAACATACTTCATCATACATCAATAAAAAAAATAACTCAAATTACACAAATCATTTAATTGAAAATAACCACCAATTCAACCCAAACTTTGAAATATTACTTACTTGCACAAAGAGTCTGAAACTTAATTACCTAGAATCTTTAGAAATAAACAAATTGAAAAATTCAGATTCCTTAATAAATGAACAAGTAGACTTAAATAATTCACCATTACTAAATCTGATTTAATTAAATTATTTTATTACCATAAATTGTGAACCATCCATTTAATATAGTAATTTTCCCTCATTTTGTAACAAACCATCTGAAGAAGCTGCCGCACAGCGAAACATGTCATGGTGTTAAAAATAAAAATTTAGTGGAAATTTAAGTAGTGTTTACTTCTTGCAAAACTTCTAATTTAAACTGCCATATTTTTGAAACCTATTTCGCTGGTTCTTTTTTATTATAGATTAATCTAAATTAAAATTTTATTGTAAACTTTAGAAATCTATATAAAAAATTCATAAACCTTTCCTCGATCATTCTTCTAATTTTACCCTAGTTTCTTCTACCAACTGTTTCGACATGATTTTTCCTCAACTCAAGAGGCACTACTTGTATGACATGACAGAGTAAAAATTTTCAATTTTCAGTCTCTTTTAAATCCCCAAAAACAGATCGTTTCCAAGCAAAGCAAGGAAGAGTCAAACAATGCTACTTATTTGTATTGGTCACCCTTCATACGCCAGTATCCTCTATATCAGAGGTGTCAAACTCAATTTTGCAGAGGGCCATATATTAAATTTAGAATGTGTAGGCGGGCCAGATTCAAATAAAAAAATGTACTGAATTATTATAACATTTTATTTATTTAATTATATAGTATATAATATACGGTTGTTAAAAATTATGATTCTTCATTGCGATCGCGGGCCTTATTGATACGTCCCGGGGGCCGGATGCGAAGGTTCATCTATTTTAACATATTTTAATAATTATATGGACCCGATTTGAATAATAATAAAATTAATATAAATTTTCTTGAATAAATAACTAAGAACAATATAGAAAGCTTATTGAATCTGACCTACATAAACAACAGCTTCAGGCATATTATTCAATGCCTGATTGTTAGGTATAGTTTGTAAATTTCGGTAAATTGTGTCACTACTTCATGCCTGATTGAACAAGCTGAGCTAAGCTGAATATAGCAAGCATATCTCTTCATTAAGTTAGCGGCAAGCGATTTCGTTACAATGATTTCGTGTATTTTCATTTAATGTGTATACTTTCTTCAAACTCTAGAATCTATCTAGTCCATGAGGCAGTGGCGCAGAAGGGGCCCTATGTGTTTTTGTTACGGAAGTGGAATTTTAAGTTCTTATTACGGGAAACATTGTTTAGGAAAATCCTCTTCTCTCACCAGTTACCGATCTTTAAATTTCCACTATATAAAAAGTTTTTTTTCTAAAGAAAACTTTTCGCTCTTCCGGTTAACGATTTTTTAAATTGGATTTAAGCTTTTAATGATACAGAAAGGTTCTCTTTTGTGAAAAATATCCTCCTTTTAAATCGTCGATTTTTAAACTGGATTTCCGCTTGGCTATAAAAAGGTTTTTCTTTAAGTCCGAGTAGCTAAACCTCATATGTATGTGACGTATTACCGCGACGTATTATTCTAGCAACCTAAATTCTTCGAACACTTCCCATGAGAATAGTTCTAGAATAGACGAAAAGTACTAACTTATATTTCGAGGATTAAAGGTCTCTAGGGAACTTCGGGCCTCTAGTCAGACAAAAAGCTCCATTCTGAATAGATTCTAACGGATGCAAAATACGACTCGAAGAGAGCAGAACTTAAAGCGTAGTATTTTAAGTAGTGACGCTGAATAAATTGGTAGCAATTTAAGACCTTTTATTAAGGAAGTGCCCAAAAAGTTAGTGGGTGCAATCTCCAAATCATTCCCATCAGTTCAATCATGTCTTCTATATAAATTCTAAATCCCATCAAAAACATAAAATGTAAAAAATGCCAAGTCTCGCAACGCAGTCCTTCCACCACAAAAAGTTGTGAGATCTCATGCAAAACCAAGTCAGTTATTTTAGTTAGTATCTATGGAAGCACCTATTCAACAACTTTGTCATAAATTGTTATCTATTTAGTTACCTACCAACATTTATAGTGATCGTATCAATATTAGATATCTTTACTTCTATAATAAATATAATGACTTGGCAATCGCACGGCAACATAAGCACATAAGAATAATCTACTATTTCGATTGCTGAGTAAGTCTAAACAGTGCACTTAAGAATAAAGTATTTTAGATAGAAGATTATTCTTACGTGCGATTGCCAAGTCATTATATTTATTATAGAAATAAAGATGTCTAACATTGATACATTCACTATAAATGTTGGTAGGTAACTAAATAGATAACAATTTATGACAAAGTTGTTGAATAGGTGCTTCCATAGATACTAACTAAAATAACTGACTTGGTTTTACATGAGATCTCACAACGTTTTGTGATGGAAGGACTGCGTTGCGAGACTTGGCATTTTTTTACATTTTATGTTTTTAATGGAATCTCATTTCTTTTTGTAGGTAGTCCTCTTTTTTTTTCTTCTCGGGTAATATTTCTCGTACGTCAGCTATGGACGATAAGTGCTTCTAAGCCGATTATATTCAACGATCGCGGACTCCTGAGCTTTGATACTATCGAAGTCGACATTAATTAGATATAATCCGTCCAGACTTGTCACTCTCGAAAGTGCCACGTATGCTTGACAGCATGTGAACACTGAAGAACCGATGTCTATCAGTGCACAGTTTAGACTTAGCCCCTGACTTTTGTGTATGTTAATAGCACAGGCTATACATATTGAAAACTATTCGCTCTATTAATAACTTCAAAATTAGTTTTGACTGGACCAAGCTCGTAAAGATGTTCATTATTATATGTAATATGTATTTTTTTTATTTTATTTGTATTTTCAGGATCAACCTTGACTCCTTGTGCTATACCGATAGAACCGTTGACTAAGCCAAGACTCACGTCAATATTTCATCTTAACGTGACTTTTTCTCCTATTTTAGTAACTATATTGTCTTCTAGCCCTGCTGTCATGGAAGCATCATCTTCATACTTTTTTATAATTAAAATATACTTAAAGTATTTCACTTAACAATTTTTTAATTACACGAAGTAGATAAGTATTATTAAACGAATATATTTGATAAATGAAAAAATTATTAAATATAATATATTAATTAATAAATAATACAAATTATTCATAATTATGGATTTTTTAGTGATTTATTAACTTTATACGACGTATTATTTACAGGGACTCACGGTTGACCTTGCATTATGCTATGTATGGCTGAGCGCTGCGCGCTCTCCGCGCTCTATCTCATAAACGGTTAAGCGTATAAAAAAAATTTAGAATAAAATTTGTAGAGAATTTTATGCTCTACAATTTTTATAATAAATGCAAATATCATTAAAATCATAGGAAGAGAGATATTTGCGAAAAACCGATTTTTGTGACCTTTGACCTTGAATATCTTAAGACGTGGACAGGAGATTTTATGAGACTTTTGAGACAACTTTTGGAATG
Organism: Pachyrhynchus sulphureomaculatus; assembly: GCA_019049505.1. Lineage (NCBI taxonomy): Eukaryota > Metazoa > Arthropoda > Insecta > Coleoptera > Curculionidae > Pachyrhynchus > Pachyrhynchus sulphureomaculatus. The sequence goes on from CM032446.1 coordinate 76,807,691, forward strand.
CCAAAATAAAGATTTATACAAGTTTACAGCTTATTATCTCTCATTCCGAGGTTGACCCTCTTTTTTGGCTTAAGTGACTGTACAATTTAGAAAACGGGACTGAAATTTCGGGATGTTTCAGTTTTTTCTTCCTTTATAGGCTAAATACTAACTAAATTCAAAATTTGAAGTCTGTGTGTCTGCTAGAAGTACCTTAGAATTTTGATGATCGGTGAGTGTGTCAATGACTACACAATGTAAACTATGTGGTATAAATAGTAGGTAATTTAGGTATATAGATAGTATAGTATGTCCTCTGGGTCACTGAAAATTCAGACATCTAGCTTTATCTACAACGAAGTTACAGGGGGGTCGAAAGTGCCGTGACTGGCTTCGAGAAAAGGATGGTACGGCTGTGCTTTCTGCTCGACTTGGCGGGGGCACTGCCGTGCCCCCAAATAAAATCGTACTTTAAATAAATTGATGTTATTTTCATTACCTTAAAGCGAGAGTACCCAAATAAATTATATTTTTTTCATTACCTAAAAGAGAGAGGGTGTCAGAGGGCAGGAACAAGTCCTGCCCTTATGGGTGGAAAAAATATTTTCGGTATTAAAATTCAATTTAAAAAAAAAAAATTAAAACCAATACTAAGCCATGTGTTACTTCATAATTATGTAAAACTAACTCAAGTTTTAAAGGAAATATGTTTATAGGAATAATAAAATTTGTAATCATAAAACACTGTAATGATAATAATTAAACACTATTATCCCTCGCAGCAATTTATGTTGATTTCATATGCCCCTATGGATTAATTTCCCCTCCGAAACAGAATTTTACACCACATTTACTCACACTTGATAATATACTAATGAATTTTATTCTAAAGTAATAGACTTTTGAAAATAGAATGGTCTAACTCGTAAATGCACTACTGTTAAATTATTTATGTGTTTCTAATTTGCAAACAATTAGAAATGCGAATTTGGTATAAACCGCAGAATTCAATTGGAAACAGATGCAGTGAATACGGTTTAAATTTAAAGTGTCATTGTAACTTAACAGATGGATATATAATATAACAATACTTAGGTATTATTTCACTTTTTTGCGCTACGTTCCAAAACAGGAAATAAATGACCAAATTGAGTTGTTAATTATCGTTTTTATTTGTTCTCCTACAGTTATAAAAAGTGCCCTCATAACAAGTTTATTTAAAAATATTTCGATTTAAAAAACAAATGGACAAATAGAAAAAAAAACCTTTGTCTTGTATAAAACTACAGTCCTTGTAAAATTATTTGCTAAAAATAGTTCCATCTAAATATGAATCATTACGTTCCCCACACTCTTTTAAGCCTGCCGTGAAATTGTACTGGTCTACAAAACTAGAACTTTTTTTTGTAACACAGAAACTTGTGTTACATTTTCATAGTTTCAGGTGTTCTGAACAATAAAATAACTCCAAAAAGATTGTAACGTACAACGTTTCCTTGTAACATAAAATTTCACTTTTTCCATTAAGATAGTGAAAAATTAAATTTCATTTGTTATGTTAGGAAATCACACTTTTTAGGATTTTGGCGACTACTGAGCTACAGGTAGGTCTTTTATTAATGTTCAGCAATAATCTCACAACAATCTAGGCAGCGTATCCCTTCTCCATACTGGAAATATCCTTTCGCCGTATTCGTCTCTAACAGCATTTAGATTTTCGGAAAAGGATTCCAGATGCTCTGTCAGGAAGGGTCTTTTTAATGATTTGTACCATTCCAAAGTATTGAGTGATGTTAAAAGTTCATTAATTAGATCTTTTTAGTTCTCTGCCCAAAAAGTTTTAGCTACGTTGCCTAAACAGTTCAAGGCAGCTGAGGATTTAAATTTTGCTTAAAGATGTTATCGTCCACAGGTTCTGTCTTTAAGAACATACTTGAATTCATAAGTTGGATTACATTCCGTTTCGTTTTTTTTTGTGGGCATAGCACACGCGCTGCAGGGAAAGTCCTAAAACAACACAGGAGCGACGCACGTGCGGAAAGAGCGATTTACGTTAGTCTTGAATAGCTGAATACGGATGTGAAGTATTAGCGCGACGTGTATGCCTAGCATATCCCACCCTGGAAGAAATTAAGCGGGATACATCCATCGAACACTTTCCATGAAAATACTTGTAAGATAGCCTTAAGTCGCCAACAGTTCTTTCCAAGGAATCAAGGTTGTTGGGGAGTTTTGGGTCTCCAATCAGACAAACAGCTCTCTTCTGAATAGAATCCAACAAAATTAGGGAGCAGAGGCCCAAACGTGAGAGCAGTATTCCATCGTTGGTCGAATTTGAACTTTGTACAGAATTCACAGTTATTGTGGAGTGTAAACCTGTCTAGTTTGAAATAATATTTCCAGCTCTTGAAAAGCTCTCTTTGCTATGCATACAATATGTTCATGTCAAGATATAGGTATTAACATATAAAATAAAAGACTATTTTTAGTCAATTTCCATTGGTTTATTTAAATTGCGATGGCGCGTTTCGCTGTCGATGCAGCTTCTTCAGATCTACATTTTACACTGTTAAGTTAGATTTAATGTTCACAATTTTATATAATTTCTTAATTATAATATTACACCTAATTAAATTACGTTGATAGTATTGGAAAACCCACACAAATTTGGAATTAGGAAAATAAATTCAATAATGGTGAATTTCTTAAATCTACCTGGTCGTTGAGTAAAAAACCTGTAGTCCTTAATCGATTTATTTGCATTGTCTTCAAAAGGTTTAGTTTTAAACCTTTTTGTTGGGTGTGTAAAATTTTTAAATTCTTGTTAAATTTGTGATTTTCTGTTAAAAGATGATTAGCATATGTTGAATTAGATTTTCTATGGATGAAACTTTTTTCGTGTTCTGTAATTCTTTGTATAAATGTACGTCCAGTTTGTCCTATGTATGTTTTAAGACATGACCGACATGTTAATTGATAAACCCCTGATTTATTGTCTTTATTGATTTGTGGTTTGTAGTTTTTAAGATATTTCCCTATAGTATTGTAGGTCTTGTAAGCTATGTTGATATTTAAGTCTTGGACAATAAAAACCATTCAGAGTGAAGCAAAACAAAATGATGTAATCTTTACCAAAGCAGATAAAGGTAACACAGTACTAAAAATAGACAAAATCGACTATATTAATAAAACGTTAGATTTTTTTCAAAACAGGAAAGTACGAAATTTTAAATAAAGATCCAACAAATATTTTTCAAAAAGAAATAAAACAACAAATTGAACGGGCTAAAAGTATCATTCACGAGAAAGATAAATTTAAATTGATAAATATGAATCCCCAAATTCCACAACTTTTTTCACTCATAAAACTACACAAACTTGACCACCCAATCAGACCAGTTGTTTCCTATATGTCTGCTCCAGCATATAAGACATCATCCTTTTTAATTGATTTAAACAAATATCAGACCAAATTTGAACCTAAATATAGTATCAAAAACTCATACGAACTCGTGAATAAAGTTAAGAATATAACAATACCAGATAATTCTAAATTAGTCTCTTTCGATGTCAAAAACTTATTTCCAAGTGTTTCCCCAGACGAAACAATAATTATAATAGAGAACCTATTAACAAAAAACAAAGTAAATGAAGTTATAAAAATGGATATAATTAATTTATCAAGAACTTGCCTAGGCCAAAATTATTTTTCATTTAACAATACATTCTACAATAGTAAGGAAGGGTTAATAATGGGAAGTCCATTAAGTCCATTACTTGCCGAAATTTTCATCGATAGTATTGAAACAATGATATTTAACAACCACAATAACAATAGTAATAATTGTCTATACTGGTATCGATACGTAGACGATATAATTGTATGCTAGGGACAGACAATTAACTCACTTTTTACAGTATATTAAATTCTTTACATAGAAATATCAGTTTTAGAATGGAAGAAGAAGTCGAAGGGAAAATCAATTACCTAGACTTAACAATCAGTAAAACCAGGAAAAAACATGAATTCGCAATATATCACAAACCTTGTCATACAGATACCACAATTCACAGTAGTTCTCACCACCCTAACTATCATAAACTCGCAGCTTATCATAGTTTTATATATAGACTAACTAATATCCCCTTATCAGAGGAAAATTTTACTAAAGAATTAAACTACATAAAACAAGTAGCCGTTAACAACGGTTATTCGGTTACTTTAATCAATAATATCGTTAGGAAAAAACTTAGAAACAAGGCAATCTCAGAAATATACCCACGTTTTAAGGACAGAAATACCACATTTAAATGCTTAACCTATTTCGGCAAACCAACGGAAAAACTGGGGAAATTTTTAAATCCAAAAAATATCAACATAGCTTACAAGACTAACAATACTATAGGGAAATATCTTAAAAACTACAAACCACAAATCAATAAAGACAATAAATCAGGGGTTTATCAATTAAATGTGGGTCATGTCCTAAAACATACATAGGACAAACTTTACGTACATTTATACAAAGAATTACAGAACACGAAAAAAGTTTCATCCCTAGAAAATCTAATTCAACATATGCTAATCATCTTTTAACAAGAACTTCAAAATTTTACACACCCAACAAAAAGGTTTAAAACTAAACCTTTTAGAGACAATGCAAATAAATCGATTAAGGAATACAGGTATTTTACTCAACGACCAGGTAGATTTAAGCAATTCACCATTATTGAATTTATTCTCCTAATTCCATATCTGTGTGGGTTTTCCAATACTATCAATGTAATTTAATTAGATGTAATATTATAATTAAGAAATTATAAAAAATTGTGAACATTAAACCTAACTTGACAGTGTAAAATGTAGATCTGAAGAAGCTGCATCGACAGCGAAACGTGTCATCGGAATTTAAATAAACCAGTGGAAATTGACTAAAACAGTCTTTTATTATATATATATATATATATATATATATATATATATATATATATATATATATATATATATATATATATATATAATGAATTTCCATCAAGTAGAAGCTACAACCATCCAAAATATGTATTTACTCCCAAAATAACGTCCTGGGAATTGAGAGACGATGCTAGAAGAATGGAATGTTCCGACTTAACTATGTCGGATTCAGTAACGTTAACTTTTTTAGATAAAACTGCCGCCTGGGTTTTTGTAGCATTAAATTCTACTTTGTTACTGTTACTGATAGGATTTCTTTCAGATCTTTGTTAAGTTAAACGACTTCCTGATGTGTGCGGATATTTGTATGAGTAGCCAATGTTCGAGCATTTAAATTGAATGGAGAGATAGGCGTACTATCATTTGCAAAGTAATAGATTGAACTCCTGGCCTTTTCCAGCAGATCGTTCATATAAATAAGAAATAAGAGTAGAAGACAGTATGGAGCCTTGGGAAACACCGGCATTGATAGTGAGGGCATTAGCAAAAATCCGTCGACTGCCACTTGTAAAGAACGCTCTCTAAAGGAACATAAGAGCCTTAAATAAAACTTTTCGGACATACAATAAAAGCACCTTAGCAATATATTATGCCAAACTCTGTCGAATGCCTTGGACATATCAAATGCAATCGTTCGAGCCTCTTCAAAATATTCAATTGAATTTTTCCAAACATGTGATATAAATTAGAAGATCTCCTGTAGATCTTTGCTTACGAAAGCCATACTGATGGTCGCTAATAATATTGAATCCTTCTACATATTTTAGAATATGCTGATTGATAGCCTCTTCCATAACTTTCTTCTGCTATGGGTATTGGCTGAACTGTAGAGCATTTCCAGCAGGAAAGAAAAATTCTCTTTCTGTAAGATAGGTTAAAGAATCTACAGAAAACTGGTGTTAGCTCGCTAGCACATATTTTTAGAACTATGGAAGATATTTCGTGAACACCAGAAGCTTTTTTGGTGTCTAGCGTCATTAAAATACGTTTAATGATATGTTCTCTGACGACAGTCTTGAACATCCTTGACGGCACTATGGGAATAGTTGGTGTTGTTTTTCCTTGGAAATCGACAATAGGATGTGAAGCAAAGAGTTCAGCTAACAAGTTGACTTTCTCAACTGGTGTTGTTGCAATAATATTATCTGGCCCTGTGAGAGATGGTATAGTAGATTTAGTGAAATTTTGACAACTAACAGTGTTAGCGACTGACCAAATGAACCTGAAATTATTGGGATAAGCAAGAATTTTTAATTCGTCGTATGTGTGCCTCCTTGGTTTCATCGTCTTGACTAGGGATGACAAATAGTTCTTCGATTTTCATAGATTTAGAAGACGTTGGGCTAGGTGGCTGAGACAATTCAGCACTCTGGGGCTTTTTTGCAGACAGCAGGTCTGGATATTTAATAATGAATTTCAACTTATTAGTTATAATCTTTATGTTAATTAAGCAATATAACAATCACTTCCATGATCTTTATTTTCCGTCGCAATCATTGGCGCAACAATATGCAAGATAAGACGAGATCCCTTAGTCCAGCCGGTAAGAGCATCCATTATACAGCAGATATATAGGGTCCAACATTTGCATATGTTCGAATAGGAAAACCGATATATTCAAGAAAGTATTTTTTAATTAAAGGTGTAAAATTTTGCAACTGATTTTGAAAGTTAGTTCTTCAGATACGTAACAAGAAATTCAGTTATAATGTTTCATATCAATAGATATTCGTTACAATAATTTAGTTAACTTCTTAAGCGTAAGAGTCAAACCGAACATGCTCTAGTCACAAAAAATCGGAGGATGACCAAATAAAAATTATTGCAATTTTGTAATGAGGATACCTCAATATGGTTTAATAGCATTGTAGATTTCGTATTACAAAAACAGTGTTGGCCAGTGTAATTACCCATCAAATTTGGCCTCTCGAAATATTATGACATGAACACCAGATTTGTTTAATACAATTCAAAATTGATTGATTTATTGAATTAGTTTTCCAAAATATCATGGATACGCAAGGTAACATACTTTTGCCCGTTTTAAATTTTTCTCAATTAGCGTTGCGCTCTTTTTTAGAAATTCGCCCAGGTTACATCTGTTAGAATAGAAAAGTTTATTTTGTATATTTTCCAAAGATAAGTGCTTGTTTGTAAAGTAAAATATGTAGCCCCAATTAACTTTCGTAAACTAAATTCATCTTTCTTCTTTTTTTGGTGCCTTATCCGTTTCGGATGTTCACGATTAAGGCAATTTGGATTTTATTAACAGCCGCTCGGAAAAGACCTGTTATTGTCATCATTAATAAATTTAGGAAAATCTAATAATTCCAAATTAGCACGTATATTCTATAATTACAGATAAATCAGTTTCCATAAACTGTTTGGTTATCCCAAAAATTACCAAACTAGTTATTACTAATGATATTTTAAATATCCCACGTAGCCCTGCTCAACCTAAATATATATATTATATCTATATATAGTACTAATTTTGAGGATCGATTAAATTTTTACTATTTCAGCAGGAAATATTTGCCTCTATTAATTTGATAGCCAAATATTTGATTAGGGTTAATTTCATACATTCCACAAACAACTAAATTTGTTAGCGAATATCATAAACTTATTTTATTACCTTTTTAATTTATTTAAGTCTTATAGGATAGTGTTTGAAACTAGAAAATTTAGGAGTTGTCTACAATTTTGGAATCGTTCAATTAAATGCAATCCAGTTAGGAAAAGTAGAAAATACGACAAATCCAAAAATGCTTTTGTTCATTTTTATTGGATTTTACGTCTGACGTTCTTGTAGTTTCACAAGAGCTAAACTAATTTTAACGAATATATCACATTCAGGAATTCCATTGACCTAGGTTTTTATAAACTTTCGTTTGTTTTTAAAATAGTCTGGCGAGGGTTAAAATAGAAGTTCCTGATAATATTTTTTAGCATTTATAAATGAAGAGGGAAGAAGGAGGAAGAATGAATCAAATAAATCAAAATTTCTCGCTCTTCATTTTGCCGTAGTCAATTTTAGAGTTGTGATCAATAGACCAAACAATATAAGTCCAATGTGTAAGCTATTGAATAAAAGTGTAAAAAAGATGCACTGGAATCTGAACTAAATTTATCTTGGTGCATAATTTATTTTTTATTTTTAAGTTAATAAATTTGGCACGTTCCTCCTTTCTTTTGGTTGTTAAGTCTAGAAAGTCCCTAAAGTTAACACTCGTTACCTAATAAACCCTGCTTTTGATACTTAAGCTTTTCCACACTTATATTATTAAAATTTTCAGTCCTTTTTATTTATATTTCATTTTATTCAGAAAACAAACTTATGAAATGGTTGTGGTCATTTCAAAATTAATACATTTTTATCTTAAATACAGCATAAGAATAGTTTTTTAAAAATCAATTTTGATAATAAAAAGAGTATGAAACTCTTTTTTTTATCGTTCACTTCCCCGCTTGAGTAAGGATTTTACCAGTTCTCATATCCTAAAGATATCGGCGAGGATGTCGGAATACCCGTCAAGCTTGTCCAACTGCCGAAACATGCATTTCTTTGTTTCACAGCATCTTTTAGATAATGCGGTGGTGCTGCCTTGGACGTTATTGCATTTCAGCGAACAACTACTACCTACGGAATTGAACCCTCGACCTTCTGCACAGTAAGCAAGGTACTACACCACGGGCCGCCAGACACTTTCAATAATACTACTCAGTATATATCACCACTACACCAAACACTTTATTTTTGCACTCGACGCGCGTTTCGCTAACCATGTTAGCTTCATCAGGAGCGATGATTGACTGAAGCTAAACTACAAATCTACCCTATTTATATTTACCCTAACCCTTGAATTACTCAAAGGGAACTAATGACATAGGCAAGGTCCTCAGTTCCGGTCAAGTAACCAGTAGAGGGGACTATAAGGAATAGGCCCTCTGTCTTTATTTAAACTACTTTTACATTTTATGATTCTCATACTTTCGTATGCGTTCAACAATCTCCTATCAGATACATTTTTTATTAACCTTAGATTATCTAATGTTACAGTATGATCAGCTTCAAGAGCATGTTCGGCAATGCTAGACTTTTCTGTTCTATTGTATCTTAAGTGTGCTAAATGTTCTTTAAATCGTGTTTTAATTGACCTTTTAGTTTGCCCAACATACCTTTTGTCACAATCATTACAACTAATTTCATAAATTCCACTTTTCTCACAATTAGGAATCTTATCTTTGGGATTTCCTAAGATATTCCTCAGATTGTCCGATGACTTATAGACTAAGGTGAGGCCTACCTTATTAAATACCTTATTGAGTCCCTTGCTATATTTCGGATTATATGGTATGGAGACATATTTGGTGGAATTCTGAATATTAAACCTAAATTTATGTCTATTTATTAGGTTATTTACTAAGTCATCGTCGTAACCATTAACTCTAGTTATATTTCTAATACGATTCCTTTCTTTATTGAAGTTTACTCTGTTCAGAGGGAAAGTGACCAAACGATGAACTAAAAAATGTAATGAGGCTAATTTATGTTGTTTGCAATAAAATGAATCATTAGGAATATATCTATCTGTTACTGTGTCCTTCCTATAGATATCAAATTCTAATCTATTATTATTTTTAATAATTAATAACAGATAAACAAATAAAATAATGTAAAAATTATTGAAAATAATAACAATTACAACATATGCATAAGCAACCAAAAATAATAGTAATATACTATTGGGCACAAACCGAGCGTATGTGTTTATTAAAATTATTTCTGAAAACACTATATTTCTAGATTAGATGGGGTACATTATATTTATTGGACAAATGTATTCAGATGAAGATTTGTGCTTTTCAGTTTAATGTAAAGATATTTTAAAATTATTTTGATTTCTTGCGTTAGGATTATGAAATTTATTTCCAAATTAAATGCTATTGTCAGGTGTCTGTATTAAAATTACCTATATATGAAACAAGCTAGATTAATTTGACATTATTATTTTAATTGTATTAAGTAATATAGATTAAATGTTGTAATGTGTGATGATATACTTGGCCTCACAAAAATTTATAGTAATTATTTTTATAATTTTAAGATTATCATGTAAAAATTGCGGTTTTCGTTTGTCACAGCTGATATTTTTATAACATATCGCAGTATTCTAGTATAGTTAAAATAATAGAATTTAAAATTTTAATGTCTGTATAAGTATTTAAGTACTCGTTAAAATATTTAGAATTAAAATTTTAGAATTTAGAATTAGAATCTGCAATTAGAAACGCGAATACTTTTACTCTGTTGTATAATGTGTAATATTATATTTAGATCTTTTTAATGTTCCATACGGAACACTTATAAGATCACTTCGGTGTCTGTCCGTCTGTCCGCCTGTCTGTCCGTCTGCCACACCAGATTTTTTTCTCCGAAACTATTTGACACAGAAAGTTGAAATTTGGTACTAATACAGGAATTGATGGCCTTTTCAGAGCCGTGTAGTTCTGAACTTTAAATTTTGACTTAAGGGGTTAGTTTTAGGGGGCGAAATCGAAAGTGAGAAAAAAAATATTTACTAGGTCTCGAGTGTGATGTCAAATGAGCTTGTGAAAACACGAGTAAAAAATATATATATAATGTAATACTTGCGCACACTTTGCTTTGTATAATTTTTAAAATATTGCGAAAAATCGCTGTCCCCCCATTATCTCGAAAAGTACTAATCAAAAAATTTTGAAAAAATTCTGAAATATTCTCCACGGGGTGTAGATTGAACGAAAGTTATCACGAGTGCATTACCTTAAATAGTTTATCTGGTATATAAAAAAAAAAATAAATAAATAAATTCAAGGTCATCAGTTTTCAAATTGGAAACAAACTTTGATGAAAACTCATTTAGGGTGTGTTTTGTGAAGTCACTGATCATTTTATACCTCTGTAACAAAATGTTTTATTCTAAAAGCAATCAACGTACGGAACACTAATTGCGCAAGTTCGACTTGCACCGATTATTTTGTTGGTATTTGCTATGAGATAAATTTTAGAAAATCTCAAGTAACTCTGAAGATATTGACACAGACCACTTAAGCCAAATATTGTTGTAAAAATATATTAATCAAATAGAGATACCGTAAACTTTTTGAAATTTTACTTTACTCTTTTTTCCACAGAAATATTTTACAGAATAACATTGCAAAACTTTTGTAAAAGTAAAGTGTCTCTAGCTGCAAAGCTTGAGATAAAAAGAGAGGAAAAGTTTACGAAAGTAGGTTAAGACATTTTGAGATTAGAATCATTTAAAAGTCGAATAAAAAATGTACTACGTTCACTTTTTTTTGTTAAACAGATTAGTTCTGCATAGCACGCTTACCTTGAATTATTTCACCAAAAATCTCCACGAATGGCACACCTAATGGTCACTAGATCTATAAGTGGGTGCTTTAAGTAGAAATCGACTGTCATCAAGAAATGAATCACACTATAAACACTTTGTTACGTTTTGAAACACGAATCCCCTATACCAGTGTTTTCTAAGTAATAAAATTAAATATTTTTATAGTATATCAGTGGTATTTAAATTCGACACGTAGGATTTCGTTTACGCACTGAGGATTTCGGTGTTTTCAACTCAATCAATTTAAATTATTATTAATAGATTTTAAATTTAATATTATTTCCCATTTTAAATATAATTACAATTTATAATATGAATCATAAAAATTATGAATGATTAAAAAATAAAAATAGCAATATTTTGTTATTGACTCTGAGATGTTCATTGTTCAGTAACATTGTTTATATTATTGACCTGTACATTCGGGTATATTAAATGGATACGATAAGAACGAATAATAAAGAAAACTATTAATTTTAATGAATTAATCCCCTCCTAGTCGAGTAAATTAAATAAAGGAAATAAAACAACAGAGTTTGCTCGAACTATTTAATACTTAACATATATTAAAGATAAGAATCTTTTACTTGGCTTTCCTATGAAATCAGAATACTCAAAAATATGGAAAGAACTTTAAGGCAGCAGGAAGCTTTCAACTTAACAAAGACCTGAAAATAATTTTATTTTGGATGATAATAACCAAGAAGAATTCAACCCTACAAAAACAGAGGCCACAGCTTTTTCTAAAAAAGTTAACACTACAGAACGTGACGTAGTTATGTGAAGACGTTCTCTTTCATTAATATCCTTACGAGACTTGCGATGCATTAATTTACAAGCAAATAAGCTTTCTTATTATTATTATGCTGCACGCCTAGCAAAAAAAAGTTCAAAAAAGTTCAAAGTATTCAACTCATTTTGAATTTAGTTAGTGTTTAGCCAATAAAGGAAGGAAAAACTGAAACATCCCGAAATTTCAGTCCCGTTCACTTAAGCCAAAAAAGAGGGTCAACCTCGGAATGAGAGATAATAAGGTGTAAACTTGTATAAACCTTTATTTTGGCATTCTAAAAGTTGTCTCAAAAGTCTCATAAAATCTCGTGTTCGCGTCTTAAGATATTCAAGTTCAAAGGTCACAAAAATCGGTTTTTCGCAAATATCTCGCTTCCTATGATTTTAGTGATATTTGCATTTATTATGAAAATTGTAGAGCATAAAATTCATTTTTTTATATGCTTAACCGTTTTTGAGATAGAGCGCGGAGAGCGCGCAGCGCTTAGCCATACATAGCAAAATGCAAGGTCAACCGTGAGTCCCGGTAAATAATACGTCGTATAAAGTTAATTAATCACTAAAAAAAAATCCATAATTATAAATAATTTGTGTTACTTATTAATTAATATATTATATTTAATAATATTTTTCATTTATCAAATATATTCGTTTAATAATACTTACCTACTTCGTGTATTTAAAAAATTGTTAAGTGAAATACTTTAAGTATATTTTAATTATAAAAAAGTATGGAGATGATGTTTCCATGACAGCAGGGCTAGAAGAGAATATGGTTATCAAAAGAGGCAAAAGTCATGTTAAGACGAAATATTGACGTGACTCTTGGCTTAGTCAACGGTTCTATCGGTATAGTACAAGGAGTAAAGGTTGATCCTGAAAATACAAATAAAATTTAAAAAAAAATAGATATTACATTTAATAATGAACATCTTTACGAGCTTGGTCCAGTCAAAACTAAATTTGAAATTATTAATAGAGCTTATATTCAACGCGAACAGTTTCCGATATGTATAGCCTATGCTATTACCATACACAAAAGTCAGAGGCTAAGTCTAAACAGTGCACTGATGGCCATCGGTTCTTCAGTGTTCACATGCGGTCAAGCATACGTGGCCCTTTCGAGAGGGACAAGTTTGGGCGGATTACATCTAATTAATGTCTTCGGTAGTATCAAAGCTCAAGAGTCCGAAATCGTTAAACATAATCGACTTAGAAGCACTTATCGTCCAGACTTGTCAAAAATTGTTACATCATAGCCTTTGAGAAAAACCAATAGAGACAAGGAGTGGGCTTTAAGAAAATCCCTACAGCTGACGTGCAAGAAATATTACCCGAGAAGAAAAAAAAAGAGGACTAACTACAAAAAGAAATGAGATCCCATGAAAAACATAAAATGTAAAAAAAGTCTCGCAACGCAGTCCTTTCACCACAAGAAGTTGTGAGATCTCATATAAAACCAAGTCAGTTATTTTAGTTAGTATCTATGGAAGCACCTGTTCAACAACTTTGTCATAAATTGTTATCTAATAAGTTACCTACCAACATTTATAGTGACCGTAGCAATATTAAACATCTTTACTTCTATAATAAATATAATGACTTGGCAATCGCACGGCAACATAAACACATAAGAATAATCTACTGTTTCGATTGCTAAGTAAGTCTAAAGAGTGCACTTAAGTATAAAGTATTTTAAATAGGAGATTATTCTTATGTGATAATTATATGTGATATTGTGTATGTTTATGATTTTTACAATCGATACGAAAAAAAGAGCAGTATGTACGTGTACTCTGGAAAAGTGCCACTGAAACGTATAAAATGATTCAAAAAGCATTTAGGGCAAAAATGTTAAGTCGGACGCAAATTTTTGACGTTTTCACCATTTACAACCAGCCGAACGTCGGTGGAAGACGCCGAGCGTTCCAGAAGACCTTCCGGACAATTCTGAACATCTCTGGTGAACTTTCTATTAGTTAGTAAAAGATCAAAGCTTTGGAATGAGAAGAGTTGCCTGCAGCACGAAAATGAACAGATTGTTATATATGCTACAAACACTTGCTGCGAAAAATTACATAACCCTCATCTCACATCCCACATACTCGCCTGATTTGGTACCTTGTGTGTTCTGGCTGCTCCCTCATACGAAGATTAAGTTTAAGATTAACCGCCTCGAGAAGATAGAAGAGATACAACGCGAATTTCAGGCGGTGTTTGAGGCAGTGACAAAATCAACCTTCTAAAAAATTTTCACCAGTTGCGAAACTGGTGGGATAATTGAATGTAGGGGACTACGTGGAAGGTGACGAAAATTTCGAACCTTATTTCTGATTTTATAACATTAATTCGGGAAATTTTGGATTGTACTACGTATTACATCAAAACCAACACATTTAGTTCTAGTACAGATTTATTTCTTTTAAAATATACAATGCTTGATTCACTAAAAAGGTCAAGTTTTGTCATTAGGGGTTTAAACTGATAAATATAGAAGTAAGTCAATTTACGTTATAATGCTGTCTAATAAAAGACCAGATATTCTGTTAAAATTTTTAACTCAAAAACTTAGATTTCTTATCTATTTCAACACCATTGCTCTCCATTTTTATATTCCATTAGATATAAATTATTAATTGGTCAAAAAGTCAACTTTTCTAGATTTCATAGCAACTAGAGAGGATATAATTTTTAGATCCCTTTAGTGACTCTGATGGAGGCCCGAATAATTAAAAAGGTTTAACTTTAAAGTTGGTCTAAATTAACATCCTGGGCTTTAAATTGACAAAAGCACCGGTAGTCCAATTGAAGGTGAGATGCTGGGTAGTATAAAAAAATAAAATCGTTTATGGTTAAATCAATAAAAATGAAATACTGTCTTAAAATGATAAAAAATTGCCTTAGTTATCAAGTTTTATATTAACTTTTCTCATCTATTTGGAGATACTGACTATGCAAGATATTAGACTGTCAAAAACAAAAGTCAACTGAACAACTAGAGATTTTAAATTTGATAATAACTCGTTGGGTCTAACTTTAGAGCCATTTAGTGAATCTGGCTGACAATTTAACATCTTTTCTGATTACTTTTTTGATCATTACAATTTAAAGAAACACAAATGTTTTATCTTGAAACCTCATAACCATTAAATATTCACCGGCTAATTTTGCTTACTTCATGCTTAACTAATGTATTAGACCAATAATAAAATATTTAAAAATGTTATTAAATGTTTTTGACAGACTGCCATGATATAAACAGAGTATATCACCAATTTTTTTTTCTAAATACTCAAGGTACAAAAACACAAAAAATCTAGGCCAATACGTTCAAAACGTGGTATTAGTGCCATTTGTCAAGTGTCAAATGGATATTACGAAGGTATATTTTGCTATAAAAATGACGTTTACAAAAAAATTATAGTGGTGTTATATTACTGTCGCTGTTCTAAGTAATTTTGTACAAGCTCGTTGCATTTTAAAGTTTTTACAGTTTTTTTTCTGTTGAAGAGTGAGGAAAAGTAATTTGAAACATCACGCAGTGATAAAGTTTGTCACTAAAGAGCTAAATGGACCAAAAGTATTTCATGAAAGAATGTCCCAGGTATATGCAATGTCAGTCCATCTTATTTCCAAGTAATATTTTAGTCTAAATAGTTTCAATAGACCAATTCAAGATAATTTCCAGATCAGGAAGACCGATTGAGGCTAGAACTAAGAAAATCATCAAGCTAGGTTGAAGATTTGCTACTATCAGATCAACAAATGAAGATCCCTGTTTAAACCTTCCCTCCCTTGCTAAACAAACTGGAGTATCTGACCCTAAAGTTTTCAAGATTGAGCACAAAAATTTTGAGTTGAAAAAAAAATCTGCACCATATCGCTCCACGATCCTTATACTAGGGCGGAAGTTAGCGAAGAAAGACATTTCTTAAGATAACTTGGTCACTTTAAGAACCAACGAATATTGTTTTTTTTTAATTGTCGAAAGGGTCGATATAAAGTGCTCATAAGAACTCTCTACCTCCAAAGAAAACGAGAACTCAATTGTCCTCTGAAAGGTTGATGGCAACCGTTTTGTGCAACTGAGAAGGAATTTTGCTTACTGAATGTAATCCACAATTAATAGAGAAGTTTACAGAGAGCAAATCTGAGACTTAACACAGGCAATTAGAGAAAATGTCTGAATTTAGGAAAAACTACAATTTTTCTGTTACGCGACAAATGCATGGTCCACAAGGCTTGCACAATTCGAGTTATTACCGAGTAAATTCACCGAGTTACAACATACACCCTACTTGGCGTCTCAAAATTTTTTTGTCTAAAGAAAGACCTCAAGGGCTGAAAATTTTCTTTAGATAATGAGTTAAAAACTGATGTAGCGTTGTTTTTAAGAAAAAAGCAATAACATTTTTTTTTCATAGAATGAAACAACTCGGGAAACGCTAAACTAAGTGTAATAGTGTGGACGTTAATTCTGTAGAAAAATATATATTTTATAAAGTTCTGCGAGTTTTCTTTTACAGATAGATAACTTAAAAAAAGTTAGAGTTGTTTATGTGAGAAAGCAAGTAAATATACAATTGACGACAATAGAGCTGGAACCGATTCCAGTTGTTTGTTGTGTAGTTTAGGAGTAAAAGTTAACCCAGTATAAGTAAAAAAATTTATCAAAAATATAAGACTTTAATAAACGATAATAACGATAATCGTTTACCATATACACATACATGCAGGAAAACGACAAAATAGCAAACGCGCAGCAAGGAAATTCCTAAAGCTCTACGGAAACAATGCTTGTGCGAAAAAAGCAATTCACGTTGGTCTTGACACGTTATAAATTGTACTCGGTGGGAAACACAGTCTTGAGCAAATTATTTCAAATATGGGAGTAGTATTCCATAGTTGGTCGAATTTGAGCTTTGTAAAGAATTGACAGTTGTTGTGGAAATAATATTCACAACTTTTTAGAAGTTCTCTTTGATATGGTTGCAACATGATCATGCCAAGACATTTGCTCCAAAATTAACGGCCACCAAATTGAATGACGATGCTAGAGGAATGAAGTGTCCTGATATAACTATGTCGTGCTCAGCAACGTTAACTTCTTTAGGAAAAACTGCTGCCTGGGTTGTTCTAGCATTAAAGATAGACTTTCTTCCAGGCCTTTGTTAAGGTGAACAACTTCCTGCTGTCTGTGGATATTTGGAAGAGTAGCCGTTTAAAGTGAATCACGAAATAAGCGTACTGTCAACTGCAAAGCTGCAGCAGCTCCTTAATGGAAATAAGAAAGAGAGTAGGAGACAGTATGGAGTCTTGAGGCACACCGGCATTGATAGTGAAGGTATTAGAAAGAAATCCGACTGCCACTCGTAAAGAATGCTCTCTGAGGAAATAGGAGAGCCATTAGCAAAACTTTTCAGACATACCATAAGAACATAGTTTAGCCAATAATCCGTTATCAAAACATAGTCAAATGCTTTGAATATATCAAGTGCAATCGCTACAGAGTCTCCAAAGTGTTCAATTGTGTTACATAAGTTAGAAGATCTACTGTTGATTTTTTTGCTTAAGAAGGACTTATTGATAGATAATATAGAATCCTAGGTATTTTAGAAGGTACTGATTAATAGTCTTTTCCCTAACGTTCGATATTATTGAAATTAGTGTGACTGGTCGGTAGTTGTTTTCTTTCCTTTTCTAAGTATCGGATGAACTGTAGTGCATTTCCAGCAGGAAGGAAATATTCCCTTTGTGAAGGATAGATTTTCTTTGGCTAACACGTATTTCCATAACTTCATATTAAAGAGTCCTATATTTTACAACAATTTTTAATCCTATACAAAGCTCAAATTTGACCATTAATTAAGAGTTCTGCTCCATAACATACTCTATATTTTATCAAGAAGAGATTTTCTCGCCTGATTGTGGACCTAGATATCATACAAAACATGAAATATTTAAAACATCCGAGAAAAGTTATTGTTGTTTGAGTTCCTTCTATAAATACTAACGTGGGAAGACTTCGATAGACGTATGGACTTCCTTTTAACGTATGTGTTGGGCCAATAACAGAAAAGTTCTCAAAATATTGTCAAAAATGCACTTTTTTATTGGAATGTCCCATTAAATCAAGGCCATCAATACTTATGAGCTTCCAATTTCCGCTTAAAAGGAAATTTAAAATTCATTACTTTTATTTTATTTAAATGCTCTTATTAGTATATAATTAACAGTAATTTAGTTGCATTTCTTATACAGGTTACTTATAATCTTCATTATTTGATTAAGTTAATTAAAGTCCTGACCTTTTGGGAATAAATCCCCACATAGTTGTTAAATGTACAGCAAATATTGGGAAATTAAAATTTATTCAATATTCGAATCATATATGTTTTATCATTAACTTTATTTGGGTAATAAAAATCAATATCGCCTACTGAAAATAAATAAAGTCCATATTTCAGGAGTTAAATACTCTTCTCCCATCTGTCAATCCATCTCAGGACCCATTTCACCGTAGATATTACTGTACTAGCGTAACATCGCAGCAAGATACAACAAACTGTAGCTCCTGGTTGGGGATTTAAAAACATATCTGCCGTTCGTCGTGGGCCGTTCAAGGCCACAGACTGACACAGAAATTGTTCTCTGTCTGTCTGTGATTTTGATTTCTTCATTTGTGGATCCTAGGTTGGCTAATGAGCCATGAAATAACGAAACGCGCCCAGGAGGGATTCACAGATCAGAGAACATGGTGCTGAAATGTGGACTTTGTGTATTTTTAATAACTGAGATAGATTTTTATATGGGCGGGGTAGAACCCTTTAAAATCGTCCTACCTAGCAGTAGTTGTTGCCAACATTCTGTGTGTGGACTTGCGGCCGAAAACAGCCTTCGATGGAAGGCAGGTATGCTTAAAAATTTTGAGCTTTCACCAGGGAGAGATACAGTTTGTTGTGTCTTACTGTAAATAATAAATATTTATTTTTATACAAAGTCTACCAAAAATTTGCGACCAAACCGAATTTGAACTCAAATGTCAATTTTAATTTTATTTAGCAAATTTAGTTCTGATTAATGGATTAAGTAAATTTAGGCAACAATAAACATTATTATACACTGTAATACAGAAAAAATGTTGACTACAAAAAATATAATTAGGTACACTGTATAACAAGTGAAGTAGCCAATTTCAAAGGACGGAGGGGTATATGGGTTTAAGAGGCGACTCTTTAAGGAAAAGTAACAATGTATCTTTACAAGCTTCTGTCAATACAGTAGCTAAAAATCAATCTGGTGAGGAGCGGAGAGATTTTTCACAATAAAGAATCCAGGCCTACAGTGCAACTTTAAACCCTTACATCCAGTTTAAAAATCAATTATTGTCGCGAAAACTAAAAATCAATGACCGAAGGCTAAACAGTTTTCACAAAAGGGAATCTCCAATAAAAATATCAGTATTTGATAAGTAGACTATCTACATTTATAGGAACAGAGGTAGTAGATGCATCCCTGTTCTCGCTTTGCTACGCCACACGTCCTCTTCAATACGTAGTAAATATAATTTTCGTAAATTTTTTTTCAATCTCAATTTTGGTGAGCAATATATTTACAAATTAATAGTTGTAAGCCCTATCTTTCAAAACTTCTTATAGCGTAAAATCGCAAGAAGTGATGACGTAGAATCGTGGATGCCTTTTCTCGCTTGTCCTAAAACCATCAAATTTTCCTACACTGCTTGTGTAAAATGCACTAGAATACCATCTTACTTTATTATTATGGCCTTGCTTATCAAAATAGAGTTTTTATCTAATACAACTTTTCTACATATTTTTCACCAATTTAAATCTGGCCCTAATATTCCGAAGGTAGAAATGCCAGTCTAAACTGGGACATCTAGAACGTTTAATTTACTTTTATTTGTAACGTGAGAATATTTAGTAGTCCAGAACACGCAATTGGGTCAATTATTGCGATCTTGAACTTGACTTCCTCACTACACAGCTGGATCATCTTCATTTAACTCTTGTGGTAGGCAAGACTAATGAAATTTGTAGGTTATTTTACATCTGATTCATAGATGTTACTAATTTGGTCGTACTCTATTACGAATGGACAAAACCGACGTAATAAAATGATGCGTTGGTCTAATGTTCATTTACAGCGCTCTGCGGACACCATATTAAAGGACTATGCAACACTCTATAGGCAGTATCTCTACATCTATACTACTGTTATACTCAAGACAAAATGTATAAACACTACCCAATATAGTTAATAGAGGAACATACAATGTTTTGAGGCTACGGGCTGTCAAAGGGTAAACACTATCACTTTTTAGAAATGAACATCTAGGAGAAAAATTAGTTTAAATGTAGGGTATTCTACGTGAACTAGATTCTGATGTCATTCTATTTTCATTTATTCATTGTTATTTAGGCACTTATTATAACGAGAGACAAGTTTTTCATCTGTTACCAATGACTGAAAAAATGAAGTTGCTGCTTCTTTAAGCGCCCCACTTTCATTTTTGGGAAAAGGTGCAAATCACCAGACGCCAAGTCGGGACTGTAAGGGGATGGTCAAAAACGTCCCACTTGAAACATTGCAATTTTTGTGGTGTTACTGCAGCTGCGATTTTCCTCGCGCACGTGATACACAATTTTCTAACAGAAGTCTCATTCACTGCATTTTCACCATACATCTATTTAATTTGCTTATAAATTTCTATAACTGTATTCAAAAACCGAATAACGCTGCGGATTTCACACTTCGCTGAATTTTCTGTTGAGGTGCCATTTAGAAAAAAATGCCAGTGGCCCGAACGTAACCGTATAACAAGACTGCGCTGCTCAGACTGAGGCAGGAAAAGGTGCAACCGGCAAGCATGCTTACCATAAAGTGACGTCTGCGCGAGGCGTAGTGCGCAATTATTCTTTACTTTCTAGTATTCATTTCATTCTTTTCTACAAACTTTTTATGCACTGTATTTAACTAAAAAACTTTCAGAATATTCGTCTCCATTGTCTCTGTAATTTTATTAATTTTTTTTTTGACTATGTATAATAACGAAATATTGAATTCTGCTAATGGACCACCCGACATATATTTAAAGTGACTACCGCTATATCATAGCAAGAAAACGAGTTGAATATACCTTAAAATTTTCTCTTCGCATCCCCAAGAGATACTTTCAGTTGAAGATTGCTTATTATAGTAACACATTTAACTATTACAGTCTCTCAAAAATAGTCAAATATTCTGGGAAACATTTATAATAGACAGGGAAAGAAGATGTTGCGATATAACCATCTCACTCTCAACGCCTCACCATAAAAGGTTTGTACTTAAGCAAGAGAAGAAAATTAGTACCACGGAAGTTCTAGGGAATAAGGAAGAATCTTCACCTAATAATAAATCGTACTAGCTATGGGGTCGAATTTGTCGTATTCTAGTAAATATAATGATTATGCTTGGGACCACTTGGGTGGCGCTTCAGACCACGTATATGCCACAGCTAACGGGCTTCCAATCAAAAACGATCCGATATGCGATGGTGTATAGTCCATATTTTGCGCAGTAACACAAGAATCTAGTTCTCTCCCTAGATTTGTTTTGGCAACAGGGTAGGTGAGTGTGTGTTTGAGTATGTAAAGTACGATGTGTGAGTGTGACTGAGTGTTTTGTTTCTGTTAATAGACATCAAGTGTGTGGATATGTATGTACGTTATGAAGTGATTGTGCACGAGTGTAAATGTGTGTCTGTGTGTGTGTGTGTGTGTGTGTGTGTGTGTGTGTGTGTGTGTGTGTGTGTGTGTGTGTGTGTGTGTGTGTGTGTGTGTGTGTGTGTGTGTGTGTGTGTGTGTGTGTGTGTGTGTGTGTGTGTGTGTGTGTGTGATGTGTGTGTGTGTGTGTGTGTGTGTGTGTGTGTGTGTGTGTGTGTGTGTGTGTGTGTGTGTGTGTGTGTGTGTGTGTGTGTGTGTGTGCGTGCGTGCGTGCGTGCGTGCGTGCGTGCGTGCGTGCGTGCGTGCGTGCGTGCGTGCGTGCGTGCGTGCGTGCGTGCGTGCGTGCGTGCGTGCGTGCGTGCGTGCGTGCGTGCGTGCGTGCGTGCGTGCGTGCGTGCGTGCGTGCGTGCGTGCGTGCGTGCGTGCGTGCGTGCGTGCGTGCGTGCGTGCGTGCGTGCGTGCGTGCGTGCGTGCGTGCGTGCGTGCGTGCGTGCGTGCGTGCGTGCGTGCGTGCGTGCGTGCGTGCGTGCGTGCGTGCGTGCGTGCGTGCGTGCGTGCGTGCGTGCGTGCGTGCGTGCGTGCGTGCGTGCGTGCGTGCGTGCGTGCGTGCGTGCGTGCGTGCGTGCGTGCGTGCGTGCGTGCGTGCGTGCGTGCGTGCGTGCGTGCGTGCGTGCGTGCGTGCGTGCGTGCGTGCGTGCGTGCGTGCGTGCGTGCGTGCGTGCGTGCGTGCGTGCGTGCGTGCGTGCGTGCGTGCGTGCGTGCGTGCGTGCGTGCGTGCGTGCGTGCGTGCGTGCGTGCGTGCGTGCGTGCGTGCGTGCGTGCGTGCGTGCGTGCGTGCGTGCGTGCGTGCGTGCGTGCGTGCGTGCGTGCGTGTGTGTGTGTGTGTGTGTGTGTGTGTGTAAATACGCGATTAATTATCATCGATATCCATTAAATTGAATAGATCACGTTGTAGTGGTTTTTCTCCGGCATCAAGAGTGCACCCGGGATACCTTATATTTTATTCATATCTGGAATATCCCAAAAACCATAGTACACTTGCCACATGTGCATACGATCCAAGTGTTTTAGCGCCGAAAGTCATTTTTCATAAGATCAGTGAGGGGTCCTTCGGATTATGTTGAATTTTATTGTGATTTGGCTCAGTTTTTACATTCTATTTATTGTGTTATGATTAAAAACATTCATCCAAATAATTCTGGCTTCTTTTTTATTATAGTAGTAATTTAGTTAATTAGTTTTATTATTTCCCAATTGATGGAAATAAGTGTGTGGTACTCTTCTGCAATAGCAGAAACCGGATTCTATATATATATATATATATATATATATATATATATATATATATATATATATATATATAAACAAACTATATGATCACAGATAATGAGCCTTTCAAACCAAAATGACCCCGGTATGCAAAACAGCAGATTTTGGACAGTAACGCAAAAATCTACTGAATAGTCATCAGTCTAGGCACTGGTGATTTACGGCCCTGCAGCTATGGGATCAAAAACTGATAGTTAACCTTATAGGGATAGGGGACCTTTGTCTTTCACTGTCTTATATTGTATTGTAAATATCACCATAAATATTTTTATAAGAAAATTTTCTTTGATAATCGACAGTTTTGGCCATGAAACAAATAGGAAATACGAGTATAAGTTTTTAAGAATTTTAAAACGATATTTCATTTTTATCGATTTAATCATAAATGAAAACGAATGTTTTATTATTATACCATTGTTAGCAAAGCACTTGTTATTAATCATCATTCTGTTTTCCAGCTACGTGAAGGATTTAATAGCTTATATTATTATTCCAAATAGATAAGTCCAATAAGGTATCCTACACACACAGGCTGCTAACTAAATTAATGCCTAAGCAATTTAAAAAAACCAAGAATAATTAGTAATATAAAGAAAGCAGGGTGTGAAAGAGGTGGAGTGGTTAAATATGGTGTAGTTTTATTAATATTATGGCATTTTTTTCAGGTTTTTATATACGATTTTGCGACAAATTTTAAGCATAATTATTTATTTACTACAAATAATTATGTAACGTATAAGTAGTGGGGAAAATAGTTAGAAGGGTGACTTGGTATTTATAGGTCCTTTTTAGGGTTTTTTGAGTTATAGAGTTGCAAAATTACATTCCTTTTTTCGTTATTATTATTATCCAGTATTATTATGAGAATTTTCCTTGGTTTTTAGTTGGATATTTTATAAAATTTTAGCTAATAATTTATAATAAATATGTATGAAATGAAAGGAATGGGGTAGGGGGTTAGAAGGATGGTTGCGAATACATCATAATATCCTTCTATTTTAGTGTGCTTTTTCATTATTTCCAATTTTAGCAAAAATAGTATATAGAAGGGATTGATATCTGATTACAGAACAACCTAAAAAAATTCATTTACTTCCCTTGCTAAAGGGAATTATTGCATTAGTAAAAAACTACCTTCCGCGATTATTCAATTAGTTATTTTTTTACATTTTAGGGTTTTTAGATCACGAAAAACTTACTTTCCCATTTCTTTCCGTGTCTACCTGACTGTCGGCACTATGGGCACCATCATTTTCAAAAAACCACCACCAAAGGACGCACTTACTTGAAATTGAAATGAAACCTATAGTTTTTGAGCGATATCGTTTGAAGGGAACGGGATGAAAGGAGTGACTGTATGGTTTTAATGATGTTATGGAAATTTATTTTCTCTTCACCTTAAAAACTCAAAATTGTCACTTATTTTAGATCTACATGTTTACAGGGAAAGTACTGGGTACGATTTTTTTTTCATAAATTGAATTACGACTAACGTATATATTAACTATGACAGCAAAAACTAACAAATAGTTAAGAAATTATTTAAAAAATAATCAGCTTGTAAATAT
Organism: Pachyrhynchus sulphureomaculatus; assembly: GCA_019049505.1. Taxonomy (NCBI): domain Eukaryota; kingdom Metazoa; phylum Arthropoda; class Insecta; order Coleoptera; family Curculionidae; genus Pachyrhynchus; species Pachyrhynchus sulphureomaculatus. Next base: position 76,832,466 of record CM032446.1, read on the forward strand.
CTCGCTTCCTTAATTTAGAAAACTAAAAATCTAGTAATTATTATTATCTCTTCTAGCTCTACTATCTCCTACTTAATTTACTATAAAACGAAAAATTACCGAGACGTCAAATACTCTGGCGTACTCTAAAATGATTCACAGAAGAATAAGCCCAGAATAATTATCGATGATAAATTATTATTTTATACTAACATTTCACTCTCCCATTCATCTGTTGCATTCAAAGTTTAAGTTTAAATAGGTACTGTTTGTGTTTATAAAATATGGATACTCCAGGGTTGTTCATAGATTTAACGGATACTCTATTATTGTCTATTTACAGTGTTTATGTTTCCTGGTCTTAAATTTAATATGCTTGAATCAGCACTCCTAGTAGCTTCTAGGTATATCAGTAAAATTTGCTGTAGCTGCATAGAAGATAAAATATTTAACCTAAAGAAAGGAAGCTTGTCGCTTATCTTTTCTCTTACATTCGAAGTTCGGGTTTTCCAAGACAATGGACATATGCTGGGTAGACTTACTATCCAAGTGTCAATTTATAATACGAATATCTATCGAATCCTGTCAGCTACATGCAGACAAGAAAGTTCAAAGAGTAATGGCGTAGTAGCGCAGACTCGGAAAATGTCAGTGAATACGAGAAAGAAATTCTGAAGAGCGTCACAAGCTCCCATTAGGATTACCGACATAAGCTCTTATTGCTTGATTGCTTGAGCTGATCTTGATATTTTAACTGATAATTACTTTAGGGTGATATATTAGTAATAAGTCAGTCGTTTCTTCATGGCTAAAGCTTCGTGATCTCATGAAAAAATTTCATGCAATAGATCTCCATTTTATGTATTATAAAGGGTTTCCTGTAGTGTGACATAGGCCATTTGCTTCACTTGATCGATTCAACGTGATGGAGATCGACCGGGTCTTTTGACTTCAATTTTACCCTCTACTATTATCTTTTCTAAGCTTTCCTCATTTTTACGGGATATGTGACCAAAATATAAAAGAATTTGCCTTCGACACTCTTTCGATAGCCTCTCTCCTATTCCCAGCTCATTGAGGAATGAGATGTTGTCCTCTTTGCCGTCCAAAAAATCCGAAGCATTCGAATATGTCCACTCTTTTCTGATCTGCTGCACCTATAGTCCAGGATTCAGCCCCGTATAAAAAGATTGGATATATAAGTGACTTGACCAATCCCTTTTTGATATTGGTAGTTATTTGCCTGCACCTCCATATCTTCTCCAAGTTTGTCATTGATACTATTCAGATGTGCCGTTTTATTCCTTTTGAGGTTCCTCCGTATGCACCCATAAGTGAACCCAGGTATAAGAATTGCTCTACGCGTTGAATGTTGGGTAGATGATTTTCTGTTGGAACTAAGTTATTTCTATCCACCACCATAAGTTTTGTTTTAGCCAGATTAATTTGAAGTCCTAAAGCTCGATTTTCGTTAGTTACCCCTTCAAGCTTTTCTTCAAGTTCCGATTCACTGGCCGCTATTAAGGTTGTATCATCTTCATATCTGAGGTTATTGATTTTCTTGCCTACAATGGAAACGCCCCCTTCGAAGTCGTTAAGGCACTTCCTCATGATATATTCACCGTATGTATTAAATATCCTTGGAGACAACATGGAACCCTGTTGAACATCCTTGAGAACATTGAATGGTTTAGAGAGACTGCTTTTCCATCGTATCATCGTCTCTGATTGTCTATATCAATTAAGTACCAGCAGAATCAGATGACTGGGCACTCACATTTCTTTCAAGACTGTGGTGTGTCCCCATACTACACTGTCAAAAGTCTTGGAACACTCTATGAAACACAGAGAGTTGTTTATTACCTCAACTAAAATTCAAGGTGTCTCAATATAATTTTTTATATTAGATAAGATAAGGGGCTCCCATCCCTTTCTCTTTCTTCCCCTGAAACGATATCGCTCGAAAAAGGTTTCTTGTATATTAATATCAATGCCAAATTAGAAATTAATTTTTCATTTCGTTCGAGAGTTATCGTGACATCTGAGCAATAGACCGACAGATTGATGGAAATGGGAGATTTTTTTTCACGATTTACGGACCTTAAAACGTAAAAAAAAAATAGAAAAATTGCGAAGGATGATTTTTTTACGAATACGATACTTCTATTTTGCAAGGGAAGTAAAAAGGTATCCTGTTCTACCGTGATAAATTATTACATTAATATCACAGCTCATACTCCCTTTTAATTAGAAATCATAAATTTAATATAATATTTCTGATAAAATAAACTCGTTAATATGAAATATACTAAATACTCTAGAAAATTATATTCATTAATTGGAAGTTTATGTTTTAAGACAGTTTCTTATGTATGTTAGTTAATTATTTAATAATATATCAGATGAAACGTACTTAGAATATCTCAAGCATGTTATATAATTACTAACAAATTTAATATCATTACATCTACAGTTGGGTAAGCAGACAGTAAATTGTAAAAATCTGAAAGGGTTAATTTGGACTCTTTTTTTCATAATCAACAATTATTATGTAGGGAAAAATCACCGTTAGTAATAAAATTGAAAACGTTTTCAAAAAATATATCATAAAGCGTGTTGACGATAGACGTAAAATTGAACTTATAGGAACTGGTCTATTGTATTAAATCGGAATTGTTATTTAAAACGAGAAAATAAGTTTGAATTCTGATATTAGGCAAGATAATAAAAGTTTTTGTGTTAAAAATAGAGAATTTAGTATTGCCTTTCGCAACTAAAAGGAATACATCTGAAATATCTTGATATGACTTTGTTTAAAGGAGAAAAAAACGCGAAACACGCCAAGAAATCTACAAGGAAAAGTAATTTTACTAAATTACTTTTCAAAATAATGTTCGCTGATAATTTCCCAACAGTCCCATTTCAAATTTTTCAGATAATGCAACTGATACAGAACACAGAGCCTTTCAATATGAATTCAATGATAAAAAGTTCGATACGTCTATCATCAACAATTTTACTTAAATAAAGCGAAGATTGTACCTGCTGTGCAATAAGAAAGGTTTAATTTTAAGTTATTTATAGTAAAACTAGTAGTAAATACATAAATAGAAATAACTTCTATTATTTAGTCATTTATGATAATATATCATCTATTTGTTATCTTTCCGGTATTCTTCGAATCGTTAGATAAAATTGTTGATCATTGCTCGGCAAGTCCTTTCTGCAATCGTTGCTATTTTGATGAATATTTTCTCTTAATTATCTCAGGAAAAAAGACTGTTACTATAAATTTTCTTTTAAGATCTTCAGGGAAATATACATCGGCGACTAGCGACATAGTTTGTCGTGTGGAACAGTATGCACATCAAGTTTAACTTTGAATACACTACATCACAAGAGGTTCATTTTTGCATTAACATTAAGTGACAACTAAACTGGGAAATAGTGTATCTAATTTTGAAGCTGCATCTATCATTAAACAGACAAGACATCGCATTTCCATAACGGGCCCGCATAGGAAACGAGGTAGTTGCTTAGCCAATTATGACTGACGTAGGTTGAGAAGCACACTAAGAGGCCAGACATTTGACCGATGATGCATCAAAGAGAGTGGGTTTGTCTATGAACCTTGATAAAACCAAGATAATGGCACCTATTCCTAGTCAAGTTCACGTTGCCAATGTAAACATAGAAGTAGTAAACAAGTATGTATATCTGGGACCTAGGATGGCACTTGAACGATGGAACCAAGCTTCGGAGATCGACCGAAGAGTAGGCTTAGCTTGGGCTGCTTGATTTATATTCTGAAGAACACCAGATTGCTCGTTAACCTGAGGAGGAGAGTATTTGATACGTGCATATTGCCAGTGTTGACTTATGGTAATAGGACAGTGACTTTGTGCTAACAAGATGAAAACAACGCAAAAATCGATGGAGAGAACGATGTTCAGCATTAGCCTAAGAGACCGAATAAGAAATGAGGACATCAGAGCCAGGACTGGGGTCACCGATGTGATCGAGAGAGCAGCAAGACTAAAATGGCAGTGAGCGGGACACATAGCTCGAGGTCCTAACGATAAATGGCTTCTTTGTTGCGTCCAAGAATATCTGCACGGAGCGCTGGATGTCCCCAGCTCCGATGACGGAATACGGGTGCATCGTGGATGCAACTCGCCCAGGATCGCAGAGTATGTAAAGGGATGGTGGAGGCCTGCGTTCAGGAGTAGACAGTGATCGGCTGAAGAAGAATATTCGACCGGATGTAACGTTGCTGATTACTATATTTGTCTGTATTTTTAACTAAAAGTACATGCAAGCGGAAGCCTAAGAGGATATTGATAGACCCGTGCGACAACTATTCTCTTCGTTGTAACTCTTGTACAAACACTCACGCGATAGACCTGGTAACTGCTGCACCCGTGCGACTAATATCTTTTTTTCTGTAACTTACTTACACGCACACACCGACTAGGTAGGTTGCTGCAGAATTCATGCCACCAGCACTCGGTTTCTGCCTAGCGCGCACCGAGAAGAATACTGCGGACCCGTGCGACCAGTATCTTTCTCGCACACACACGGGCAGATAAGGTTGGCTGTTGCTAGATCCGTACGACCAGCAATCATTTTCTATCTAGAGTACGATACATACACGCTCAAATTCACCCCGGTGGAAGATGATTCTACTACCACCCGAATAATTGACAGTCTGACTTTGTCACAGAGAAATACTCATCGACCTACTTATATATTTTCTCTTCTCATACTCCAAACGTTCTATTGGGTTTAGAAGGATGTCCATTTGGTGTGTATACCCTCGCCTTTCCCGCTCCCGTACGCAGGTATTAACTGGCATAGTTCGTCGATTTGTTGCATCCACCGTTTGCTATTGATACCGAATAATGCCATCGTTTTGTGTGTCGCAACGGCACCATCTACCGTCCTTGATTCGCACTTTCACTTGCTATAGCCGAAAGATGGCGTAATTGGTCATACGAGTATGTACTTGATACCTAGCCACGTTCTCGGGCATCCACGCATGCTGCCTTCGTCTTTATACTTCTGCCTTAACTTAGAATTCATCTTTTTGAACTGTTCATTTTATTTGCTTCTCCTGTTCCATCTATTTCCATAGCATACCAATGATAAGCCTACAGCTAAAACCTAACTTGAGCATTAACCACTGTAACAAGTTACCGTAGGCCCGATGTGCCTTTTACCATATCAATATAAAAGGTGGCGCCCGAAATTTAACCGTTAGATAGCCTAATCAACGATCAGCGGACCAAAAGATAGCCGATGCTTAGAATATTAGAACGTATCTCTTTTGGAAATTTGCTATTATGACTGAGTGTGAAATGTCGCCACATTGTGCTTAAACTAGCTTTTCTGGCTATAACCATTAAAATTTTGTGAATCGAGAGCAAAGAAGTTCTGATTCATCTAAACAAATTACTCCTATTTAACAGTTGTTGTGCAGCCTCTGTCAGATCCAATGGATCGATTATTTCAAATGCCGATATTTTAGAAGAAGCCGGAATATTAGAAGACTGTAAAGGCTGCTCTCGTTATGCATTTATTGGACTCCAATAACAACAACTATGTTTATTGACGTGTCCGTTAAGGTAGAAATGAATATTATTCGAGAATCAGATGATGGTAAATATTAAAAAGCGTTCAAATATTTAATTAACGAAGTTGAATCCCTGGCCAGCACTGGCATCAATTTTGACACGAACTATATGTTATCAGAGTGTAGAGTTTTACGAAGAATGCATTGTAATAAAGTGCTAACTGATTTACGGCACTTGATCGTTTTTATATTGAGAGGTCGGAATTCCGACAAACTCACGCTTGAATATACTCCACGTTTTCACGGATTCTCGATGTCCTGAGTTGCCCTGTCGAAGGTTTACTTATAGACAAACCATTTTTTTAAACTCTTGCTTCCATTTTTTAATCAATTAAACCCTCATGGCTTCATGATATTGAACGTAATAGTCAGATTGTTTTTGTAAAACTCACCACACAAAAAACATCCTTTCCTCGTGTATACAGTGGGCTAATTTAATTGAGTGCTAAATACATTAGCAAAAATTTTAATTCATGTTCTTGAAAATCTCTTGTTCATAGTAAGAAACATTCAACAAGTTTATTTCAAACATTATTTTTTTCTTAATTTCAGAATTGAAAGGTAATTTGATAACTTATGAAATACATCTCTTTCTTATTTAACACAATAGATGATGGTATGAGTTTTTATTTTCAACAGTGGCTCGAATTGATATTATTTTCGAATTATGGTAAAATATGGCTCTTACATAAACTGAAAATGATTTATGTTAATTTTTTTTATACAGCTTATTTTAAATTTTACAAATTTGAAATATTCTCTTTAGAGTTTTTAATGTTTATTTATATACAATTAGGGCTTGTCAGTATTAAATAAGACAAAGAAAATACCTCTCAAGATCAGTATACATCACGTTCATTCTATTTTCGTAACAGTAATATCTATATACGTGAGTGCTGTAAAGCGCTATATTGTTACGTGTCTGAAATATGTATTTTATTTTTAAGTTTTCCAACATATCAAAGATAGGGGGAAATTTCGGTACCTACGTCTTCAAAAAGTAAAAAAATTTATTTAAATTTCTAACAGTAGCAATAAACAGATACAAACAAGTTAAAATACTTTATGCTATAAAATGGAAGTGCATATTTTCTAGGCTATAAAAGTATTTTTTTAGTTAAGACATTCCATTAGCTAATTTTTAAATTTACAAAAGATATACTACCGTAAGCTTTTTATTATATTTATAATTATATATATATATATATATATATATATATATATATATATATATATATATATAAATAAGACATTAAAATTCCGGGTTTCAATCCGTTCGTTTTGCACGACGTTTCGCCAAAATCTCATTTGATATTTTCAAGTGCTCCCGCTGCTGCTGCTACTCGATGCTGTGATCTTGCTGCTGGCTGCAAGGCTAACTGAGAAAACGTTTTATTATTATAATAACAAGTCAAAATGTGGTCAGACGAAGAACTGAGTATAAGTGCGAGAGCAAAAAGAAAAAAATAATTACAATTTTATAGAAAAGAATGGGAAGAAGAATTTTCAGGCTGGCTGCAAAAAGTGCAAAATATGCCTATTGTAAAAGTTGTAATAAGGATATTAATATTACATCAGGGAAAGAGGCTCTTAGGAAACACAATTTTTCATAAACACGCTCGGTATCCTCAAAGAATATAAAATCACAACCAAACATATCATCATTTACTGTGACAAAAACTCAAAAACCTGATATACAAGTTAAACAAGGTAAAAATATTTCATTATTTTTTACTAAGTACCAGTACATTGTTATATTATTTTGTATTCTTTCAGTGTATAGTCGATACGTCTTTTTTAATTCTTTTTATATTTTTAGGTGAAATAAGATTAGTCTCGTTTGTTGCTGAACATAATCTATCATCTATTATGGGGTATCTACCGAAACTGATACAGTCCACTTGTCCCGATTTAAAAATTGCATAAAAACTAAAATGTTCGACGACGAAAACTCACAACAAATATTATAGATAGGGTTTTGATAATTTATGTGAAGATCTGCGGCAAACTAAGTTTTCATTTATTATTGACGAGTTCACTGATCTTAGCATAACCAAACACTTGTGCTTAGTCGTGCGATAAGCGAAAGAGCATTGCATCTGTGATTGTTTTTTAGCTCTTAGTTCATCCATCCAAGCTGCTAATGTATCCTTATTTGAACATATTGTAAACTTTTTTACAAGCGCTGATACTCCATATAAAAATAATCTCATAGGTTTTGCATATGATGGAAGTAATGATGGGGCGTAATAATTCTGTTGTGACATTGGTGCAAAACGAAATTCCCATTATTTTTATACTTAAGTGCACATGCCATTCGTTTCATCTTTGTCATATGCTTGTATCAAACTGCCACGCTTATAGAGGATCTTATAAGGGATATTTACAATTACTTTTCTTCTAGTCCAAAAAGAGTTGCAGAGTTTAAAGACTTCGAATTTTTTGTGACTTGAAAGTACATAAAATACGTTAGCTCTCTCAGATACGCTGGCTATCAGTACATGCAGCAGAGAGTATTGGAACAATTTTCTGCTCTAAAACTATTGTTCATAGACCAAGTATCTGTTTACTTTCATCTTTACTATTTTATCACTGCCCCACTCATCCGCTAATGTTGAGCGCATATTCTCGCATATTAATCTTATGAAAACAAAACAGCGAAATAAGCTGTCTACTGAGTCAATCACCGGTGTAATACATACAAGATGACTAATTAATGACGCTAATTGTTATAATTTCGAAATTAATTCAAAGATAACTGGGACTATGGTATGATCCTAAAAATCGTAAAAATTAATTAGATTTGTGTACCTATTTGATGTTAGATATCTTTAGTAATAAACGAATTACAAATTACTTAGCCTGTTATGTTTTTGTTATTTCGATTTCTTTATGTTTTACTAGTATTCACTAGTCTTTATTCACTCATATATAAAATATTGTAAAAAAGAAATTTCTCTTATTAGTTTTAATTTTATACTTAGTTTATTCTGCAAGTTCGTATTATTTTACAAAGATAAAGAAGTTTAAAATAAACAAATTTGATTGAATATATATTTTTTTTTTCATATACCGATTTTGGGTACAAATATATAGTGGGAAACTCTACCGATTTCGCATTTTGACGTTCGAGACCACTGACATTCGAACACCGAATTAATCAGTAGAGGCACAACTCAAATATTTATTCCTGAATGATGCTCAGCGAACTTCGATTCAGTGCCATAACCGGTTTCCAAGTGTGATAAATGTCGCAACACGACTCTTTGTAAATGTTAGGATGTTTCTAAATTTTTATTGATTCTAATCTTTCGTTAATAAAAATTGGACACCGACGCAAGAATTCTTATTTCTTCTATATTGATAGTGTGACCTAAAGACTTTTAATGTTCAGTAATAGATGATACAACAGTTTGTTTATTTTTAATAACTCATACATATTTAACGTCTCTTGAGAAGAGTTGCCACTACAGTAAACCATAAAAAAGACCATTATTAGTTTTGTCAAGTCTTCTGAAGTGGTTTTTAAACTTGTAAACTTCCAAGATTCCGAAGGACACCTTTGAATTCTTTAAATATACAAAAGCATAATAAAGTGACGTTTTTAACTTTAAAGGGCGGTTATTATACCTTCAAGAACGTACTTGCTACACTGCGTATGTACTTAAAGAGGAGTTTTTCTCAATTTTTAAGTGGCCTAAATCAAAATAATTTAGCGACAAACTTTCGATCTGAACTATACCATAATAGTTATAAACGTCTTATATGTGTACTAGTTTAGAAAAAAAAAAAGAAAATGCCTTTATTTTCAGAGATACGATTAATATTAGTTAATTTTAGAAAAAAATAGGTATTTTACAGCTTGTGAATTAAGGTCTTCTGAATATTTTTTGCACCACTAATTTTTTTGTCTTGGATTGGATAGTGGACAATAAATATGTATAAGTATAGATGTTTCGTAAAATGTAATATTAAAAAACAGTTTCCAAGACAAATAATTTATTTTGGTTCAAATTTTCCTATGATATTACAAGGAGCGAAAAAAAAAACAATACAATATACTAAGAAGGAATGTGGCCTTGCCAACCTTTTTTATATTAAATTTATTATTGATATACGTAGATTGTTCAGAAATATCGCAGTCACCTAGACAATATTTAACTCAAAGTGTTTATTTTTACTTTTTAATTAGTAAAAAAACGCGAAAGACGTGTCCTTTTTTTAGATCATATTCTATCTGAATAGAGTATAACTAACTCAGAAACTTTTTACAAAAAGTAAAAAAAAAAAATGAAAAAAACTTTAGAAGGATCATGTCGTTAACTTATTCTTTATTAAAGATTTCCAAAGTAAGACTTTGACCAAGACTAAAAGTATTTTTTTCAAGGCGTTTTTAATAAGGATATTTCAATATATATTATAGTTTTTTTTTCGGAGTTATTAGAATAAAATATTTTACGATAGAAAGAATAAAAGATTAAAACACTCAATGTTACGAAGTACAGCATCTTGGATGTTTGCTTATATTGTCAATACGGAAGGTGAATACCAAGTATTATCAACGGTGCAGACACTGACGCATGTACAGTTGGTAATAACATTAGCCCATTGTGTCTTTTTTTACTAAAAAATGCACAGAGTAGCGCCTTTTTATTTTAAATAAATATAGTGCACGTGGTGCAGAAAAATAGCCTGAACCACTATAAGAGCGGTGCGTGAGCAACAACAACTAGTCATGCTGGGTGGTCCGACGAGCTAGAAGCTTTATTCCATACGAATGTGATGTATAAGCGCGACTTCTATCCATGAAATAGTTCTCAGGAAAGTATTTGTAGAATAAAGTCATCAATATTTCTTCGATGTCTCTCACAATCACTCACTATTCATAAATATTTCCTATTCATCTCGTTTTTCACTTTTCAAAAAAATGCCGATACTTGGTTTAACTTATTACTATAAAAATATAAACAAATACCATTTTAAATTGGCGTTAATATCAAACGTGCATTATCAGTTTCAACAAAACTGATGCACAAGCATCATAAAAATATATATTAGCCTTTTTAGAATTAAAAGTTCAATAAAACTGAAAAATTATATACAAGGTATTCCATTTAAAAAGCGATCTATGATTATTTCTGTTTTAACTCCGAAAAAAAGTTTTTAAGAATGCCGCAACTGCTTAATTTGTCTAGCTTTTCAAATAAGCGAGTTAGACGAATGATTCAGTTGTAAATCAATAAACCTGTACTTACATAAATAACTCATTGATTTATCTTCAGTCTAGTACTGCTTTTTGTTACTAATTACATTAAATGTATTTTATTTAAATTATTTTTGTTTTTGTTAAAAATGACGATATCACCATATATTAACGTATTTGTAAATGAACATACAGATATAAAGTTTTTCGAAAAAAAACACACATGTCACAAACTTTACGGTCATATTACAAAAGCATATTACTTTTTTATTTTGGACTATATGAATATTTTATTAGCATGGAAAATAAACAAAAGGAAGAAAATTGTTTTTAAAGAAAATGTTTACTTTTGTGTATTTTACGTGGGATATTTGCCTTAAATTTACAATAAATTGATTTAAAATTCACCATTACTTTTGTTTATCTAAAGATCTGTTTTATTTATGCAAAAAAGAAATAATAAAATTATTTATCCAGTACTTTTCTTGCAAATACGAAGTCCTAAAATAAACACTAAATTTGATTATCCCACACTAGAGATTAGCGATATTATCATTCTGTGGCTTTTACCTGTGACTTAGATAGTCACAGGTAATACCTGCGACCCAATTCTTCACAAAGCAGCGACTCTAGTTACTGTTTTAAATACTAGCTGCATACACAGGGTATACGATGTTGGACTGTCACGTCCCCGTTAGAAAGCAAAACGCTGTTAGCTCAAATATCTACAAAAATTTTGTGGTATAAATTTATATGTAAATACATATTTTGGTAAATACTTATATACGTATATTTAGGCAGAAAGATGCTAGTAAAAAACTAATAAAACAAGAAAAGTACTCTAAAAATGAATAAAAAAATGAGTCGAATAACAGTATACATACATCAAAATATCATATCAAAATTTAAAAAAAAAAGAAAAAACGGAAAGTCTAAAAGAAAAATTATATATCTTCATTGCAATTTAAAAAAATTAGCATGCTTGCTTTACTTGACTGAATTCAATTTCGGTGTTCTGTAATGATTTGTCCCGCCTTTGAAAAAAGGCGTTCACATAGAACGGAGATAGCTAAGGCACAAAATATCTCACGAAAAATTTCAGTTAAGACTGGATAATAATTTTCATTTTAGTGTCACCATCTCGATTACTTTTTTCTTTGCGTTAATTGCCAAAAACTTTTCAGTGAATGCTAGCATTTTAAATCTAGGATCTAACAAAGTGCACGTTGCAAGTTTATTACTCAGTTCAACGTTTGGAAATCTTTCTAAGAGGCCAGAATTTAATTTCTGAATAACATTCTCATTAAATTCTTTCTTGCACAAATTCTGGCATACTGCTTTTAAACCATTAACCAAGGGTATCAATAAAGAACCGGTAGCATACTTTTCTCCACTGACAGTTTTTATTGTTTCTTCAATTGGTATCAATATTTGGCACAACTGGTGACATATTTGCCACTCTTGTGTTAAAAGCGGTATATCATCTTCTAGATTTATCATATAAAAAATGGAATTCCACCTAGTAGTAACATCTTGAAAAAGTTTCAGTGGTTCTTTGAAAGAATTTTTCTGATGTGTCATGAGCTTATCATTGGAGAGGGTGGTTCGGTTAAAATGTCGGCGCTTAATTTTAGGACATCTGTCACTACTAAATTCGATGAATGTGCAAAGCATCCAAAATGTTTCCAGCCAAGTTCTTTTGTAATAGCATTTTTAATGTTTGCAGCATTATCGGATACTGCTAGAAAAATGTTGTCTTGTATATTCTAGTACACTGCAATTTTTCTTAAAGACTCTGCTAAATTAATACTGGTATGTTGAACATACACAACTTGACACTGAAGTAACATAGACTTGAATTTCAAATTTTCATCAATAAACTGGACAGTAGCTCTATATTTTCAGACGTCCAACAACCAATAGTGACACAGACTCTTCTTGCGTTTGCTATTGCATTTCTACACTTTAAAAGACATTCTCAAGAATTTTGAAATCGTGTACCTACCTAGAATTTCATAAGATGGGTTCAAAGCCTTTACAAAACCTTGAAAACTGCGATCTTCTACCATACTAAAAGGCTTTAACTCTTTAGTGAACCTTATCTGTGATAATTTTATTGCCCAAAACTCCCGACTTTCTTGGTTCAAATGACGAAATTTTTTGTTGTATGGGTTTTGAAGCTGAAACACCTTTTACGGATGATGTAGGCTTATCATTCGATGCTGAATTAGCGTTACCTGCATTACTTTCTTCTGGAGTTTCATGAGACTTCAGTATATCTTTAGCTTAGCACTGCTTACCCATATCCTCTATATTTTTCACATTAGAACTTGTGGTTCTGTAAGAAAATTATTTTCTCAAATATATTACACTTGGCTTAATGCTAGTGAGCAACATCAGTAGTGAAAAAATATCAAATAGCACTTGTTTTTTGACGTTTAGACGACATTCTGACTGAAAAACTAATTTTATCTAATTGTTAATTCGTTTCGTCGACGCTGTTTGCTGCTGCTATCAGCGTTGTGTCTTTCAACGGCGACGCGACCAGTTCGATGATACTCCTATATAGCTAGCGCCGTATCTACGTCTGTAAGCGAAGCAAGTGTCATTAAAGAAAGAAGCAAGAAGAGAGCAGATTGTTAACGCGCATGAGCGGATTACTAACGCGTATGTGCGCTTCTTATATATACTATATATTTTCCGGGAACTCGCACAGAATTAATATGTTCTTATAAAACGCATGCGCAGTTCGTGCGTAGTTACGAGCTAGAGTGCGAGACAGAAGCGATCGTCTACACTTTACTAACGGCGACACACTCTCTCGTGGTGTACCGCTGAGTCGTCGGCTTTCTGTGACAGACGCCGCTGTCGATCATTAAGCAGCAGTAATTTTGGATTTCCGGAGTTTTGAACGGAGTCAAGCAGCGACCTAAGTCGCTGTTAAAAGAGGCTGTGACTTATAGATCAACGTCGCAGGTATACCTATGACCTAAAAGTCGCTGTTAAGCTCATCACTATACCACACTGAAAAATAATACTAATAACTAAATTAGAATTTTACGTTGTTTAAATAATAAAAAAAATATATTTAATGAATTAAAATTATATTGAACAAAATGTATGCTCCCTGCCAACAAGATACGTGCGTACGTTAAAGAATAAAATTGAAATATGGACCATAAGATAAAAAAAACTGTCATGTCATGCTAAGAAAAACCTGTTGATGTGGAAATAAAAATAAACCTGTTTTGTGATGTGTGGCTAGATTATTATTTTTACAATATTTTATATTATCTATTATAAAGTTGGAAGTTAAAAAAATATAATGTTCGTTATCTAAAAACTTCAAGGTCTCAAAAATTTAGGAGGGCAATTTTTTCACGAATTCAATATTTTGCGTTCGAAGGAAAAAGTAAATTCAATAATTTACCTGCTGGTCCATAAGTATGAACCTGCGAACTTAAACGTTTGTATTTCTAAAACTTATTCTTACATTCAACTCAAAACTTTTTAGGTTACTTAGTAATCAAATCTCGATCCCTTCTTAAAATTAGAAATAATGGAAAAACAATAACACTGAAATAAAAACAATAAAATTACTTAATTACCTTGTTAACTGATACTAAATATATTTTTTTGTAAAGATTTACAAATGCGTTATCGTGATTTCGTAGTACAACTACATTTTCAAACGCTTAAGTAAGTTTTAGTTAAGCATTTGAAAATGTAGTTGTACTACGAAATCGCGTTAACGCATTTGTAAATCTTTACAAAAAATATATGTCAGTTAACAAAGTAATTAAGTAATTTTATTGTCAAAATATACTGTCACAAAATAACAGACCAATCAATCAACTCTTTACTAAAATAAAAGTTACACGACATATACGCCATAACTCTGTTAGCTTCCAATCTTGTGCTTTTCTATTACTATTTATTTACTATTGAAAAATGATTTTGTATCAAATATCCAATATCCTAATCAACAACTGCGAAAAATTTGCATAATACTATTGAAATGATCGCCACTTGTTTCATCCCCTTTCCGTGTTAACAGTGAAAATAATGAAAACAAGAAGTGATGTTTCTTGACGGACAGAGCTCCGAAAAAGACCTATAATAACACAAATACAGAGTCATTCTATTCCTTCCTTTCTTCACCCCTATGCCATTTTCCTACTCAAGAAACCCGAAAAACTGTCATAATATTGTTGAAACTATACAAGTTTTTCCCATCTCTTTTACTACCTCCCCCCTATTTAAACTAACAGTAATAAAAAATAACTAAATTTTTATATTCCTACAGTTCAGTAACCCTGAAAAGGACATATAGCACGACATAAATGAAGCAAGCCCTCTAATCGCCTACGGCACCCCATTAACCCCTTAGATATTTTACTCTAAATAATATACTTAAAATGTTTCCATTATATCAACAAAAAAAATTACAAAAACTCTCAAAATACTATTAGAATTATACAATATTTACCGACCCTCACCCCTTTCGCGCCTTTCTTTGATGGATATATATATATATATATATATATATATATATATATATATATATGTATATATATATATATATATATATATATATATATATATATTTTAAAATTTTTTGATCAGTGCTTTTCACGATAAGGGGGGAACAGAGATTTTTCACACTTTTTTAAAAATAGTACGAAGGGAATGGTGCGCAAATATTACATTATATATATCTTTGAACACATCTTTTTACAAGCTTTTATTTTCACTTCGAATTTCACCTTCAAAACCCCTTAAGTCAAAATTTAACTTTCAAAATTGCACGGCTCTGATGAGGCCATCAATTCCTATATTAGTACCAATTTTCGACTTTCTATGTCAAATAGTTTCGGAGAAAATCGAGTGTGACAGACGGACAGACAGACGGGCAGACAGACGGACAGACACTGAAGTGATTTTATAAGTGTTTTGTACGGAATAATAAAAAGGAATTCAGAAAATATCGTGTCCACCCTCTGAACTCATTAGCTGAAAGATTCCACTTGCCACCTAAAGATAGAGGTAGAGGAGTATCAGACGCTAGACAATCTCAGAAAATATTTCTGTAAAATGAATCCAGTGATTTGCATCTAGCCGTGACCTTAGCTGACACAAAAGTTTAAGAAACTACTAGCCTTAAACAACAATTCTAACAATGGCGAAGCAAGAAACTATATGGAAAATACCTGGCAGAAATCGAAAGTGAGGCCAGAGACACTGCTGCATATATATATATATATATATATATATATATATATATATATATATATATATATATATATATATATACGAGTATATATATATATATATATATATATATATATATATATATATATATATATATATATATATATATATATATATATGTGTATATATATATATATATATATATATATATATATATATATATATATATATATATATATATATATATACGAGTATATATATATATATATATATATATATATATATATACACATATATATATATATATATATATATATATATATATATATATATATATATATACACATATATATATATAATATATATATATATATATATATATATCGAAAATAATAATTTTTAAATTTCTCGACCCCAGAAACATTAAAAAGGACATATAAAACGATATATCCGAAACAACCCCTCTAATCACCTCGCCACATTTCAGTTCAATGAAAAAAAAACTTTTGTGGATAGTACAGCATTAATCGGCTTTTCAGCTGCTTTTTGAGGTAATTGTCGTACATTGAAATTATTGAAATCATTTATTACATTCGCCATATTATAGGAGAAGGATTTTTTTAAATATTTCTTTTCGATGCTGAGGCACTGTAACTAACATATATCCCTTAATACATCAGCAGATTAGAGTTTTACCTTAAATAAATGATCC
Source organism: Pachyrhynchus sulphureomaculatus (assembly GCA_019049505.1). Taxonomy (NCBI): domain Eukaryota; kingdom Metazoa; phylum Arthropoda; class Insecta; order Coleoptera; family Curculionidae; genus Pachyrhynchus; species Pachyrhynchus sulphureomaculatus. The sequence goes on from CM032446.1 coordinate 76,849,203, forward strand.
TACTGATAAATCACCACCATTCGCATAACTTCTAATGCTTGATTCATGTGATCTTAAGCAAAAAATAAGATAGTTATTAAATGTTAAGAGAATATTATTATTATAAAAAAAAAATATATTTTTTACCTAGAATTTCTTCCACAAATAAACTACTTGATATTTTACGGAAAAATAGACGATTTATTAGGATTTTTGACATAGAAATTAAAAAACAATAATGTCTATGCGTATCATACATACCTTTTCAAGTAAAGTGAAATTCCTAAAGTATTATGAGGCTTACAAAGGTATGAGAGAATTTTATTATGCATACCATGGGACCCAACGTACGAAAGGAAGAGTGATTTAAATTTGAATAAATTCAAGAATAAATTTTATAAAGAATATCAAACTAAAGCTTCGTAAGTTTAAGCATATACAAGTTCAACTTTTTTGAAGAACCAGCTACAATTCTTTGTTTCTTTTTTGTGAATTTCACGACGCAGTTCGCCAATATATATATATATATATATATATATATATATATATATATATATATATATATATATATATATATATATATATATATATATGTATATATATGTATATATATATATATATATATATATATATATATATATATATATATATATATATATATTTTTTTTGCAATGGCTTATCATAAAAAGGGATTGTGATTATTTTTGGATAAATCGTGGGGAAAAATTTTACTGTATACTACTTAGTTGAGAACCATAACGGAAACATTTAACCCTGTAAGAAATGATTTATAATCCGGGCTTTTGGATATTTCAAGGTGTAGTAGATGTTGGTCGTGCCTTTGGTCGATATTAAGTTCGAAGTTCCTCAGCAGGACAAATCCGTTTTCGATGAGAGTTTTAGAGCGCAAGGGCTTGTACCTGACATACGGGTGCTGGATTCTTCGTTCAAGCTGTGCTAGAACATTCGACGAACAAGTTGGCGGCATAGTCTGAATGCAAGAACGTATAGCGCGGCGAGGAACGCCCTAAGAAAGACACATTTTCTCTTATATTTATACTTTTGAGTAAATTCTACTGCACTACACTCCACGTGATGTTGTTACGTGACATCATACAGGCTAATTCCTAAGTGAATATTAGTTTGCTACAAAAAAAAGAACACCTCTATTGACGATAATTACTAGGCCTGCTGCTAGGCTGTGAACGATTAAGGGATATCCCCGCCTATGGCATATTGTTGGCGAGGGGTGCATTGGGTCAAAAACAACTAGGCTGTAGATAGTGTCTTTTTGACTCTCGAGTACAGCGGATCTCTGAAATTACACAAAAAAGAAAGAGGACTAACCTAAATTAATGGCAAAAATATTTTATTTAATATGTAAATATTATTCCTAAAATGAAAAAGAAATATGAAAAGTTTTTTTTTTAGAAATTTACTAGCAATAAAACGTCTAAATTTACTTTTTTAAAAAATTTTAGATCTATATAAATATATCTTTTTAAAAAGATGAACATCTTGGAAGTTGGAAACATGGGACAGACAGTCTATAGAAACCATAATATAGAAGGAAAAATAAAATTCTGATTGAAGATAAAAGCTGTCACCCTCAATTTTTCTTTCCTGATTTTGAACTGAGCTCCGTTTTTTTTTCCAAATCAGGAATATACTTAATATTCAGGTCTATTGCTTTGGCTTGGTTTGGAACTAAAAATTACTACATATTTAAAAATAAACTCCATCCACAGATTAGAATTAAGAGTATTGACTAATCAAGATGTTCCTAATATTTTTTGACCACAAAAACACTGAACTTGTGTTTAAGACTACCACTCCCAGGTGCAGCACTGGCATTACAATATAATTACGGCTTTCCGTAGGCAGAGTCTCAGGTTTATAGCCCTATTTCTTTAAACATGGTTAGACTACACCTCACGTCACGTTGCCACGTAACAGGTATGAATCACTCTTTGACGCGACAACGCTGTAAAAAGCTATTACAGAATGTCGAGAAATTGCAAATGCAAAATGACCAACAAATAAAGATCCCATGAATACTATATGCCATGCCTTTCCCTCCTACGATTATAGTTTCTGAGCCTATACTCTTCATCAGGTAGGCTTTAGGCAACGGTATCGATCGTTAAGACCAGAGTACCGTGGAGAGTCAAGTTAGAATAACTCTCGTTGGCTTATAGCAATCATGATGCTTTATGTAAACGAGGTACTACTCGTTGGGTAAGACTCTTGCGCCATCTGTTGAGAGTTTCGAACATCGAAAACTGCTCAACTATATAAACCTAACTTTGTTAGGAAGGATAAATCAAATCGATATTCCGAAATAAATAAGGCATGGAATATAGCATTCATGGGATCTTTATTTGTTGGTCATTTTGCATTTGCAATTTCTCGACATTCTGTTGTTGTGTTGTAGTGACCAATCAAGTAACAAACCATATTCTGAAATTTTATTTCGGAATATCGATTTGATTTATCCTTTCTAACAATGTTAAGTTTATATAGTTGAGCAGTTTTCGATATTCGAAACTCTCAACAGATAGCGCAAGAGTCTGTATCTTGCCCAACGAGTAGTACCTCGTTTACATAAAGTACCATGATTGCTATAAGCCAGTGAGAGTCATTCCAACTTGACTCTCCACGGTACTCTGGTCTTAACGATCGATACCGTTGCCTAAAGCCTACCTGATGAAGAGTATAGGCTCAGAAACTACAGTCGTAGAAGGAAAGGCATGGAATATAGCATTCATGGGATCTTTATTTGTTGGTCATTTTGCATTTGCAATTTCTCTCAACATTCTGTTGTAGTGACCAATAAAGTAACAAACAATATTCCGAAATTTTATTTCGGAATATCGATTTGAAAAAGCTATTACTTTCATCGATGTTCGTAGCCCTGCTTTGAGATTGGCTTTGACCATTTGAAGAATATGCTCGCATAAGGTTCGTTTCCACTTACGTAAATCTAAAGTTTTTAACTGATTAGATTAAGAGCCGAACCAGATAATGATATGTTATTAGACTTGGACCACAAAAAAGTGGCATTAAAAGGAGTTTCCTTCTTACTCTCCTACGGTATGTGTATCTGAAGTCGTTCTGAAATGATCAAGGGCCGTCCACTACGATAACATACTGCCTTTATATGCGACGAAGGCATTCATAAGTAGTAAACTCTCAAAAAGTTTGCAACAAGAAGAAGTATAGAACAAGATGTAAACAACTAGCTGGAAGTACTATCTGTTCAATATACTTGGATGACGTTACCTGATGTCAACCTTTAATTTGCAGAACATCAGCTAACCTTATCATAAAAATAAGAAGAACCCAAGAAGTTTTAACAAACTATTAGCCCGTTCATCCCCTTTTCTTAGACGATTTGGCTCAAAAACTACGGAGCTCTTTCTAACTTGAAGAACTTAACGGCCGGTCGTCCGTGAGTCAAAAATGATTTCCATTTTTTTGAACCGTGATCAAAACGTTTTATTACCGGAGGTTTCATCTGTTCCAAGGCATTGCGGTAACTCTCGAAGTGGTTTTAGAGACGGCGCAGGATTAACTAATTGATTAGAGATTAGTTGTTACCACGCCGTCCAAAAAAAAAAGAGGCCTTCGACCGTTACCACACTACTTTGAAAATGTCAGCCGCTAAAGCAAACCAAACGTCAGGGAAAGGATCAAGTAGGACCACATTTCGAAAGCCCAGAAATTATCCACGACTCACGTATTTTATTTCGTTCGAGAATTATGGCAGCAGCAGACAAAAAAGGAGACCTTTCTTCCCTTTCGTTAGCAGCCAATCAAATTTTACTTTTTGCATCAGCTTAAGCTTGTATTTAACTTTCGACAGCTAGACATATTTATAAACACATCTGGAAAGGGAAAAGAACTAAATTTAACTTTTCCTTGTCATCTTGATGGAAAAAGATTCGTAAAACATAATCGAAAAACAATTATTAATCCGAAGGGAATTCGCAGCTGACACGAAACCTTACGTCAAAGAGAAAAAAATGACAAAAGATAAGTCGACACTTTATTTACAAGATTTAATTTTATTGAACGTATTTGTTATAGAAATATTTTTTTTCTACAACGGTATAAAATAAAAATATTTGTGTTTATAGTGTCCTTGTGAAAACTATCATTTTTTTTTATCGTACGCAAATACTTTGTCTCATAATGTGCAAATCATTATGCCCACATTACCAAGGTTAGTAAAATTTATGGATTTTAATAAATATGAATTTGAAACTTCACAGTTCAGACTTTTATTTTAAATTTTCTTATTGATTCAATCCAGCAATTTAGCAACAGTCAAAGTGTTCCATCCTCCGTGACGCTCTAAATCAGATATATCGTTTCCTTGAATGGTAAGAAATATGGCTGAAGTTGAAGAAATGACCATTAGCTTAGGCATTCCCTCAACCAAATTAATTCCAACACCTTGGTTTCTTGTTTGATATCTCCAAAGCAAAAGTGGGATAGTCGTATGGTTTGAACTAAGAGCTGCATATTGTCGATTAGGCTAGATATAATTCGGAAACTATTAAAATACATTGTATGTTCGTTATTGAATCAGAAACTGCCACAAAGAAGATCTGTGTAAGCTAGTAGAATTTTCTCAAAAACATAACTTGGAAATAAGTTTATCAAAATCAATATTGTGATGTTTTAAAGAAATAATGACGACACAGTATTAAAGTAAAAATTGGTGCGAGTGAAGTTTCACCCTCTGAATCAAGTTTGATGGAACAGCATAACTCGCCATGGCAAATCACAGAAAACTATATGCAGCTACTTTCGTTCATTCAATAGCACTCTTTAATTGTCCTTCGTATCTTAGAGCTAAAATTGGTCACAGAGCCGACATCCATACATTTAATTTAAGATGTCCTGGTTACATCTCACAGCGCCGCTTTTTATCCGAGGTCCTTTCGTAGCAATATCTATAAACTTTACAACAATATTCGTAAACGATTTGTGACTGAATTCTCAGAGACATACAAAGTAACCTTAAACTAATATATTTTTGTCAAGGAAAATAAATATATCTATGTTTATGTTTTTGGTCGTCGCAGGTATAATGGTAACGGGCAAGACATGAAGAATGTTTAAATTCTGAAATAGGGTTAAATTAATTTCAATATTATAAAAATTAGCAAATAAAACACTATTATTATTATTATTATTATTATTGTGATTTATTACACTTCTTCAAGTAATTTTTCAAGTAATTATAAGACTAAACTCGTCGGCCCCCGATAAGACCAGTATTAAAAATATTCATCATCATCACCAGTGACCCTAGGGACAGTACTACACTTATCTAACAAGACTGATTTTTACACGGCTAAATAGAGTTCCCATTGGAGACCTAGTTTAGAGCCTGTTTTTTTTTTAAATCTTTATAGGCTTTTGAGGCTGATATACATCCTGCATTCTGATTCTTTCTACATGGTCCAACTGTTCCTTCTTCAAATCATAGAGGAAATAATTAATACCTCCTGTATTGTGACCGATGTCGTCTCCTATACGCCTTTATTGGAGTTACTTGGTCTTGGATAGCTGCCATAAAGTCTGATACTCCTCTACCTCCATTTTTAGGTGGAAGGTGAAATCTTTCAACTGATAAGTTCGGATGGTGAACACGATATTTTCTCAATTCCTTTTTGGTGTTCCGTACAAAACACTTATAAGATCATTTCGGTATCTGTCCGTCTGTCACACCCGATTTTCTCCGGAACTATTTGACAAAGAAAGTTGAAATTTGGCACTAATATAGGAATTGATGGTCTCATCAGAGCCGTTGAAAGTTAAATTTTGACTTAAGGATTTAGTTTTGAGAGGTGAAATCGGAGTGAAAAAGAAAATTTTACCAGATCATCGAGTGGGGTATCAAATGAAAGCGTGTAAGAAGACGAGTTCAAAAATATATATAATGTAATAATCGCGCACAATTCTCTTCGTATTATTTTTTTAAAAAGTGCGAAAAATCTCGAAAAGTACTGATCAAAAAATTTTGAAAAACCGTGAAATATTCTCTACAGGGTATAAAATGAACGAAAATTATCACGAGTGCATTAACTTTAATAATTTATCTGGTTTATATAAAAAAAAAACATCAAAGTCATCAGTTTTCAGTAAAGATCAGAAAAAAACTTTGTTGAAAACTCATTTAGAATGTCTTTGTGAAGTCACTGATCATTTTATACTTCCATAACAAAAATTTTTATTTTAAAAGCAATCAACGTACGGAACACTAATTGCGCAAGTCCAAATTGCATTTGACCGGTTATTTGTTTTTATGTTTAGTTCATTAAAATCAGTCTATGTTGACTTGATGATCAAAAAGTATACGATATAGCCGATGTAGCCACTGTGTTTATCGCCTTTCCCATATTCCTAGCCGATAGTTTACTTCGAGGGATGGAGCGAAGTCTTGTCAGGTACATGTCTGTAACCCTTTTAGCTGCTTTCCTAGATATTTATATTTTTCTTTCTCCATCGTCCCGTCTATACATCCGTGATTTTCGCTTACCTTATACTCTGTATGGTGAATCCACTTTCCTTTTTCTGTATAGTTGATTTTACATTTATCCAGACCGAAGTTCACTCGAATGTCCGTGACATATGCAAGAAGTTTATGGAGGTTGTTCTTCATTGGTGTATACAGCTTGAGGTCATCTATATACCATAGATGACTAATTTGTATATTGATGTGAAGCAGTGTGAATCCTTTCCTCTGGCTATTAAGCAATGCCCCTTGTTATATCAATATTTCCTGCATCCATTGTCCTCTGATAAATAAAATCGTTTTTCCACTGCTGCATACTATGATTTAAAAATTGCATATTATGTCTCTCGACCCCCGTAAGCTCTAATATTTTCGACAGCCAAAAATGAGGTATACTGTCGATTGCTTTCTGATAATAGATATATGCAATGTGTAATGAGTATTTAGTTTTACTTATGTCTGAAATTATTACTGCGTCGATAATCAGCTACTCTTTACTGCCCCTTGACACTTTACGATAACTCGTTTGCTCTTCAGCCAGCAGTTTATATGGATATATAACTTTTCAGTTGATATCGAAGCTAGTACTCGTATTTTATAAATTGTTAGGCAGCACGGGATGATTCTATACTTACTTAGCTGGATTTTCGGTATATTACGCAGTTTTCCGTAACAGATAGATAAGGTCGTTCGGCATAAAGATTGTCAGGTCATGGTGTTTTCCATTTTAAAATTTTCCTGATAGCTCGCTCTAGGTCTCCTTGCGTGATATTCCAGATGTCCACAGTATATATGTCCTTTATTACGTTCTTATCGTCATAGAGCCACTTTTATGTCCCACTCTAAATGTTCTTTTAAAAATCCCTCCTAGTTAATCAAGTATAAATCTTCTTAGTTTTATTCTCAAAATTTAGTTTTGGTAGAATTGGTTTATTTAATGGATCCAATCCATTATATTTAAGGTGCACGCTTTCAAAGCACTTTAATAAGGGGTGTAGTGATATTGTCGTTGGTTAAGCTACTGCTTATTATTATTTTTATATTCATTATTAATCAAAGTCCTTGTATATTGTATCATTGAGCCAATATATATTAACAAGTTCTCCACCGAGACAAACACCCTCAACAGTTATAATTAAAACAATCTAAAATGTTAACAACACGCATTAACTAAGTTGGGAATGTGGAATCTTTGGCACAACACGCATTAAATAAAAAAAAATAATTAAAAATCTCATTTTAGTGATTACATAGGTTTCATTATACGTCTCTCCTCTACATTAATTAATTTATCCCCGTGTTAAAATATTAACTTCTGAATATAGTGTTCAACCGATATTGTTTTAAATATGGAAGGAATTTGGTAAACTTTAATATTCATGCTTTACTTAACATTAAATGTTGAATGTACTGATCATAAAGCAGAAAGTTTAACTGTTTTGAACTGTTGCAGGATGCAACATAGTCCGAGGTAGAATAGAAATAAACGAAAGAAAAAAATTCATAACAAGAAAGAAACAAAAAATTGATACACTTACCTTAAGAGTAAAGAAAGTAGAATATCAAAATGAAATAAGAAAGGAATTAACTAAATCCGATGACCTTGACAACAAAAACATAAACGAAATTAATGAAACACTCATGAAGATCTTGGTGAACATAGGAGAGAAAATTGTTAGAAAGAAGAGCAACAAAACAAAAATATGAAGCATAGAAACGGAAGAACTGTTTCAAGAAAGACACAGCACAGGGAAAGAGAAAACTCAGTTTGTAGAAACTAATAAAACCCTTCAAAAGTCCATTAAAGAAGATAAAAGACACCAGTTAGAGACAAAGATAGAAAAAAAATTGTAGAACAGAACAACAGCATGAAAGTACTCAGATAAAGCTTAGGGAAAACAACAATACATAACTTAAAGGATAAAAATGGAGATATGAAAGATCAAGAAAAAATAACACACCTGATTCAAATATATTATCAGAACTTGTATGAACAAAAAATTCCACAATCACAAAGAACGTCGACATAGAAAATAATCAATATTAACTCAGAAGAAATTCCAAAGATAGCAGATGAAGGAATATTAACAATATTAAAAACTATGAAAAACAATAAAACACCAGGACCTGACGGAGTGTTAACAGAATTAATTAAAGAAGGAGGAGACTTGGTGGTACAGGTGCTGAAACTCTTATTCAATAAATGTCTAGAAGAAGAGAAGATACCAAAAATTGGAATGCAGCCTCACCAAATCTTACTTTTTAAAAAAGGTGATAAGATTAAGTTAGACAATTACCATCCAATGTCATTACTTTCACAAATATTACCAAAATAATAATTAATAGATTAAAAAACAAGCTGGAATTAAATCAGTCAGTAGAACAGGATGGTTTCAGGAAGAGTTTTAGTAGTGGTGATCATGTCTTAACTATCAAAACTGTCATAGAGAAAGTAATAGAGTATAACTTAAATTGTATCTGGTATTTATATATTATCAGAAGGCTTTTAATAGTATCGAGAGCTGAGTCGTCGAAAGAGCCTTGTACAATAGAAGGCTAGACTATAGGGATACTTAGCTCATAAGAACAACTTACAACAAGGCTCAAATGGTAGTGGAAACGAACAGTAAAACAAATCCTATACCTATCAAACGCGGATTAAGTTCCCATGAGCCCAAAACTATTTATAGCAGCATTAAAACAAGTGTTCAAGGAACTCGAATGGGAAAAAAGAGGATCAGTATAAATGGACAAAAGTTCAATCATCTGCGTTATGCTGATGCTGTGGTGCTAATATCAGATTATTTTGATGACATACAGGAAATGATTACTGAACTACAAAACAAATCAGGGAAGGTGGAACTACTGCTAAATAGAGATAAGTCAAAGGCTATGACAAACGAAGATAGTCCGCGAAGATCGAGAATAGAAGGCAGAACACTTGAACATGTAAAGGAATACATCTGCCTAGGGTAAATAATAAAGTGTGGAAAAGCAACTCAAAGAGCAGAAGTACAGAGAAGAATCAGACTGGCATGAGCAGCATTTGGCAAACAAAAGAAAATACTAACCAGCAAAAGAATTCCTCTGAAACTAAGAAAGATGGTATTCGATCAATACTTTCTACCAGTTCTCACTTACGCGGCTCAGACATGGACATCAACTAAGAAGATGATGGACCAACTAAGTAAAACATAGAGAGCAATGGAACGCTAGACGCTGAATATGATATTACAAGACAGAATCAGAAACGAAAGTATAAGACAAAAGACCAAAGTGATAGACGTAAGAAAACAGGTAGCAGGTTTGAAATAATATGGGCAGGTCATAAAATGAGACAACAAGATAAGAGATGGAATAAAAGAATGGAAGCCATGATTGGCACAAAGATCCAGAGAAAGCTCCCGAACAAGACTTAGAGATGACCTAAAAAGAATGGCTGGTTTAGGTTGAATCAGAAAAACGCAGAATCTAGAGGGATGGAGAAAGTAAGGAGAGGCCTATGTCCGACACGGATGGAAGAAGGCTTATTAAATAGATAAATATACATTTCTCTTGCTTTCTTTATATCATACCATTCTTTGAATTGCTTATATATATTTTCATATTTCCGCTTAAATTTGCCCGGTAGAAGTTTTAAATGACCCTCTCTGCTATAGGGTTTACCGCTAAACTTATCGTCAGTCTCAACAATTTCCCTTATTTTATTATAAAAAATATATGGCACTAAATTCAAAGATCGGAGCACATGCCATTTTAGAATGTTGTATTTAAACTACGTAATAAAACTGTATTGTTTTCATATTTACTTCATTAATTGCTTTGTTCCAAATAAATTTTTAACACCATTTTTCAATTAATTATACAAAAATTCAATGGTTGTAAAAAATATTGTTGGTTAGTCCTATTCAAAAAAGTTTTATTCTCGACCACCTACTTTCTTTTGCTAGATACAAAAATGAATATTTCATGATCATATTTATCTTACTCCTATTCTGTTAAATATTGAAATACAAAGTGAATATTTCAAGAAGTTATGAATGAAAATTCTTTTCGTGCTGGTTCTAAAATATTAAATATTAAGCTCAAGATTCGAATTTCCAGACTAATACAAAATTCTATAACGTTTCCAGTTTTTTTAAGACCAACTTTTCATCTGTTTAAAAGCAAATGCAGGTATCGTTTTGTTTATTTACCTTGCTAGTAATATAAACAAATTAGAGTCTCCAGATAATAAAAAAGATATTTTTTGTTTGTCTGTCTCTGTCATATGACGATTGTTACGTCGCACAAGTAGAAGCATTGCTTTCAATTAGGGTATAGGGATAAAAATTAAAGTAAAAAAGAAACCTATAGTTTTGAGAAGTGGCTCAGAAAGGTGCAAAGTTAATAGTTTTTGTAGGATTATACTGCGACTATTTCATTTTTTTTCGTCATTGTTGCAATTAGTTAATCTTTAGTAAATTTTATTATTGCAATTACCAGAAGTCGGGGTAAATATAACAGTTCTGTCAATTTTTACTTCCCTTATTAAAAAGAAAAATCGGTCGACTAGATTTCTGCATTTCTTCACATTTCAAAGTTCCTAAATAATCGGAAACGCAGTTTCCCACTTTCACCGTTCTACTCATCTGGGGTTGATTCTGGTTGTATAAGGCAAGCAAAAATAGGTATTTGAAAGTTCGTTTTTATTCTGCTTCTTGAGGTGCTATATTCGATACAAACCTAGGCAACCCTCTCGTCTGTGTCTGTGGTTGGTGCCTTTTTAAATATTCCATACACAAAGTAGACCTACAGTGTAATCCCGGTTTCAACCAAGCATTGTCTTCCCGAGAGAGACGACAGTCACCGTGTAAAACCTTTTTTTATTATTTTTTCCCGAGCCGAGATAGGAAACCGGGTCGCCGGCATAGCAAGCAGACACTACCCTATGGCCACATCCCATATTCTACTAGACAATCCTTTTTACATCGTTATATTTCGGTTAAACTCAGATTCTTCTGCTTATTAGGAATATTTTATATTATTCATTAATATAAATTTTAAATAATAAATTTAATAAAAATTAAAAAGTAACAAAATGAATAAACCGACCAGATCACAATACACCACAAAATGAAGTTATTTTCTTACTTGAAAAAGTAAATGCTATTTTAACTTGTAAAGGACAAAGATAAAAGTGACATTCTTTTTCTCTTTTAAATTTAAAAGTCGTTCGACTAGGCCGATGGTAATTGAATTTCCTCACAAAATGATCAATTTGATATAGATTGCGAAAAAAGGGATAGTTTCCTTCTGTGTGTAACAGAAACTCAGTCCTGTGGACATGATAACTCTTGGACTAAATGAGACATAGAATTTAAATTTGGTACACATATAATACTTGAAGTAAGAAAGAAACCTATAATTGTTTAGCTCGATCGTTTCAGGCTAAGAAAATGCCAAGGGTGGAAGTCATTAAATTTGGTATATTTCCAATAACATTATGAGATATTTTCCTGGTTCTTGCTTAAATCGTGTCAGTTAAACTGACTAATTAGGAGTTGAAGAGGTGAGAGAAAGGTTTAAAATGGTTGCTTCGCATATAATATGTAATCTGGATATTATGTAATTATTTTCACTATTTTGAATTTGTGTATCAATAGTGGGTAGAGTGAAATGTCAATCTTCAAGTATGTCCACACACATTCCTCTACCCAAAGGGTATAGCCGTACTTCCATGGCGAAAGTGCTCCGTATAGGAACCTATATCGTAACCTATGCTATAATCTAGAGCTTGATATCGAGCCTTTATTGGTATTGTTTTGATATTAAATTTTGAGTTACACAAAACACAGTATTTATGAATCGAAACTACCCTCTGAAACGACAATATCATAAAATCCTCATCGGAACTGTGACGGATATGAAAGTCCTCTTCATCATCATCATAATATTCTTCCTCGTCCGTTGATTCAAGTTGGAAGATGTCGCGTTGTTCTGTATCTATATCAATATGAGTTCTGTACGGGATCAATCGATATTTATTACACAGAACATCTCCAACTTTAAGTAGTTTCATATGAGGAACGTTGTAAGTACGCACTTCATCTTCAGTTCGCAATATTTTCTTTCGTTTTATATCCTTCCGCAATATAAAGCACAATTATTACATATCCCAGACCTAGTCGAATTATTTTACACCACTCCTTTATTCACTGAATATTATATATGTTTTAACATAAACAACTCTCTCTCAATCAGGAATTTGTTAAACTGAATAAATATGAAGAGCGAGAATGCACCACAGCTATACGCTATTCATAGTCATATATGTAAACATTCATCACATGCATAAACGGACTTGATCGGCGCGTGGGGCGCTAACGCAAGGGGAGCTATTCCTGAAATCATTCGTAATTAAGCGCATATGTAAGACTTTCAACTCGTAGGTATCGGCGAATTTTTGAGCGGTGATATTTGTCAAATTGGTTCATAAATTAATAATAACGATTACGGTTAAATGCGTTATCGTAGCGATCGTAGACTACATGTCCACTTACTTTTATTGTTTTTTCAACATGTTACACCACTTGGATTTTAATGAAACTTGGCACGCTGTTATGTGACACATAGACAAATATTACATATTTTTTTTTAAAGTGGTCATTCAATTAGATCTAATAGAAATCGATTGATAAACTTATTATTTACATATTTCTAATATTTTTATTTAGGTTTGACCCATCGGAAACTGTTATAAAATAAATTGTAAAGTGCAATTTAGTTTTATTTTCCTAGCTTTAAAAGTTACTTAGACATATCGCATTGAAAAAAAGTCATTCATCGGACACTTTTTTTTAAATGTCTACACGATTAACCAAGATAGAGAAGTAATATCTTCTGTATTAACTACCATTAGCCTCATCTACATTATAGCATAGGTTACGATATAGGTTCCTATCGGGGGCAGTTTCGCCATGGAAGTACAGCTAGACCCTTTATTACAAATAGTACGTTGTTATAAACTACCGACAATTTAAAATGTCAAGGTATTTAATTTTCGTTAAGTTATTCTTTAGTGTATCAAAGTAAGACATTTATTTAGAACTATGCCTAAGAGATGCTGGGTAAATCACTTAGTCGATTTATTTCATTCATTGCGTTATTTTTTTTTAAACGCATATATACAAATTTTTAGAAGATCATTCATATTCTTTAGACAAAAGTGGATGGTATAACAGTAAAACATGTAAGGAGTTAAAATGATAAGGGTAGAAGTTAGAGGGATGTTTTCATACATATCCTGATTTATGGTCCTGTCATTCTTTGTTGGACATAATGTATCTTCTCCTTACAAGAAACTTTCTTTAGAATAAAAATATCTCTTGCATACTCACAAAATTGTTATCTTTTGAACAGCCTAGAGAAAATTTTATTTTTTTGTAATTTTATAGAACTGGTATATATATATATATATATATATATATATATATATATATATATATATATATATATATATATATATATATATATATATATATATATATATATATATAAATATATATATATATATATATATATATATATATATATATATATATATATATATATATATATATATATATATATATATGGTATATATATGTATATATATATATATATATATATTATATTCATTCTCTTTTGAAGGTGTGATGATCTTTTTTAACTCCTCTGATATTTTAGCGGTGTCTGTAAGGCAGATTGATCTGGGAACTAATAATTTTCCACAACTTGCAATTGTGGGAAATAGTAGTTGAATTCTGTATTCATATTTGTATATGTTATTTCAGTATCCCGTATGGTTCAAATATCTATTTTGGGTTTTGGTAATACGTACATCTAGAAAGTATAACTGGTTGCTCTGTTTCATTTCTAAGGTGAGCTGAGTTTTCTGATAAATTGAATTTAGATCAGAACCATAGCTTAAGATTTGCGGATGCTTCCTCTATTGCTCTCCGTCTGAAATAGATCATATACAAATTGACTACTGCTACTAACATAATTATACCAGAGCTGCACGTTCTATTTGTCGTGTATATTTGTTCATCGAAAATGAAGTGGGCTTTCTTCGGGCTATGTCTTCATTTTCATCAGGTTTTCGAGGGCTTTAGGAGACTTTTCCGCAGTTAAATCATATTTGGTTGGTTTGGAAGATTCTAGTATTTTTGTGACTTCTTGACGTGTCTGTTCGTCTGACTATTCGCTTAACGATGTTAGGCTTGTTACAATTGTTACAATATTGGAATTGTTTTTAAACTGGAATTCTTTTAGGGTTTTTGCATAATAGAAGCCTTTACATAAGATACTATTTTTAGCTGTTTGAAGTTGGTGTATTGTTATATTGTACGCTAGGTGGTGATTCATTTGTGACGATTGTTCCTTATTATACTCAAAACGTAAAATATATTAGTGATTAGGAAATAAGTTTCCTTAGGTCTTAATTGATAGTTTTTACATACTTTTTTTGTTGACCGTAACGTACTAGTAATTTGACAATACCGATTGCCTGTATGTAATGCCGGGTTTTGTTAATAAACCATCATTTTTTGAAAAATCATCGATTTGCGATTTATGCGCGGGAACTAAAGTTGATGAATTTTAGACCCATTTGTTACTATGTTTTTAGTAGTTTTTTGTTCTTTGTTTATCTTTGGACTATCGAATCGGCTACCCTGGGCACTGTCAAACAAGAATATTGTTAAAATTACCTTTAATTATTAATTTTATTTATTTCATTTTATTTGTTTATTAACGGGTATACTGCATTTCAATAAACATTATAAAAAGACAAATTGACAACAAAAAAAATAATACAAAGATTCAGTAATATTAATAATAATAGTATAAATTATATACGCAAGTACATACCTTAAATCATATTAAATGCTCTAATAATATCGCTTGATTTGAGAATGAGTCGGGGCTGGAATAATCGTTGGCTAGTTTACATGACTTATTTACAAAATTATTTCTTTCATAGTTGGTTTTGTAGGTGGGAAAAGTATTCTTAACTCCATTTTATAGTATCAAAAGGGGTTATTATACTCACCTGCTAGAATATTATAAAGCATTTCAAGAACTTTTGTAATGTTTTATATTTGGTTGGCGCCGAATTGCATAAATACTATTCTTCTATTTTTATAATTTATGTTTTGCCTATCTTTATATTTGACTTTCTATCATAACATAATGATTATTCTCTAAAAGAGAGAAAGAAGGAGAAAGTTATCTGATATAAAAATAAAAAACAGTATTTTTGATGTAATTGAAAAGTATCAAAAGGCCAGAAAGTATCCCATATTTCTACATTTCCTGACGTTTCAGGTCCCTATATCACGAAAAATGTAGTCAGTCGGTCTGTTTACATGACAAGTCTGAAACGAAAGGGACATAAATAACATTTAAAGTAGGATTAAAACCAGTACTTTTTGAGCGGTATCACGGAGAAAGTAATTTTGTATATTTTCAACATCATTATGAATCTTTTTTAATTTCTACTTGAGATAATGAACATATTTAAGGTCGTAAGTATTTACAGCCTAACATACTATAAACAAACAATATATATATATATATATATATATATATATATATATATATATATATATATATATATATATATATATATATATATATATATATATATATGTATATCCCTCGCCTACTACCTCAACTTATTTTAAGTATATTCTATGTATATAGTATATTCGACTGTAAATACTTTTACCTTAAAAATGGTTATTATCTCAATTAGAAACTAAAAAAAATTCATAATGACGTTAAAAATATACAAAATTTAGAGATTTCGCTTTTCCCTAAAGCGATATCGCTCAAAAACTACTAACCCTAGTTCAAATGTTATTTATGTATCATATTGGAAATGAGTATTTCATTTTGTTTAAGACTGTCATGTAAACAGAGAGACTAACTAAATTTTTTGTGATCTAGGAAATGCAGCAACCAATACTTTCTGGCCATTCGAGACTCTTCAATTACATCAAAAATATTATTTCTTTTAAATCAAATAACTTTCTGATCTCTCTTTTAGAGAATGATTATCATGTCAAATATACGCAATATACGTAAATATACGCAAAACATAAATTTTAAAATAGAACCATAGTATTTATAAAATTCTGAGCCAATCAAATATAAAGCATTTCAAAATGCTTTATAATATTTTAGAGGGTGAGTACAATAGCCTCTTTTTATAATATAAAATAGGGTTAAGCGTACCTTCGTCACCCACAGCACTAACTATGAAAGGAATAATTTTGTAACTAGGTCATGTAAACTGGCCAACGATTATTCCAGCTTTGAATTATTTTCAAATCAAGCGGTATTTATTAGACCGTTTAATACGATTTAAAGTATTTTCTTGGGTATGTAATTTATACCATTATTATTATTACTGCTCCTTTGCATTAATTTTTTTGTTGTTAATTTGTCTCTTTACAATATTTATTAAAGTGCAGTATACCCGTTAAGGAAAAGTAAATAACGTATATAGTAAGAAGTATAGAATCTGAAGAAATTCCCTATGTATCAATGTATGAAGTAATGAAACGCCATACAGCATATGTACAACAACCAAGAACCAGGGGATGACGAAATAACTCTAGAAATGATAAGTTATGGAGGGGTATCGATAATACAATCTCTTCAAGTTCTATTTAACAGGTGCCTTAGAGAAAATAAAATACCAACACCTTGGTTAAACGGCTTGATTGTGCTTATTTTTAAAAAGGTGAACAAATTTAAATTTGAAAACTACAGACCCATTAGACTGTCATCGGTGCTATACAAAATCCTCACTAGAATTATAACATACAGATTAACGGACAAATTAGACAACCACGTGAACAACCGGACTGTTCAAACATTTAGATTACTAATGGAAAAAGCAAATGAAAATAAGATCACCATGTGGGTAGCAGTAGTTGATTACGAAAAAGCTTTTGATTCGGTAGAGACATGAGCAGTTCTTAATAATTTAAATAACAGCAGTAACGACGAAAGATACACAACTCTTCTTGAATACATATATAAAAATGCCACATAACAAATAATGCTTCAAGAAAAAATAAATAAAATCAAAATTAAAAGAGAAATTAGACAAGGCGACTCAATAGCCCCAAAGCTGTTCACGTTGACTCTAGTTCAAATCGTTAAAGTGAGAAAATAAAGGAATACTAATGAACGCTGAAAGACTAAATCACTTAAGGTTCGTAGATGATGCCATTCTAATCGCCAACACAAAAGAAGAATTTCAAGAAATGATGATGGAATTAAATAACAAGTCTCCAGAAATAGGACTAAAAATAAACTTCACCAGATCCAAATTTTAAACAACGAAAGTGAAGATAACAGCCAGGAACTATTAATAAAAGGTGGAAGAATAGGAAAAATACGCACATTTATATATTTAGGACAAAAAATCCAAATATCAAAAAATAATTTAAAGGCTGTGTGGCACTGAAAAGTGGGTCTTAAATAAAAGTATAATAAATAAACTTCTGGTAACCCAAAGAGAATTGGAGAGGAGAATGTTAAATATTAGACTCCAAGATCTAACATCGAGATACGAAGATCAAAAGCGACAGATGTAATACAACGAATAAGTATATTAAGGTGGAATTGGAAGGAGGATAATCGCAAAGATGAATGATAACAGATGGAGACGCCGTATAGTTGAATGGAGGCCTAGAGATCATAAAAGATGCAGAACAGACCACAAAAAAATGAACGGATGACATAAAAAATTGGCGGGATACGGTTGGATACAAAAAGCGAACAGAGCTCACTGGAGACAACTTGAGGAGCCTTACATCCAACTATGGATGGAATAAGCTAATGATGATGACACCCGTTCATAAACAAATAAAATGAAATAAATAAAATTTATAATTAAAGGTAATTTTAAGAATATTCTTGTCTGACACTGTGTACAGGATAGCCAATTCCATAATCCGAAGATTTTGGGGTGCGGTAGAGCATCATGACACACATGCTGACTGAAAAAGTAACTAAAAAGAATATTTCACCAATACCAGAAGTGAAAAGCATCAGAATATAAGAACAAATAACTACTAAAAATATAGTAAGAAGAAAATCTACTAAAAATATAGTAAGAAGTGGGTCTAAAATTCACCAACTTTAGTTCTCGCGGCATAACTCGCAAAGTCGACAATTTTTAATAAAATGTATCTTAAATGATGGTTTATTAGCAACTCCAACCATTATATAAAAGCAATCGCTATTGTCAAATTACTAATACGTCACGGAAATGCCAATATTATAATAAAGCTAACATCGCTAAGCGAATAGTTAATCGAACAGATACCCAAAAATACTATATTCTTCCAAACCAACCAAGTATAACCTAACTGCAGAAAAGTCTCAAGCACCCAAAAACCTATGAAAAATATTACCATAGTACCTGCCGACAAAAAAAAAAATGCCACTTTCGTTATGGATGGTAAATAATATTCCAGTAAAGCAAAACCATCCTTGATACTCCTAGTTCCTAATCACTCTCCAAAAAACCAAAAACATCTATATAAAAATAAAAAATCTAAAATTAATGAATCATGCATCAGCTGAGATTTCCAAAAAGAAACACATCAAGATAAAGGTCCAAAATTCTAGGAACTTCCCCGATTTACAAAGCTAATGTTCCCTTACGACGAACAGTCCGCGGTTTCAACTGCCGATTATACCAAATGGAAAATTACCTAGCGGATATACTACAACGTCTAGAGGAAAAAGCCGAGTCATACATAGGAAAATCGGAACACTTCATACAGATTCTAGACTTTAGGCAAATAAGCCCAGACGACATCATCGCTTGTTTCGACGTTAAGTCGTTGTATCTCAGCATAAAAATTGATCAAGCGTTACGATAAATAGCGAACAAAAGCATTTCTGCCTATGTAAGAGATTTATAGAGACATAGCCCGTGGAAAGCCCGCTTTATTTTCAGTGAACAAATATACGTGACAAATAGAACGTGCAGCTATAGTATAATCACTATTGCCAGCAGTGGTCAATCTGTATATGATCTATTTCGTAAGAGAAGCAATAGAGAAAGCAACCACGAAGTTGAAGCTATTGATTTGATCTAAATTTTATTCTTCAGAGAACTCAGTTCATCTTAGAAAAGAAACAAAACAACTAGTTGTCTTTTCTAGACCTACGTATTACCAAAACTCAAAACAGATATTTGAACCATACAGTATACTGAAATAACACATAAAAATATGAATACGATATCCAACTATCATTTCCCACAATTGCAAGTTGCGGAAAATATATTAGTTTCCAGATCAATCTGCCCTACAGACACCGCTAAAAAACCAGAGGAACTAAAAAAGATAATCATAGCTCTAAAAGAGGATGGATGCAAACAGCACACGATAAAGACCATTAAATAACAACAGTATCCACGAAGAACTCATAAAGAAGATTCGAACAACAAACAAAAGGCATTCTACCATACACTAAAGCAACCACAGGCACAGGCAAGATTGAACGCCTTCTGCGAGCATAAAACATATCAGCAGTATACAAACAGCTAGGGACAATAAAATTTATTCGAAGAAATCTCAAACACAAAATCCAGTTAGAAAACCAGTGCCACTGAAAAGATGGCCAAGGAAGCGAAGCAAACTACAACTAATTAGAACCATTAGAATCTTTGGCGCCCATATAAATACCGGCAGGAACGTAGGCTCTCGGTAATCTACTGCTGGAATAACACTCCTACATATCTTCAGTGGTCTTAACCTAATTTTGATTTAAATTTATTTTGTGTTTATTTTAATTTTTAATAATCTTCTATTTTTTAAGCCCTATCAGAACTTTACTTGTTTCGAAGACTGTATATTTGGCAATTATGTATATTTCCATGTTTATATATAAAACTATTTACTAAATTTTCAATGCAGTTTTTACCATAGTATATAAGATTTTTAGGAAATTTTTAATATATAAAATGCTATTTTATATATATATATATATATATATATATATATATATATATATATATATATATATATATATGTATATATATACATATATATATATATATATATATATATATATATATATATATATATATATATATATATATATATATACATATATATATATAGTTATATATATAGTTATATATATATATATATATATATATATATATATATATATATATATATATATATATATACATATATATATACACACATATATATATATATATATATATATATATATATATATATATATATATATATATATATATACTTATATCAAGGATTTTCTACAGATGACGCTATCTTCTTTCTTCTCTCCTTTGATTCCATCCGTTTCTATCTTCCCAGTCTCCATCTGTTAGACCCCTGTCCTCCATAGCCTCGTCCACATCGTCTCTCTACGATCGTCTGGGTCTTCCTCTTTTTCTTCTCCCTATAGGGCTCCACTCCGTTATTTTCTTTTTCCACCTATTATCTTCGCTCCGTTTTATGTGTCCATACCATTTTAATCGTTTTTCTTCAATGGTGTTTATTGCGTTCTCTTTGATGTTCATTCTGCTTCTTATTTCTTCATTTGCTATTCTCTCCATACGTGTCACTCTACAACATCTTCTCCAATACTCCATCTTTACCGTGATAATTTTAGATTTGTTTCTTTTGTTGATCGTCCATGTTTCTGACCCGTATGTCATTATTCTTTGTATTATTAATTTGTATATGCGTGTTTTGTTTCTCTTTGTAATGTGTTTGTCCCACAGAATCGAATTTAATTGTCTTATCCATGTCCGCGTTTGTCCTAAGTCTAGCTTTAATCTCTTCTTCTGATGTTGCGTTTTTTGAAATGATGGTTCCTAAATATTTAAATCTATCGGATCCTTTGATTGTTGTTTCATTATCGACTACTAGATTCTCCACATTTCCCTCCTTTGTTGTTAGATATTCCGTTTTATCAAAGTTTATTGCTAATCCTGCTTTAGTGTATTTTCAGTTGTCTCACCATATAACTGAGGTCTTCCTCATCTTACGCTATGATTACTTGGTCGTCTGCGGAACTTAGAGTATATAAGTAATCTTCTCGTATTGGGACTCCCATTCCACTACATAAAATGCTATTAACAATTCAAATGTTAGATTCAATCAAACTGACTAAAAGTCTAGAGCAAGTATAATGCATTTACTTTACTATTTTAATAAACAAAAAAAAGAATGAAATAAAAATCTAATTTAAAAAATCATCACCGAGTTCATTGCTGTACAAAACGTAATAATATTTTTTTCATTCCCTACAAAATTGTACTTTTTAAAGTTCGTACCCGAAAAGCTATTTGCACTAACAATAATTTCTAACCCTTAAGGAGTGTACTATATGTATAAGTTAGTCTCTATACAAGTATGAAATACAGACCGCTAGTGTTAAGAAGTCAAATTTTTTTGGGCGTTTTTTAGACCCATCCTGTATATAAATCATAGCCAATCAATTAATTTAGGATTATTAATTTGCGAAAGAGTTATTATTTGTTTATGTTATTGATACTGATAAGATTAATGAATTAAATTTCAAGGATTCTAAGAGATACAATCACAAACTTAGTTTACAAAGTAAAAGAGAAATATATTAATTGAAGCAGATCTTATCCTGTATGGCCACCTTGATAGCAATTAAATCTGGAGCAGCTTGATGTCATCTGCTCTTAACTTTCTTTAATCTGGTAACCTCGACGTAACAAGGCGCCGCCGAACAAAAC
>CM032446.1:76876509-76894009 GCA_019049505.1 Pachyrhynchus sulphureomaculatus
TCAAGAACAACGTGAATGGCTTTTTCCGCACACGTGTCACTCCTGTAGCGCGTTAGGGACTTCCCTACAGCACGTGTGCTAGACCCATAAACAAAAAAGATGATTTTTTTCTTCGGCATGCCGGGCCTTTTCTCACGAATTTTTTCATTCAGCTGGTCTAGAAGGTTGCAATAATACTCTTCTGTGATTACTTTACCTGTTTGAAGGTAATCAATTAACAAAATTCCTTTTGCTTCCTAGCAAACTGATGCTGTAATTTTTTTGAACAACTTTGACCACTCTATCTGTTTTGGAGCTGAACAACCGCGCACAGTTAGAAATCGATGCTCAAAATCAGTTTTACTCTTTGTGAAATGAGCCAAATGTTGTTTCAAAAGTTTCTCTAGAGTGTGCTTTTGTTCCGACATTAGCAAAAGCGGCACCCATCTTGTGAATAGCTTTCTCATACGCAAAACATTAGTTAAGATCTCATGTACTGATCCATGTGAGATGCTTATAGACTCAGCTAAATCCTCTACGGTTAATCGACGGTCTTCCATTACCATATCTTGTACTCGCAAAACACTTTCTTCAGTTGTTGCAGTTTTTGGACGTCCCGAAAGTGGATCATCATTGATGCTGGTACGACCACGTTTAAACTCTAGAATCCATCTATGAACAGTTGGAAATGAAGGAGCAGACTCCTTTAACACTTTCAGTAACTTTGCTTGGATTTCAGTTGCCGAGAAACCTTGCAAAACAAAGAATTTTATCACTGCACGGTATCGATTTTTCCCATTTTTAAAAAATACTCAAACAGTCTACTTTAACCAACTAATAAACAACTTTAGAGATCGACTTGAAGGGTGTGTTCATATAGAGATAAAGCTTCCAAATGGTGTTCATATTTGGTTCAAGTGATGCTCCATAGGTGTCGCTTCAAAACTGACTGTATATTATCTAAAATAAGTTTTATTTTCTCACTTAAGTAATTTTAAAATGACATGTATGTTTAACTACAGTGAGAAAACACAGAAAAATATATTAGGCTTATCGAACAGCAATAGATTAGATAAAATTAAAAGTACGTTTTATATCACATGGCTACTAATATCTTCTGACATGGTTCCTAAATCTTTGAAATTGTACGCATTCTGGTTAAGATTGTGTATGTTTTTAATATTGGGTTCATCAGCCAAAGATGCTACTTGTATCTCATATATTACGGGAGCAAATAGTGATTTTCGCTCTCCCTTGCAATAATCCTAGCTGGGTTGATGAGTTGATATGACGAGATGCACTTCACTAGACGATCTCACAGCTGGAGCAGTAATAAATAATTACCGAAATATGGACTATATGTCATTTCGGTTGTTATTAATTCATATAAATAATAAAAATTTGAAATATAGAGGTATAATGTTCTAACTATATTTTTTATGTCGTTTTCAAAGTCGGATCTCGTTTCGGGCTCTTAAATAACCTGAATGATCTTTTAAATTCATACCTTCTAGATCGCAGGTTTTTTGTAGAAATCAACGGGTTTAGATCGCCTCTCCATATTCCCACTTCAGGTGTTTCCCAAGGTTCCAATCTGGGACCTCTTCTTTTCATGTTTGTTGACGACTTGCTGAATGAGATAAGTTGCCGGGAGCTTGCTTGTGCTGATGACCTTAAGATTTTTAAACGCATAGACTCGGTTTATGATTGCCACGAATTACAGATTAGCATTAATGCTTTCACCAACTGGTACTCTGCTAACAGGCTCACCTTACTCGTTTCCAAATGCAATGTCGTCCGATATTCCTATGGTAACAACCCTATATTTTTCAACTATTCCATAGATGATACTGTTCTACAGAATATTCATTCGGTTAGAGATTTGGGTGTCATCTTTGACGGGAAATTCTCTTTTGCTGACCATATTGAACAAATGGTTGCTGGTTTATCAAGGATGCTGGGTTTCCTGATTTTAAATTGTAGAGACTTTACTAACATATCTGCAAGCTTCTCTATTATTCCTTTGTGGGCTCTCAGTTTGAATATGCTTCTATTGTTTGGTATCCAATATACAATTGCCATAAGAGCTCAATCGAATCAATACAGAGATGTTTCATTAAATATCTTATTTCAAGAAGAATGGTGTCTATCTGGACCGCGGTGTTGATCACGGACTTCTCAAGGTTTAATGAGTTGCCTCTTACAAAAAGAAGGGACATTCACTCCATCAAATTCTTATATAAGCTGTTAAATCACCATATTGATTGCCCTTTCCTATTAAGCAATCTGTCCTTCCATATACCACGCCTTGGGGCAAGGCACTCACATATTTTTAGCCTCGGCTTGACTAGGTCAAATATATTATTCCACAGTCCTATTTATATAATGTGCAAGAACGGCAACATCATTGGAAATCCGGTGATTTCCATTCCAGTAGGCTTCCGGTTCTTATTGGTTCTCTGCTCAGTGTCTAGACGTTATTTCAAATTTGTAGTTTTTTATTATTATTATTTTTATTTTTCGTTACTTCGGAGATTGTTCAAACTGTTAAATATTCTTACTTGTATTACTCCGATTATTATTTGAATTGTATTATCTTTTTTTATGTATAGCCCATTGGTATAAACGTTATTTCTGTAATTAGGCCTTGGTCTATTGGAAATGAATGTAAATAAATAAATAAATAACATCCTGACCAATTTAATAAAATCTTGATTGATAACATTAGTTTTTTTAATTTAATTAAAACAATGAAATTTCTTCGACTACAATAATTATTGACGTCATGTTTACTTTTATAACTAATTATTATATCTTTTTTCTTAAAGTAGAATAAAAAATATGTATAAATATAGAAGATGAGCAAGTTACCATGATTCATTTTTTTCAGTCACAGTCAACATAACGGATCAGACCAATTTACTAATAGATTATTAGTCTTTTAAATCATATGGAATCGGCTAATTGCCAAGAATGACGAAGACCTGATAACAATTCCTCCTTCTAAGTCATCCTCGAGAGGGTATAGGGACTCTGTGCTCAATAAATGAGTTAAACTATCGTCTGCCACTATTCTCGGTTCTGTGCATGTTCTGATGCTCCATGCAATGACTTCCTAGTTAACTGTTTCATCTGATCCACCCAACGTGAAGGTGATCTACCCCTGCAGCGCTTGCCTTCAACCTTTCCCTGTATGACCAGTGATTTCAGTTCATGTCTTCTGCTGAGGTGGCCAAAATACCTCGAAATAACAATTAGCCATCACAAAAATAAAATAAAAGTGAAACAATGATTTGGTAACAGAGACAAGACAAATTTAAGTTCTTTATAAATTAGATAATAAATAAATATAGTTTATGAGGTACAATATTTCTTTAAGATGTTTTAGAACAATTATATATATATATATATATTATATATATATATATATATATTTATATATAATACCGATTGAATTTTTTATATAATCTTAGATTACCTACCAAATGTTTTTAAACCTTTATGTCTCTAAGAAAAATTACTCAAGTAATGAAAGACAATTTGTCAAAATTTCCACTTTTTATTACAAAATTTCACGCGGGTTTCATTACATGGTAACTTCTTCTGATGCTTTTAGCAACTAACGAACATTTATTCCACCTAATTATCTACTTTTACAATTAGTTCGAAAATAGTTAATTAGGTTATTCTTGGAATTCATACTGAACTTTATAAGGAATATAAATTTAATAATGGGGATTTCCCATCAGTCATATTTATTTCTGTTTGTTCATTTAGAATGGAGCTTATGTTTTTTAAACGGTTTATCTCTGGACATTCCAAAAGGTTTAATGATTGCTGTATGAAGAATCTGTTTTATTGTTAAGAAAACTTCGTTTATGTTCTAAAACTCTAGTTTCAAATGAGCGCCCTGTCTACCCTATGTACGCCTTAGTACACGAACCGCAATTTAATTTATATACCCCTGATTTTTCACCTTTGTTTTGTTTAATTTTCGCATTTTTTATGAGTTTTCCTAGTGAGTTGTTAGTTTTTAGAGCTATATTTATATTATTTTGGTTAAAGTAGTGTTTAATTTTTTCTGAAGGCGTGCCAAAATAGGTTAATGATTTATAATTGATATTGCTGTCTTTAGTTTTAGGATAGACTACAGAAATAAGTTTTTTATTGAGTATTAAACTGATCATATTTGGGGGGTAACCATTATTTGCGGCAATTTGTTTTATTAACATTAATTTGTTATTGAAATCATTTTCAGATAAAGAAACACTCACTAGCCTATGTAACATACTGTGATATGCTGTAAATTTATATTGTTTTGAGTGGTTTGAAGTGTATTGTTGTGTCTGTGTATGAGGGTTTGTGAAATATTGAAATTTTTTGTTTGTTGTTATCCCTTGATATAGTAAGATCTAGGAAATTAAGTGAATTATTTTCCTCTATTTCCATTGTAAATATTATATTTTTGTAGATGAAATTAATGTGATTAAAAAATGTATTCAATTGTCTATCCGTGCCATTGAAACAAACTAAAATGTCGTCTAGATAACGGTACCAGTATAGTAAAGATTTGTATGTATCATGTTTCTGAATTATATTTTCGATGTTAGTCATAAAAATTTCTGCTATAAGTGGGCTTAAGGGGCTTCCCAACTTCCCATTATAAGTCTTTCTGGGCTATTGTAGATTAAATTATTAAATATAAAATAATTTTGTTTCAGACATGTTTTCAGTAGGTTGAGAATATCCTGTTTTATAATAATATTGACTTTGTTTTTATTTAATAGATGTTCTACCATAACAATTGTTTCGTTTGGAGGTATGCTGGGGAATAAATTTTGTACATAAAATAATACTAATTTGGCTCTTGAAGGGAGATTTATATTTGAAAAAAAATTTGAAAAAAACAATAAATTACTTAAATATAAAAATCCAAGATTCCATTTTTTTCTTACGACCTACACAGTATGGCCAGTAAGTATTGAATCTATCCGTTTGGTTAGTACTCATCAAATTCATCTACATAAGCTCTCTGAAAAAATCGCAGATAAATGCATATTCATTGCAAGTGACGCAACTGTTTCAGGTTTTCTAGGAGGGCGCATCTAATTACACCTACAACTCCGGTTACAAAAACTCCTACTGTTGCTGAATGTTTTGGTAATAGAGTAGGTAGTACCAAGATTTCTTTTTCTCTTTCTTGATGCGATGATCAGGAATCAAAAATTCAATAGCATAAGTCCTATTTGTCGTTTTATCGAGGAGTAATAAATTTTTTTTGCTGTAAAGACGATATTTGAGTATATTCAGAATAAATCTGAACATTAGGAATTATTTTGAAAAGTTAATCTTTTAAATGAATACCTTTAAAACGTTATGGCCAATTGCATTTCTCAGAGCGACAACAGAGCTTGTGCACAATTAATTAAAGAAAGTGATATTTTTAATCTTAGTAATAGGCCAAGAATTAGTTGTTGAGATAAAATGTCTTTCGATAATTAATTAGAGTTATAGACAAAGTGCTCTTGCATTGTACAGTGCATATATCAATCAGGGCTTCTCCTGGCAAACCTAAGTGACACTGCTTTCTGAAAGGGCCGACTCAATAGCACTGAGTAATCTGATATACAGAGTGTCAGTAAACATTTTGTAATCAGAATTCAAGTACATTATAAAGCTGTAGCCATCCGAATTATTCGACTTTTTTAAAATAGAAACCGTTGCACCCTCGAAAAAGCATTCACGAATTATCTCCTATTCCATAATATGTAATATACTCTACCTAGATATCCCTGAGTGCTAGATAATTTTTTCCACAAGTTATCGATGGTAGTTTCAGATTTTATGAAAAGCATCGTTCTGCAAGACAAGGTCGTGGTAGTCACTAATTTCTATTTTTGAAAATTAATGAACTAATGAATATATTTTGCCTTAGTTATCTATGTCTATACCTAATTATAGTAATAACATATATTTCCATTATCGGCATGTATTTTTAGCATTGCTTACTTGGTGATTACATTTAAACAAATAGCTTTCCGATTTTTGGGACCCTGTTTGACGTCTCTATGCTCCCTTTTTGTTATTTCTTACAGCTCTAAAGGATCACGCCCTAGCGATGTCTATGCTGGGTACCTTTGCAATTTAGTCACTAATAATATCTTATACGATATCTCATTGTTATTATTATTATTTTTATCTAAAAGAAAAAGAAAAATTCGACGCGACAAATCTGCTATCTGGTATCTTCTCCAGGTTTTCTAGGAAAGTGTTCTTAATCTCTCCCAAAACTTCGATGCCTAAGATCACCATTGTTACTAAATGCCTTGGAAACAGAGTGTAGAGTTATTAATTAAAAATGCTGTTTCTATTCTTTAATGCTTGGATTTCTCTCAATATGTGCTGAAACCGGATTTATAGAAAATTCCTTTTTCGAAAAGAACTATATCAGATTTGTAGGCTTGTAAACACCTTATGATTGAAGAGGCATCTGGCCTTTTGGATAACTTACTCTATCTCTCCTGGAAGATAACGACAACCTGGGAATGTCATCAATACCATAAAATGGTCTCGTATGGTAACATAGGGCACGTCACGCTGCATTATCACTGTAGATGTAAGAGGATGTAGCAGATAATGGGCACGCTGAAAATGAATGCATAAGTGATTCTGGTTTCTTGCTGCACGCGCTACACTTAACGTCTGCCAGGCTGGTAAATCGATTACGATACAATAAGATGTTAATCACACCATTCTTGCAAGCTAGTGAAAAACCTTCCGTCTCTGAATTAAAACTTACACCTGTTGAAAAGAGGCTTAAAAATTGTAGTTTTGCTGTTTTACTAACTTTTTTAAGGTTAGGCAGTTCAACTTCTATAATGTTAATCTAGCCATTTTGTTGATCGATGATTACGTTTACTGCCAGATCAAGTTATTCCGCTGCGCTCTACGTAGCCATAAACACATTCCTCCATTCCTCTCTGTCAATTACTGCAGACCACCATTACCAAAAAATCGGAAATATTAACACGTGAGTCTCACCACCATTCTATTATGAAGATATTTTAAGATCTAATGTGCTCTTTTATGGGATATTCTGTTTTATATCTGTTAGTTAAACTGATATAAAATAGAATGTCCCATAAATATTCGTTTGGTCTGCAGTTTGAACGTAACGAAATTTGAAATTATTTTAAAAAGCTTTAAAAGGAATGAAATAAAATAAGAATCAAAAAATTTACTCGACTAAACAAAAAATTCAACAGGAGAATCAGGAACACGGTATACCGGTAATTAATTTGACCTCTTATGATCACGAAATATTGTATACGTAAAAAGGTCACCCTCCTAGATTTTCTCATTTCTTTAAAAAAAAAAGAAAAGATTTTTACCAGGTCATTAAATGGGGTGTCAAATGAAAGCTTGTAAAGATATTAGTTAAAAAAATATATATATGATGTAATACTTTCGCGACCTTTTCTTTATGTTATTTTAACAAAATTGTCAAAAATTGATATCACGAGTGAATTACGTTTAATAATTTACATGGTATAAAAAAAACTATGAAAACTATGTTTCTTGACGTATGGTGTAGGTAACTGTAACCTAGTGGCAAGTCGCTCTTGTACTGAGATATAATTTTATTTTATTTTAAAAGCAGTCACCGTACAAAACCCTAATTCCGCAAATTCGACTTTTCTTTTTCAATTGCAATTCTCATAAGATTATTATGGAAAATATCAAATTTCAGTTCTCAATATTTCTAAAACCCTTCCTCTGCTCAATTTTCTGTGTGATGAATATCTCACCATAAAGAATCTAACATTTAAGATATTAGGATTAAGTAATTCTTTCGTGTGTTGAAGTCAGATTCACAATTTATTTTAGTACTTGTTTGCAAAGAAAGTATTTTGTAAATCACTTTCTCAATTTTTTTTTATAATTGTCGTACAATATTTTGTATATCAAAATTGATTTTGCATAGAAGCAGGAAGTCTCTTTTACCTGAAAATATTAGGTGCAATGTCACAATTGTAAGTTTATATAAAAAAAAATATAAAATGTAAAGAGTTTTAGAATACTATGTGATATAATAGCAGGCGAAACAGTATACTGTAACATACTTATTGAGCAGTGACAACGTGTAAATACATAATATTTCATGTGAAAATCAACACAGCAATACACGTCCTAAGCTTTCGCATATTTACATTAAAACACAATCACACATCTAACTTGCCGAATATTTTTTAACATTTGTATTGTTTATATATAACCAGTTAATAAAATTAATAAATATAAGTACCAGCACCGGTAGGTATCAAAAGTAGGTTTTACTACAGAAGAGCAGAAGAACTTCAATTCTTTTAACGACGTTGCACGGGACTAAAATAGGTAAATTTTTGCGTAAAACAAATTGCAATTTTTGCCTTTGTCTGCTACTTATCCTTACAGCACTCACAAAAGTTTTAAATGGTTGATGATTGATATACCAAGAGGCCACTCATTTTCTCATTGATTACAAAATGTTTCGGACACGTCAGTGTTTTTAATTTTTAGTTGATTTTGCTTAGTCATTTTGGATATTTTGAATGTTACCATTAATAATGGAAGGGGACTCAAACGTTACTACAGAAATCCAATTAAGAAATAAATCTAATATTAATTTCGTACACTTCGTTATTTAATACCCATTAAGATTCTCTTGTATAAGGACAATGGAGAAAGTAATGAGGTAACCTTTAAATTAAAATTAGCACCGAAATTAATATTCGCATGGCGGCCCGTGGCTCCGTGGCATAGTACCTTGGTTACGGTGCAGAAGGTTGAGAGTTCAATCTCGCAGGTCGGTATACTTATTTATTAATTTATTTAAGTATATTTGGCCTGGCCACATACATAGGTTCGCAGAAATGCAATAACGTCCGAGGCAGAACTACCGCGTTGTCTAAAAGGTGTTGTGAAATACAAAAATATATGTTTCGGCACTTGGACAACGTTGACGGGTATTACGATATCCTCGAGGATATCCTTAGGATATGGAAAAGGGTAAAATTCCTACTCAGGCGGGGAGATTAATAATTAATAATTAATTAATTTAATTAAGTGGATATTTTAGGCTACATACCCAATTTTTGTTCCTTACAGGATGTTATGAAAAAATATGTTTAGTATATTTAAAACAGTACAATTTTGTAACAATATGAATGAATAGTAAATTAGAAAACTGACCATAAACGTTTTAGTATGTACTACATTCGTCGAGTCATAACCTAAAAACTGTGGTCTCTCAATTTTGACAATTGCCTATAGTTGACACTTTGCCATGAATATAGTCACAATTTTTTTTATCTAGTTTTCATAGCAAATTTATTCAATCAATGAATAATCTACATATATAAATAAACTACAGTAAAATTGAAATATTTATTTAATTACAAAATAACATAAGCAATTATTTTTTTTATCTTTAACTTTGATTACAGCTCCATTGGTGATCGGACAATTCACAAAATATATATCCAATAATTAATTTCTTATAATAGGAACTAAAATTGATGTCTACAACTAAAAACACAAAGATAGGCAAAGACAAAAGATTCTAAAACATATAAAAATACATAGTTGCAGCTGGTTACAATATTTTTTCTTCAAACATAATATATATATATATATATATATATATATATATATATATATATATATATATATATATGTATATTTTATAGTAGTAACTACCATTTAAACATTAGGTATGTGTATCTACAGTGAGTAGACGCATTTTGATGGTTTCGGTGAAGTTTCAAGTTTTACAATCGTTAAAGTCGAAATATTTTGCTGCAGATTGTCATAAGTTTAAAAAAAAAGTTCAAAGACCTAGACATCCTTTTATCGACTTAAAACAAGTAAGCTATTTACGGTAAATTGCAATTGTTTCAGTGCACGCTGTTCCTTATTTGCAAAATACAATGGTATTTACTGAACGACAAAAAAATAAATAAAAAACTTGACTGGTGATATCGCTCGAGATATAGTAAAAAATGAAATCCTTGGCCAAGAATTTATAAACATATTAATTAATAAAATTGCAGAGAGTGTCGCAAGAAATTAACCATTCCCTGAAAATTTTTTCTATAAAAGTGAAAACCATGGAAATTCGTCTGGAAAAGTCCGATAAGGACTATGAGACAATTAATAGTAAAGTAGAAGAACTAGAACAATAAAAGAAATTAAATCAATCGAGAATTTGCAGTTTGCCGGAAAATGATAATGAAGAACTTGATGAACAGGGAGTAGAAACGTTGGAGTTAAAATTAGGTTGAACCGGTATACCTCCTGTGCATTATTATTGCCTAGGTCCTCTTAAGAACAATAACAGAAACGGAGTTACCATAGTAGCTTTTGACAGTATATCGCAGAGAAATGCTATTTTTCAAAATAAAAAAAAGCTGAAAGGAAATAAGATTGCAAGAGTGGAAGAATTAACCAGAAACCGACACCAATTACTACTTTCAGCTAAACAAAAATGGGAAAGGACATGGTATGGATAATGGGAGATAAAATATACGAGGACAAATGGAAGAAAATATTGGGTCAAAAAGGAAAATAATGTTGAGCAACAATATAATTATATATATATATATATATATATATATATATATATATATATATATATATATATATATATATATACTCGTATATATATATATATATATATATATATATATATATATATATATATATATGTTCCATTTTAGTGTGGTTATTCGTTGGATAATATCTGTCACCTTAGTCGTATGTCCAAGCCACTCGTTAGTTTTGTGATCTTTTAGGGATATATTTAGCATCGACCGCTCGCTGGTGTACACGTAGCTTGTTTATGTTTTTCTGGGTTAAGATCTAAGTTTCACAGGCATATGTCGTCACGGGTAATATGCATTCATTGTAGATTTTTGTTTTTAAGTGTAGCGGGATATTCGCCGTCATAATGTCTCTGACATCCTTCAATTTCCGCTGTTTGATTCTCTCCCGTTATCTCAAGTACTTGTCCCAGATATACGTAATTCTCCGTTTTTTCTATGACTTTATTGGCTACTAGTACATCTTCTTGATTGTTCTTGTCGTTTGTGCAAACTTTGATCTTGTTCATGTTCATTTCTAAACCAATCTTTCCGGATTCTTTCTGGAGTTCGTTCATCGTCTGCAATTCCTCCCTGCTTTGGGCTATTAGCACTATGCCGTCCGCAAAAGGTAGTTGGTTCAATCGAGATACCTTTCTTCTCCCAATTTAGGTTCTTAAAGTTCTCTAGAGCGATTAAGAATAATTTTGTCTGTCTGACGCCTTTTTGCATTTTTATTTTCTCGCTGTTACTATGAAGCTTTAATTGCATAGTAACGTTGTCATATATTGTTTCTATTATTTTACTATATCTGTGGTCTATTCTTGCGTCCTTGAGTGCTTTCATTACCGCCCAAATCTCAATGCTATCAAAGACTTTTTTGAAATCCACAAAGCCCAGCCACAACGGAATGTTGTATTCTCTGATTCTTTCGATTAAGATTCTCATCGTCTGTATATTGTCTAGACTGCTATAATTTTTCCTGAACCCGGATTGTATATATTATATATATATATATATATATATATATATATATATATATATATATATATATATATATATATATATATATATATATATACATATATATATATATATATATATATATATATATATATATATATATATATATATACATATATATATATATATATATATATATATATATATATATATATATATATATATATATATATATATATATATATTCAAGCTTAATTTTATTGACCGTACGCTTTTTACAAATCGGGTGTCGGTCCATATGAGGATATGAAACTCAATTATTTCTTACAACTCAATATTTCGTCAATTTATTGTCGACATCAACAGGAGTTAACTACAAAACAAATCTTTACTAGTTGCGTAATATGAATTGTGTGTGTACACGCAACTAGTAAAGATTTGTTTTGTAGTCAACTCCTGATGATGTCGACAATAAATTGACGAAATATTGAGTTGTAAGAAATAATTGAGTTTCATATCCTCATACGGACCGACACCCGATAATTCCTCTTCCGATTTATACATATATATATATATATATATATATATATATATATATATATATATATATATATTTATGTATATATATATATATATATATATATATATATATATATATATATATATATATATATATATTTCTCTCTTTTTATTTCTTTTTGAATATTTTCTTTTATTGCTAATTTAATTTTTGTTTTGCTCTTTCAATAATTGATTTAGTGAGCACCTACTGTATACCTAGTTATGCTTAAAATATGATAAATCTTCATATTACTTTTTTAAATATTAGGTCACTTGTGTTACACTTCTCGGCTTCCAAGAACTTGGCTCAATCTAAAAGTTACAGATGATACAATTAATTTGAGTGCTTAGAGTTTTATAAGAAGAGATAGAGAGTATAGGGGGGATGAGTAGCACTTTACATAAAAGATACCTTATTGTTTTCTATTTGCTATTCTTCAAGAAACGAGGTCATTGAAGATATTTCTATTAAATTAAAAGCTCTAAAAAGAAACAATGTTGTTGGTGTAGTTTATTGGCCACCAAAGTGTAATATTTCTCAGTTTTTATATAGTTTTGAAAAACGATTGTCTGATTTTTAACTCCCGTATTTGAAATTATCTGCGGTGGTACAATTTAAATTTGTTAAATCTTGCCGGTCAATATATTAACATATTTTATGAATATAGAATTATTCAATTTGCGACAAATAATTACAGAGCCAATCAGGGTAACAAAAACAACCGCGTCATTGTTGGGCGTAATTTAAAAAAAAAATTGACTCTGTTGTCAAAGACTCTTGTTTATCGGATTATTTTTTGACTTTTTATCCTATACATGATTATAAAGAAAATAATTCTTAAACTAATCGATTTAGAAATTTAAAAAATATTGATAAAAATTTGCTTAATAAGTTTTTAAGAGTTACTCACTTTGAAAACATTATTTAACTTAAAAAAAAAATAAGGTTGCTGCTCTAAATAATTTCCTAATAATTGTATTGATCGTCGAAGTTAAGTTAAAGAATAAAAGTCACTATAGCTTACTTGTACTATAAAAAAATATGATTAGATTGAAAAATAATTCTTTTAAAAAATATCAAAAAACAGAAAGCGATAGGAATTGGAATTTTTATAAACAATTAAAAAACCAAACAAATATTGCAATAGGTCAAGAAAAAACTATATCTTCAACACACTATAAATACTGATAGAAAAAACTCTAAACAGTTTTGGAATAAATTAATTAATTTTAATATTTACTCTTTACAAACGTCTAATAGAATACCTGATAATTTCCTAATAATAAATAAATATTCATTTCTTACAAATGACACTTAATAATCAACTATCACATACTGACCTTCTTACCTTTTATAACAACAATTTAATAGCTCAAACAATAAATTCTTTTCATTTTCATACAATGTCGGAAAATATTATAAAGGATTATTTATTTGAAATAAAATCACTTGCACCGGACGGCAGATCAATTGAATATAGATATGATTCCGCTATATATTAACAAAATTTTTCTTTTCATTACGAACATTATTAATTCATGTTTACTAGACAGTAACTTTCCAAGTCCTTGAAAAATCTCAAAAATTCTTCTGTACCCAAAAAAATACATGTAGAAAGCTACGATGATTTAAGACCCATAAGTATCCTCCCAGTACTCTCAAAAAAAATGGAAAAAATTATGAAGAGTCAAATTAAGGAACATCTTAATCTGCATAATATTTTACCCACTTGCCAGTCACGGTTCGGGCCAGGATTCAATTGTGCCACGGCTTTATAAGCTGTGACTGACGATATTATTGGAGAGGTAGGGTTGAGGTTACTGCTCTAATTTTAATAGATTATGGCAAAGCTTTTGACAGATTACATAACAAGTTGCTTCTCTGAATTTTATACTTTGAATTTGGAAACGAGGCAGTTATATTCATGAGTAAACATTTAATAAATGGGTTGTAGTATGTGGAGACAAGCAAAGGTGTGTCATCTGTATCAAACCAATGTTGTGGTGTACCCCAAGGGTCAACACTCTTATTTAATATATATCCCTGTAACGTGAACAGTTGTCTTAAGTATTTGAAGGTCCACTTACACGCAGATGACACACAATTGTACTCATCGTTTCTCCCGCAAGAATTGCAAGTTGCGTGAGAAAAAATTAATGAAGATTTGCATCAAGAAACATTCCTTAGAAATAAATGCATCAAAATCAACTTTTATAATGTACGGAGAAAATCCTTATTAAAATAAAAATTGGTACAGATGTAGTTTTAGTCTCTGAATTTGAATTTATTGACGTCTTAAAGTTTAAACCACGTATAAATAAATGTATTCAAACAGCCTAAGCCAATTTAAAAAAAACTGTTTTCACATAGATACTTTTTCTCAAAATCTCAGAAAAAACTCGTAGATCCTTTGGTTCTTAGCCATTTCAACTTTTCTGATGCTATTTACGGTGCCTGTATTATTATAAAAGGTAAAACTAGAATTCAACGTGTACTGTTTAAAATTTATATACAATATTCGTCACAATGATCATATTTTTTGATGGAGAATCGCAAAAAATTACATGCAGCTATCTTATTTCAATTAATAACATTCTTTAGTCGTCCCTAGTACCTAACAGCTAAAATTCACTACAGAACTGACGTTCACATATTTAATTTAAGGTATTGTGGCTGCATTGTCCCTCCACCTCACAGCACTGCTTTTTATCAGAGGTTCTTTTTTTCAATATCTATAAACTTTACAACAATATTCCGGAACGTTTTAAAACCTTATCAGTGACAGCATTCAAATATAAAATTTAAGAAGTTCTCTTTAAGTTTTGGGGAACATACACAGAGACCTTAAACTCATGTAATTTTATGTGGGAAAAATAAATATATCTATTCTTACTTTTTGGGCATAGCGGGTGTAATGGTAATGGGCAAGACAATAAGAGAATTACTTATTTTTTGTCCTCTAAGGAGAATCTTTTTTAGAATTGATTTTAACTTCCTTTTAGCCTTTTGTGTATGAATTGATTTTAACGTCGTTTTTGCCTTTTCTGTATGTAGATATGAGAAGAAAAAAAAGATTTTTTTTTGTATTATTATTATGTATATTTCAAAATTGTACAAATTGCCAAATAAAACAATATAATATTTAAAATTGATAAAAGTCCCATTTATTTACCCATCTTGATGGCTTTTATTACCAAATGTTCATATTTTCCCTAAACGAACATGACTTTTGAATAAAAAGTTCTTCTTGAGAGATAGACATTTTCAAGTGAAAAGGGAGAAAACTGTCAATAATATAAAATTGTAATAGTTAACATATATTTACCAAAACATATTTTATACTGCTTTAACCAAAAATAAATAACAAATTTTGAATGGTACATATTATTACTGAAAATAAATTTACTTTGAAATAAGGCTGTAGAACCCAAAATATACGTTTTATATATATTGTAGTACGTATTCCTCATAAAACGATATTGAATGATATGAAACAAATTTTAGATGTTTACTATCTAAAATAAAATACTTACCCTATGAAACCAACGCTGTTAAAATGAAGTACATTTTTATTTCTACTTCTTGTTAATAAATAGTAAATATTCTGCATTTGTTGAACCAAAAGCCAAAAAAATGTTGCTTGTAAGTCACATCAATGAGCGAAAATAAATCAATCAACAACACCGGTAAAATGTAACATACAATTAATGTTAAATACAGCAGAAAACTTTGTATAATATTTTTAAGTAGAACTTTTGATTCTAAAGACGCTAATATATAGTTTTATGGTAAGATTGTGCAAAATAAAAAATGCCTTTTCTAACTTCGTCGAATTTTTGACACATATAAAAAAATTAAGCAATGCTCGAGATCATAAAAGATGCAATTTCTTTCTTTGTATCATATTGTATGTAAGAAAAAGGATACACTCGAATTAGGTAGTTTAAAAGACGTAAATAAAGAAACAGTAAAATTAGCTGTAGCTTAATATTAACGCTATACATCACCAATGCAAGAGTTTTTGCTTCGATATCTTATTTCGGTATGCATGCAGTCAAAATGTACAATTTTAACATCAATACAGAAATTAGTTACAGCTTACATGATTAAGCCTACACCTAGAAAAATTATAACCTGTTTACAGGGATGTTTTTTTTTTAAAATTTATTTATTTAGTTGTGAAAGAAAACTCACAGAGCTTAAAAAAAACTTTTCTACAAAATTACCGTCTACACTAATCCACTTAGTCCAGTATTTCTTGCATTGTTTCATTCTATCTTAAAAAAAATCTTTTGTTTGCGCCTAAAAAACGATGATACTGCTGCTTTCAACTCTACTATCTGTCTAAAGTTGTTTAAACATAAACGCAATACGCTAAAGCTACAAGGGCGGCTATACCTGGGTTTTTAAACCCTAAATTTTTCATGCACAATCTTGAAAAATGTAATTTCGGATGATTCACATTCTTTATAGAGCACAAGGATCTTTATTCGTATATCGAACAGCGGTTAATCCTTAATAAACGTGATGGCTTCGTCAGTTCTTACCTTAACCGTCCTACCTGATCTGGGGTCATCCTGAATTGAGTCTCGGTCCTACCGAAACTGTTTAACCCAAAATACTACTTAAAAATAAGATGAATCATCATTGCCCGAGACGTTTTTTCATAAAAAACTTTTCGTCCATTTAATACAGCAATAACACTTAAAAACTATACGTATAACGAGTTTGAAAGCGATATATCCTTTTGTTTGGGGATACCCATACCCAGCACCTTTAATAAATATATCAAGCCAAATAATTATAAAAATGTTTGGATGTAGTTTCGCTAACTAGTCTAGTTGGTCAACTAATAGACATAACAAAGATTCTCAAACAAAAAAATGAATTTTTGGAAAGCATACTTTTACTCTCAGCAGAAGAGTACGTCATTAGTATGTAAAAATAGCAAGCAATTTAAATGCTTAAATGAGAGAAAAAATTAACGATTCAGTAGAAGGACAGTTA
Organism: Pachyrhynchus sulphureomaculatus; assembly: GCA_019049505.1. Classification (NCBI taxonomy): domain Eukaryota; kingdom Metazoa; phylum Arthropoda; class Insecta; order Coleoptera; family Curculionidae; genus Pachyrhynchus; species Pachyrhynchus sulphureomaculatus. The sequence continues at coordinate 76,893,640 of CM032446.1, forward strand.
GCCGAAACAGAAAAGAGAGTTAGTGGGACGAAAATGTGCCGCCAATAGGGAACCATAATTAATTATTGAATACATAATATTTAAACTTAAGGCTCAAATTCAACTTTGCTGATTGCCGTATTAGTTATTCGATATATCGATTGCGATAATGGCTAGATATTAAAAGCAAAATTAGTACAGCTGTGTAAAAAACCGATGACAACATTAGTAACAAGGATACGATTACGATTCGGACATTTTTCACAGCAACCTACTATACAAAATCTCTGTGACTCTAGACTAAAGGCTATCTGATAGCAATGATAGAGGAAATGATCAGCATGATATACTAATGGCTATAAATCGAACTGCGTTTCAAATTTTAACCTAA
>CM032446.1:76896509-76910895 GCA_019049505.1 Pachyrhynchus sulphureomaculatus
ATCTGACCTAAAATTGCGAAAATCACGGTCTCCTCGACATATTTGAGGTTATGTTACATCGAAAGGTTATTTTTTTATCAAACCATTAATGGAGTCCGAAAAAACTACTCTTGCTCTTCAAAACGCATTTAGATTTGTCCGGATATCTTTTTTCATCTTTGAGAAATTTTATGTTTCAAATTAGACTTATTTTGAGTTTAATAAACAAATAGAAAAGTTAATACGTCGAAGAATTGTATTTATTCGATGCCTTTCATTTTTCAAAAATCGAGAAATAAGTCTAACTACTTAAATTCAAAAAAGATATCCAAATGCGTTTTGAAGAGGAAGAGTAGTTCTTTCGGACCCCATTAATGGTTTCATAAAAAAGATTACCTTTCGATGTAACATAACCTCAAATATCTCGAAAAAAAAAAACCGTGATTTTCGAACTTTTATGTTAGAATATCTCGAAAACCAGAGCCATCAGAGAAATTCTGACCTCGAATTCGAACTTAGCCCGTCAAAAAACTTTCGGAAAAATATATTCTTGTTTCTAGATAAAAAATTTGTCGGCCTGTGTTATTCACAGAAAATTTTTAACACAATTCCATACCATTACAAAGTTATAGCAAAAAAGGTTACCTGGGCGTCGGGTTGGGACCGCTACCTGTTTTCAGACACTCTCTACAATATAACGCAGTCAATTTTTAATATTATAAGTATTTTTTTTTTTTCAATCTTAATAGTTAGTTATTCTACAATTTGTCCAAGGGTTTTTTTTTAATTTTCCCAATATACAATTTTTTTATTAATATTCGAACATATATTTTTGAGGCGAAAATTGCATACTAAAGTTTGAAACCATAAATTTTTTTATTTTTGAAAAAATATTAAAACCCTAATATAATTTTTAAGTACATTATTTTACAAGATTAATTTTTACTTTTGCGGATTGGAATTTTTTTTGTGAAGTTATCCTGCAAATAAGGAGGCGCCATAGTTTTCATCAGTGGTCCATTTAACCGAATACAAAATAATGTCAATATTTAAAACATTTAAAAAAAAAATTCTTATAATTTAAAGTACAATGAAAATATATAATCGTCATTCTGTTGTATTAATCACTTAACATTTAATATATATATTTTTTTAAATATACATACATTTTGCAGCGTCCAAGTATATATAACCCACTTAATACAATCCCGTAAATTCAAAAAAAAAGAATTGTTATTAATAATTAAAGGCAAGTGAAGAAATATTTATGACTGGTGAAAATAATCATATATATAGTTAACAGTTTATGCATACGTTTAGGATTTTCTACTTCGTTTGGCGCATAAGCTCAGAGCTACCAGTAACATTATTTTTGTGATCGTAGCTGTACATGTCAGAATGAAAAATACTATCATGGGAAAGCACAGACACTGTTGATAATCGTAATTTAAAACCAATTTTAAACTGTAAATCTAGTCTAAGTACACTCTGTAGAGAATATACTCCTTCTTTCATTTAATTAACATGATTATCTCTAAATCGAGATATTTTTAACAAGTTATAGTACTCTCTAAAAACAATTACTTCTCTAAACAACCCACATATAAAGTATAAAAAAATCACAACAAAATATTTACTCGAAAAGCTTTATAGGTCACTGAAGTTTAAATTGTTGGTCCTTTAACGATCATACTTTATTGCGGTTCACTTACTTTACTGCGGTTTTGTGCCAGGAGTGCAACAGAATAATAATAATACCCGAACGTCGTAAATACGACAGTTATAATATCATAATATAAAAATTCTATTGCCCGGTACCGAAGACAGTATATTCATAGGTAATTTTGGGATGGATTTGTTATAGATATATTTTTTTAAAACTTCTAGATAAGTTAAAAGGCTAAAAATTTATGTGTATTTTTTAAAAAAAAATTTTTTTAAAATTTTAACGAATAACATTTTAAAATGAAATTTTTACCTTAAGCAAGTATCCTGGAAGGTTCCATTTAGGTTAATTGATCAAAAATAAATATGGATATAACATTCTTGAGGTATATACATTACACATACTACAGTTTTATACACGATAGATAGGAGACAATGATTGAAACGAAGTCCGAATTTTGTTTATCACAATTGAATTTTTTCTTTTTGGTGATCGCTTATGGTATATACTGGACAGTTCGTTATATATTGTTTTAATAAGTGATAATAAATTTTACTTAAGTACATTGTATAATAGCATTTTGATTTTTTTGTATTTCAATATTTTTTGTAAAATTAGCGTTTTTTTTGTATGACGTTCAATTAAAAACCGTTGTGTTTTTAAAATCAATTCTATGTTTTTTTTTCTATTGTATGATTGGTAAATTTGACCTATATAGACACTGTTACAGTCATTGCAGGAAATTTCTGCTACATGACATTTTTATCAAACGGAATTTTTGATTTCAATTTACTGAAATTATTTTCAAGTTTATTATGCCCCTTGTCAGCGATCGTAATGTCCTGTTAAAACATTTTTAAATTTCTCTGATAAACCTACAATATACTGTAGTAACAAAAACTGGTTGTTGTTAGTTTGGTGGTTATGATGGTACTGAAATTTGTTATAAAGTTAATTTATACGTTTTTTGAATATATTTTCAATTCACTTAGGAAAAATTATTTAATACTAATCTTCTTTTTGGCTTTTTGTATTAATATTGTTCTGAACTCTGGATCAGATAGCCTTATTGTGTGATCAGCTAAGCCTATTATAACCGATTTTTTTTGCCAGTGAATGTTGAGAGTGAAAATTTAAGTATCTAGAAGACCAAGTTTATTTGATATACCATACTATTTTTATGATTTTGTTTTTGTCATGGAATAGAAAGTCTAAAACATTTATTTTGTATTTTTTTCCTAGTAAATTAAATCGTAATGTGATAACTGTTCAAATTTTATTGTATCTGATAGTATTTGTCTTTGGGGAGAGCAGTAACCCAGTGGTTCACGTATCGAAAAAAGAAAGGAGTCGGTATATTTATCTTGCTTAATACAGATTCTTTTAAGTCTTCCATACTACCAAACTGTGAAACTGCACTGAAAATTACTTCTCACATTGCACAACCGTGGGCGGTATTTTTATCGCTAAATATGGCCTCTATCTAAATTAATTAAGAATATATATTTTTTAACACGATAAGAAAACATATTTACTATTTAAAACACTCTTTGTTTTCTGAAATAATTTTAAACGTTATTTGTTTCACTGTAGATATTTAACATTATTAACACTGAACAAATGTCTTTCGCACTATTTCCGCATCGATTCAAAGCTGGAACATCGACTCGATCTGTACATCTTCATTATCACCATTATCAACGACGAATGCGCAATGCACTCAATGGTCGTCTCAAAAGTACTCATGAACTACGTCGGCTCGGCTACACGTGCCGAATGTTACCATATTTCCCGACCTATTTCTGGCATGTATGCCTTTTACTGGCCGAACTGTAGATATATATATATATATATATATATATATATATATATATATATATATATATATATATATATATATATTTGTATATATATATATATATATATATCATAATATATATAAAATATATATATATATATATATATATATATATGTAAGTTTTACTACTGGGAATCTCCCTTATAAGGAGAAGAGATGAGCAATCAAAGATCTAAAGGCTCTAGTATCTGCTTTTTATTTTTGTTATCGAGCTTTTCGCTGTCTAATGGTAACTTCTTCTAGATTAAAAATTTAGCAGTTAATTCATCTCTGGTGAAGACAATAAAATTTGCATTTTTGTTGGCCAGGTAGGAGGTATGATTACAAAAAACATGATAAAGGGACACTTAGAGAGTTACATAAGTATTAAAAATAAAACGTTGTCAATAAATATTAATCAAAAACACAAAAGTGTTTTTGATTAATGTTTATTGATCACGTTTATTTTTAATACTTGTGTAACTTTTATCATGTTTTTTGTAATCATACCTACTATCTGGCCAAAAAAATGCAAATTTTATTGTCTTCACCAGAGATGAATTAACTGCTAAATTTTTAATCCAGAAGAAGCTACGATTAGGCAGCGAAAGCTCGATAACAAAAATAAAAAGCAGATACTAGAGCCTTTAGATCTTTGATTGCTTATCTCTTCTCCTTATAAGGGCGTTTTCTCAGTAGTTTAACTTACGATTGTTTATATATATTGCACGTTGACTAAGACAAGCGTACGAAGCCGTATTACTGAAAAATATGTGCCTAAAAATAATTTCAGAAAAACAAGAATTTTTCAAATATTACATATTACTTGTTTCCTTCTCGTTGTGGATAAAAAATATTCTTCCGAGACAGTGAGAATATCGTACACAATAACGTAAGAAAATATTTTCCTCTCCTTGGTATGTTGATATCTACATTAAACAATAATATGTGTTAGAATAAATTTTAACCTGGATTGATTCAGGTAAATATATTATTTACCCTATTACTTCATTCTTGCTTAATTAAACATACACACAGGGTATTTTTTATATATTATATCCCACCTTAAGAATTTATTATAGGAACTAGAAAGAAATTAAAAGATTGTTCCTACATAATATAAATAAGCCATGCGCATCGCAAATCTGGGAAACAAATACAATTTTTATTTTAATAAACCTTCCATGGTCAAAATTATTATATTTGATAGTAACTAAAAAAGCATGTCTGGTGTCACATAATAACACTGGTCAACATGGTTTTTTTCATAAGGAAACTGAAAAGAGACCCTAGTTCAATTTTTTATGCTGAATTCAAATATGTTATCAGATTTCTTCTATCAGGCATAGTTTTCTTGTGACAGTCATTTTTGTGTAATATACTTCTCTATATTAGGGTTTCGTTGTTATAATTCTTGTAAATATAGAAGTAGGAATTTGTACTCAGAATAATTTGGCACCAGGCAGACTTATTCATGTTGAAAACATGTTTTAACTCTGTTCAGGCTTAATGATGTTCAAACCTGACCTATCTTGTACAAATATTGCAATTTTTTAGCAAGCAGAGGGCTAGCAGCCAGTATTGTAATTGTAGGTAGTCTGATAATACGTGTACCTATTTATTTTTGTGCTGTTTATTGTTTTTATTTGTAAGTTTTTTTTATAAACGTTTCAAAATGCCAAGAAAGTGTGTAAATCAACCAAACAATTTCTGCTACGTGTGTGGTGAACTGACCTTCGAGTCTCAGAGGCGCTTGTGAAAAAATGTTATGAGCTTTATTTTAGGTGTAAAGCCAGTGATCTTGATAAAGACTGGGCCCCAAATGTATGCTGTGTATCATGTGTTAGGCTTCTCAATAGTTGGAAAAATGGTACTCATCACATGCCTTTTTCAATCCCTAGGATTTGGAGGGAACAGAAGGACCATTTAACTGATTGTTATTTCTGTAACTAACATTAAAGGAATTACGTCCAAAACAAAATATACAATTAAGTACCCCAATTTGGCATCTGCAATTAGACCTGTACCACATAGTGAAGAGTATCCTGTACCAAAGTTTCCAGATTTAATGACCTTAAGTGATAACTCCGACTCCGACCCAGTTCATACTGAAGACGGAAAAAGCGAGAGAAATGACCCTACATTTGAAGCAAATAGTTATCTTCTTGATCCTACACGGGATTTAAATTTGTCTAAACAGTCAGCTGAGCTTTTAATTTCCAGGCTCAAAGATTGGAATCTACTCCAAAAAGATACAAGGATATGCGTTTATCGTAGACGCCATAGTGATTTCAGTGACTACTTCTCTAAAGAAGACCATGTAGTTTTTTGTAATGATGTTTGTGCAGTAATGGAGGCTCTTGGACATCAACACCATCCAGATGAGTGACGATTGTTCATAGACTCATCAAAAATCAGTTTGAAGACTGTACTACTCTATAATGGGAATGAATTACCATCAATACCTGTCGCGCATGCCAGTGATATGAAGGAGACATATGAAAATATGAAATTGCTGTTAGAAAAAATTCAGTATACTAAATATGACTGGAATAACTGTGGTGATTTGAAGGTCATAGCTTTATCGTTAGGTTTGCAACTTGGATACACGAAATTATGCTGTTTCTTGTGTGAATGGGATAGCAGGGATAAGGAGTCTCACTATAAAAGGAAACAATGGCCTAAACGTGAATCTCTTATTCCTGGGCATAAACATGTATGAAATACCCCAACAACCCTGCACATAAAACTGGGGCTTATAAAAAATTTTGTAAAAAAAAAATGGATAAAGGTTCCGCTGCATTTATGTATTTGAAATCTAAATTTCCTAAAATAAGTGATGCAAAATTGAAGGAAGAAATTTTTATAGGGCACAAAATAAGATCATTAATATCGGATGATGAACATCTTAAGGAACTGTTACATCCACCGGAAAAACCAGCGTGGACATCATTCAAAAATATCTGTTGTGGATTTCTTGGTAATAAATAAAGAAGAAAACTTTAGTCAGTGATCTTTTGACATCATACAAAAAAAATGGGTTGTAACATGTCCTAAAAAATAGACTTGAAAATCTGTGGCTGTCTCTGATGAGCATGGTGAGCGTTTTCATCAGCAGATTTCTACTATGGAAAAGAGGTACCAAGGCAAATGGAGTCCCAGTATGCTGGCCGACTACTGCTGGACCATGAAAAGAGACATCCCGAAAGCAAAATATGACCGAAAATCATCATATAAAACTTTTTAGGTTAGACAAAATTAGCCGTGTATTTATTATTCAGTATTTTGTGAGTACTAATTATTTTAAAACTTTAAACACGTGTCACAAAAAAACCCTGCCTGATGGATAAAATCTGAGAACATATTTAAACTCAGCATGGAAAAAATAAATATATCCCATTAATTTAGCCCTTGTGAAAGAAAAAAAAAATTTTTAGATTAGTGTAATCTATTAGAAACAGATTTAGTATATCTTATGAAGTTATTAAATATACTACATTTGATGTCAGCAGGAAAAATATGTATGATCGTGAAAAAGTACCTTTTCATAGGACAGGGTAGGTCAACACATATAATCTTTAGATAAAATGTACCTGTACTCTTCTGGAATCAAGATATGCAATGAACCTTGATATGCTTTTAAAATTACTTATATCTGTTAACTAATTTAGAAAGAAACAAAACCTGTACCGAAGAAACTAATGTTTCCAAAAAAAAATATTTATGAGCAAGAGTTTTCTCATATTTTAAAAAATATATATCTGCCCTTATAACTCAACTAAATCCATCTACATCTTTTAGTTAATTATTATTCAATCTTGCTTCAATTACTAATCATTTCTCCAACCAAAACCAGCCGTCACATTTTCGAACACTTCAAAAGTGTCCTGCCACGACTAAACAATATTCTCAGAATAAATGTAACGCCATATTTTTCCTGTTAATACGCGAATGTAGAATTAGGTCTCGAAATTGACATAGTACGAGCAAAAACAAAAAAGCAGACTAACTTTAATGCGTTACTTTAACTTAATTATCGGTACTTTTACGCACACTTTTGGATCAACCCGAAAAGGCCTTTGTTCTCATTGTTGTTGACCTTAGGGTCACAAGAATCCTAAGACCGTTAAACATCCAGTAGTATCTAAGAAAAGCTAAGGAAACTACCCGCTACAGAAGGTAAATATTTGAGGGTCTTAAATAAACAGACCTGTTCTTGAGAAATAAAATCTGTTTATTTAAAATAAATAAGTATTAGTGCAAGAAGTTTTTAGTTATTAATTTGAATGTTATAATCTTAAATCACAAACAAAAATATACTTTGAGCCGCGAGCGAACTTACATTCGTCTAATGATAGTATATATATGTATATCTGTTGATTTCAAATTAATATAACTGTTACCCAACAGTCGTCATTAGATCTTGACAAGGAATTCGGATAAAAGATAAATGAGTTTTAAAAGACTTGCCCTACCAACGCTTTCATCCAGTAATTGCCGAACATGGCAGGCCTTTATATCCTCTAAAAATTGAAAAAAAATTGGTATCGACTGGTTAATTAAACCCGCAAGCCCAAATTATCTTAATTGGAAGAGCACCCGTTAAGAGGTGTTTTTTTTCAATTCCGAAAAATTCATCTAAATGATATTAATAATTTTTTTTTAATTTCATATTTTGACTTTAAAATAGAGCAAAATTTCAAATTAGTTAATTCCAAGCTAATTTAAAAATTATATTCGTGTTTACTGACTAACAAATTGGCTAAACTAATTTTAATATAATCAAAAGATATTACAGGAAAAGCTTTTTTTTCTATTTCGGGTTACAAAGCTTCTAGTTATAAGGTTGCAACTACTCATTATACTGTATATTACCACTACACCAAACACTTTATTTGTGTACTCGACGCGCGTTTCCCTAACCATGTTAGCTTCATAAGGAGCGATGATTGACTCAATTGTAGTGGTGATATATACTGAGTAGTGTCATTGTGCCAATGATTCCACATTCCCAACATAGATAAGGTTGCAAGATATTAGCAACATACTTTCATTAAATTACTTAGATACTAAAAAACTCGTGTAATATGTAATCTCTGGTCTTTTGATTACAATAGCAACTACAATTATGATTTTTTACTCCCCTTATTAGGGGAAGTATTGAATTCGCAACAAGAAATCATCTTCCGACATATCTTGTGTTGGACTATCAGTATTAAATGAAATATAATGTTTTAAAATTTGATTCGTTTTCTGTTTACTTCAATACTTGAAATATAAAGAGAACCTTTACTTTTTGAGCCATATTGTATTAGGGCAAGGAGGTTAGAGCGGTGGGCTTTAACAGATTTTGTATAGTTTCAATAGCAACTTTTTTATTGAGATATTACAGAAATAACACGTAGGCTGCAAAATTCGACTTTATTCATCAATATAGTCTCCTTCAAGAGCGATACAATTAGTTCCATGCTTTTCTAACGTTTCTATACCTTTTTTGAAGAAGGATTTGTTTTTGCCTTCAAAATTGGTCTCAATTTCGGCGATAACTTATTCATTGGAGCCAAATCTCTTTCCCGCGAGCATTTTTTTTCAGGTCTGCAAATAGATAATAGTCGTTGGGGGCCAAATCTGGAGAATACGGTAGGTAAGGAAGCAAATCGAACTTCAATTCATGCAATTTTGCCACCGTAAGCATTGACTTGTGACAAGATGCATAGTCTTGAAAGAGGACTTTTTTCTTGTTCATTTGGGGCCGTTTCTTTGCGATTACTGCCTTCACACGCACGAGTAACTTTATATAATATTCGCTATTGATGGTTTTTTTTCCTTCTCAGCATAGTCGATGAAAATTAGTCTATGCGCATTTCAAAATGCAGAAGCCAAAACCTTCCCAGCCAACTGTTGTATCTTTGGTCGCTTCGGGTGGCTTCACCGGCTGCTGTCCACTCAGCTGACTGCCGATTTTATTCCGGTGTGTAGTGGTGGAGCCATGTTTCATTCATTGTCACATATCGCATGAAAAAATTCTTTTTATTGCGCTTAAACAGGTCGAAACAGCGCTCAGAATCATCGACACGTTATTATTTTTGGTCCACTGTGAGCAAACGCGGTACCCATTTCGAACAGAGCTTTCTCATGCCCAAATGGTCATGCAAAATATGACCAACACGTTCTTTTGATATCTTTAGGGTGTCAGTTGTCTCACGCAATTTTACTTTACGGTCATCCAAAACAATTTTGTGGATTTTTTTTTGATATTTTCCGGTGTAACCACCTCATTTGAGCGTCCAGAGCGTTCAGCATCATTTGTGTCTGTACGACCCCGTTTAAATTCAGCATACTAATACATGATGAGTGATTTCTCAGGGGTACGTAACACTTATCATGCTTTGCTTAAACGATATTTTTCCCTTAAAAAAATAGTGTTTAATCAACACACGAAATTCGATTTTTTTCATCGTTTTGAAAATATCAAAAGTAGCGTCACTAAAACCACTGTAACTTGTAAACTAATCGTCAAAATGTCATGAAATTTTGACACATGTCGTTTGAAGGTTGGTACGTTCTAAAAATCATATGGATTTTTAAAAACGGCGACATTTAAGTGTCAGACCAAAAACTTTTCAGCCTACGTGTTAAGCATATAGTCAAATAGATAAATGATTAAAGGAGTAAAAGGAGTGGTTAGAAAGGTTGTTTCGTATAAATCGTAATCTCCGAGGTTCTTGGGGAGAGAATGACAGGTTCTAGTTTTAAATATCTCTAAAGATCTTCCTACGGTCAACTTTTTTCATTGTAATTACTATTTCACCATAAAATTTGTCATTTAAAATGTTACTACTGTAATAATTAAATTAAGTTGTTTGGTATAAGAAACCCGAAAATCCTAACGTTAAAAGTCGTAACATCTTTGTTCGTACCCGGAATAAATGCACAGGAATTATTAACGATACCAAGGAGGCACGCAATCAAAGAATTAAAAATAAACTTTTTGCCTGCCCCAATAATTCAAGCTACTAAAGCCATAGGTCAAAATTTCACGAAATCTACTATGCCACCACTTACACAACCAGATAATACTATTGCAATGACATCAGTTACCTGAACTCTCTGCTTTACATTCTACAGCCGATTTCCGAGGAAAAGAGAAAAAACATCACCAATTATTCCCATAGTGCAGTCATTGATGGCTGACATTGTCTTGAGGCAGCGTATCATAAAACGTATTTTAATGAAACAGCATTTGACCGTGTTTGGCATCACGGATTGTTGGCTAAGCTACGCTCTTATGGTATGTCTGAAAAGTTTTATTTCTGAATCTCGTATCTCCTCGGAGAGTGATCTTTAAGAGTGGCAGTTAACGAATTTCTATTTAATGCCTTTACTATCAACACTGATGTACCCTAAGGTTCCAGACTGTCTCTTACTCTCTTTCTCATTTACATTAAGAATCTGCTCGGACAAGGAGTTCAATCTACGGCGTTGCAGATGACAATACGCTTATTTCTTTAATAATTATGAATGCTCGAACATTCATTGCTCATACAAATATCTGCAGATATCAGGAAGTCATTTCACTTAACAAAGACCTGGAAAAAGCAGTTGCTGAACCCGACATAGTTATGTTGGAACACTCCATTCCTCTAGCATCGTCACTCAATTTACTGGAAGTCAATTTGAACGCAAATATATCTGGGCATGAACATGTTGCATGCATAGCAAAGAGAGTATCTCAGAAGCTCGTAATATTATTTCGAACTAGAAAGCATTACCCTCTATAACAACTGTTAATTCTATACAAAGCTCAAAATTCGACCAAAGATGGAATACTGTTCCCGTTTGAGGCTCTGCTCTAGTCGACAAGTATTTGCATAGAAAATATTGGATAGATGTAGCTTCTTAAATTTTCCATGTACTCCATGCTAGGAATACGAATATACGTCGCGCTAATACTCCATATCCGTATGAAGATCAGCCTGTCACTCCTCATACAACATCTTTCAAAACAGTCTCTTATATGCCACATTCCTTTAGAATAATTTTTCAACGACTGTGTTTCCCACCAAGTAGAATTTACAACGATTCAAGATAAACGTGAATCGCTTTTTCCACACATGCATCACTCCTGTAGCGCGTGAGGAATTTTTCTCCAATACGTGTGCTATGCCCATAAACAAACGATTTTTTTAGTCTGTATCAAAAGTGAGAACGTATAGTAATTTTTAGAAACATAGTGTCTATAACTAGGGAATATTAAAAAATAAAGTATTATGACCTCATTATATCAAAACAACTTGTTTATATTGATAAATAGCGTCTTTCATTAAGAATTTGGGAAACTTAAAAGAGCCTCAAAGTAAAAACAACTCCATCTCTTGTGAATTTTTGAGCTTTTACCAATTTTATCAATTCACTGTTTTCATTCTATTTATCAAAATAAATAAAAAAATTTAGGTTTTTCAACTCTGCAAGTAAAAAATTCACGCAGAGTAAAATTAATTAATATATTTTTCTATACCTTTCGCTAAATCATTAAGATCTCTAAACATTCTAATTAGCATTAGTAATTTTTCACAAAATTTTTAACAACATTGTAGTAAAAATAAAACGAGTGGATTTTTTGAGAGTTGATTTGCATTAGTACTATTTCTACTTCCAGTATCTTGCAAGATGATCACAGTGATAAACCTATTAACTAAATTGTGTAAGCAGACATCATCATCATCATCATCATTAGCATATTCAATCCATAGTCGGATGTAAGCCTCCCCAAATTGTTTCCAACCAGCTTTGTTTTTTGCATTTTGCATCCAATCGTGTCCTGCTAATCTTTTTATGTCGTCTTTCCATCTTTTCTATGGTCTACCTTTGTATCTTTTGTATTCTCTAGGCCTCCATTCAACTATACGGCGTGTCTATCTGTTATCATTCATCCTTGTAATATGCCCCGCCCAATTCCACCTTAGTGTACATATTCGTTGTATTACATCTGTCACTTTTGATCTTCTTCGAATCTCGGTGATATGAATACGATCTTGGAGTCTAATATTGAGCATTCTCCTCTCCATTGCTCTTTGGGTTACCTGGAGTTTATTTATTATACTTTTATTTAAAGCCCACGTTTCAGTGCCATATGTTAATACCGGCAGTACATTAGGGTGACCGCAAAAAAATCGATGTCGGAATTTTGTTCGTCTGGACCCCACAAAACGATTCCCCTTTCCAGATATTGAGATAGCCGAAATTTGAGCTCGATTAAACGACGTTAACCCGTGTCGCTCGTCGCTCAAAGTTTGAAAAAATCCAAATTTTTGGCCATGGAGCCATAACTCCAAAACGGTAAATAATAGAAACACGCTTAATATCTCAAAAGAAAGCTAATGTTGTTCTTCAAAATTTATATTTTATACATAATTGTTGTTATTTTAAGTCAAACCGAGTTACAACAGCCTTTAGAAAGAGCAGCCCCAAAAAACGTGACCTGGTACCAGTAGGAGCCAGTTTGGGAGTATTCTAAGAATTTTACGGGTTTTTTTACATAATGTGTTCTCGGAATTAACATTTTTTTGTTAAAAAAAGTATTTTGGAACTCAATTTTTCAAACATAAAGAGCCTTTTGTTCAAATTTAATCTTTTATTATATGGAGATTACCTGACTAGTTTACCAAAGAAAGACCCGTTTGAACAGGTAAAAAGGAGGGTGAATCTAATTTCTATTTTAGGAATTGTGATTTTACTTCAGCGTACAACCGACCTTTTATTTTATTCAGTTTAGTTTCTAAAGTGCCTTTGAGCTGGTTAGATCGAACAATTATCTAGTGAAGATATTTTAACGTTTTTTTTTTTTTAATTTTCCAAGTGTGTGTGTTATTGTTTTTATAACTATTATAGTATTATTTTAAAAGACATTTGAAAACATTTTGTTGAAATTAAAGTTTGCAATATATTTTGTTTCATTTTCCAAGTTAACTGTTATTTACCTATTGGCCTCTGAAATGGCATCCACATCAGGTGTACAAAGCCGGACCAAGGATAAAATATTTCTTGTGGGCTATCCCATTCACCATATCACCGGTTGTAAACTACCCTCAAATCGTCGTTTTGTGTGCTTTATTTTATAATTTTACGTACTGTGAAATTAACTGTAAGAGAATCAGCAAAACTTACAATACGAGAAGTGTTCATTTTTTGGGAGAAAGCTCGAATCCCGACTAAACATGAGCAAGATGCAATTACTAAGCTAGAAAAACTTCACGCCGTGTAGAGAACTCTTCAAAAAGACCGGAAGAAAACATCGAAAACGGACAAGAACAAATTTAAACAGTTTGTTGAAAAGATTGCTCAAGAGGATGCCTTGGCTCTGATGAAATCGGAAAAGAAGATAAGGCGTTTCTCGTGAAACAGAGGCAGAAGGGCCGCCCAGGTTCCATGACTGGAGTGGATCTCAAGTTGTCTCGAGCTGAAGAAATCAAGATGCAAAAGGAACTTGCAAAAATGAACCGACAAATCCAAGAAGCAACTTTTGATATTGGTGAGTTTATTTTTTTTTATTATTAGTATTCTAAAAAAATAAATAAACAAATAAGTAAATAGTTTCATTATAATTGAAAGAAAGAAAATTGTACATGAGAGCATGATTTGGCATCTTTATGATTGAGTTTATATTTTTAAATAATACCTTTTGATAATTAGAAGTAGGTAGATTTAGTACCTATGTATATTACTATTCTGCTAAAACGACAAGTTTTTATATCTTTTTTTTTTCTCTTTCTTTTGTTGCTTCTTAGAGACGGATGATGAAGATAAGTTCGAAGAAGAAGAAGAAGACACTGAAGAGGACAGCATCTACCAGGAACTTGAGAGCTTGGAGGAAATGGACATCCCTGAGAAAGCTGCAGAAGATC
>CM032446.1:76910995-76958495 GCA_019049505.1 Pachyrhynchus sulphureomaculatus
TACCAGCATTGCTTGCATTTTGTTATGAGCGGAATGTATTTTGATACGATTTGCTAAGTCCAACCGCTTCGGCAACAGCAACCATAAGGGTAAACCGTTGTATCAAAAAATGGATTAGCATTAAAGATTGTTGGTTTGTGCCCGTCCTGATGCACTTTATGATGAAAGTTACTGTTAGTGGAAGGGACTAAATAGGCTTGTTAAATATATGACTTATCGTTAGTTCGAAAAGTGTAGCAAATTTTGAAGAACAGGAGTCTGAGCTAACCCCTATAACAAGCCAAAAAGACCAAAAGGTGAAACACAACAAGGTTTAAATTTAAAATATTTTTAATAAAAAACAAATTGATTAATAAGGAAAATATTTACTGTATATCAATCAAACCACCGTTCTTGAATGTCTTAAAAATGCAAACCGTTACTTTCTCAACACTCTTCTAAAAGAGCAGTAAGATTCATGATCATCACGATACAGGAAAAATGCATCAGCGTCGAATCGGAATTATATATTATATATAAAATTATCAAGTGACTGATAAAGATGTGTTTACGTTATGTGATGTCGCCCCATCGTTCTAAAACAAGATTTCTGGTTAAATCCATAAAAAAAAATTTGAACTAGGTGTGAAAGTGGTGAGCCAACATAATAATACTAAAAATTTTTTTTTTCTTCTCATATGTTCATACGCAAAAGGAAAAAAAGGAGATTAAAATTAATTTTAAAAAATATTCCGATTAAACGCCCTTATAAAACTAAAATAAGTAATTCTCTTACTATCCTGCCTATTATCATTACACCCGCAGTGCCCAAAAAGTAAGAATAAATATATTTAATTTTCCTTATAAAATTACATGAGTTTAAGGTCACTGCGTATGTTCTCCAGAACTTTTTAAATTGATATTTAAATGCCGTTTCTGATAAGGTTTTGAACGTTGGGGAATATTGTTGTTTGTTTGTGTGTAAGTTTATAGATAATGTAAGAAAAGGACCTCTGCTTAAAAAAACGTACTGCTGTGAGGTGGAGGGAAGATGCAGTCACGATACCTTAAATCAAGTGTGTGAACGGCAGTTCTGTAGCGACTTTTAGCTGTTAGATACGAGGGACGATCAAAGAATTTTACCGAACGAAATAAGATGGCTGGATGCAATTTTCTGCGATTCTCCACAGAAAGCCATGCTGTTTCATTTAACTTGGAAGAAATAGGATAGTTCCTACAAATACTGTATATAAATCATGAACAGGACTTTTAAACGGATTGAATTTTATCTTTATCTTTTTTAATAATACAAGGAGTGTAAACGGCGTCAAATTTTGATAAATAGTGTCTGTGTGGAAACAATCTCTTTAAATAGGGATAGGTTATTTCAATACATTTATTTATATGTGGTTTGAAGTTTAAGATGTTATCAATAAATAATTCTAAATTTAGGATTCAGATGGTATAACTTTATCTGCACCGTTTTTAGATGACTTCGGTGTCTGTCTGTCCGTCTGTCTGTCTGTCTGTCACACCCGATTTTCTCCGAAACTACTTGTTCATAGAAAGTTGAAATTTGGTAATAATGTAGGAATTAATGGCCTCATCAGAGCCGTGTAGTTTTGAAAGTTAAATTTTGACTTAAGGGGTGAGTTTTGGGTGGTGAAATCGGAAGTGAAAAAAAAATTTTCAGCTAGGATATCGAGTGTGGTGTCAAATGAAAGCTTGTGAAAACGCGAGTAATATATATATATATATATATATATATATATATATATATATATATATATATATATATATATATATACATATATATATATATATATATATATATATATATATATATATATATATATATATAATGTAATACTTGCACACACTTTTCTTTGTATTATTCTTAAAAAATAGCGAAAAATCGCTGTCCCCCCACCTTGTCTCGAAAAGTACTGATCAAAAAAGTTTGAAAAAATTCTGGAATATTTTCCACGCGGTGTAGATTGAACGAAAATTATCACGAGTGCATTACCTTTAATAATTTATCTGGTATATAAAAAAAAACAAAAATTTCAAGGTCATCAGTTTTCAGTAAAGATTGGAAACAAACTTTCTTGAAAATTCATTTGGGGTGTGTTTTGTGAAGTCACTGATCATTTTATACCACCGTAACAAAATTTTTTATTTTAAAAGCAATCAACGTACGGAACATTAATTGTACAAGTTTGACTTGCACTGAGAGAAGTAAGTTGTGATATAATCTGTTAAATGTTTAGTTATAATCTATTAAAATTAAAGCAGCAGTCTCACCTCTATCTACCGCTGCAATAATATCATCAGTGACAGCTAATGATACCATGGCACAACTAAATCCTGGCATGTACCCTTACTGGCAGGATACTTATAGACCTTATATCGTTGTATCTTTCTATGTTGTTTTTTGGGTAGTGGAAATATCTTTGAATTTTCCAAGGATCTGGAAAGGTACTGTCTAGTATACATGAATTAATAATGTTCGTACTAAAAGGAAGAATTCTATTAATACATAGCAAAATCATATCTATATTCAATTGATTTGCCCCAGTAGCAAGAGATTTTATTTCAAATAAATAATCCTTTATGTTATCCGAAATTGCATGAAAAAAAAAGAATTCGTTATTTGAGCTTTTAAAATTCTTGTTCTGAAAGATAAGGTCAGGATCTGCTGGTTGATTATTAAGTGCCATTTGTAGATAATAACTATTTGTATTATTAGGAATATTTAAATTTTCGGGTATTCTATTAGAGTAAATATTAAGATTACTTAATTTATTCCAAAACTGTTTATAATTTTTTCTGTCAATAATTATAGTATGTTGAAGATATAGCTCTTTTTGACGTATTGCAATATTTGTTTTTTTTTTATGCTGCAGGGAAGTCCCTAAAGCGCTACAGGAGCGACACGTGTGCGGAAAAAGCGATTCACGTTGTTCTTGAATCGCTGTAAATTGTACTCGTTGGGAAACACAGTCCTGGGCAAATTATTCCAAAGGGATGATCTTCTCCATATAAAAGACTCCTTGAAAAGCGTTATACGAGGAGTAACAAGCTGAACCTCATACGGATGTGAAGTATTAGCGTGACGTGTACTTCTAACATGCACCGCTCTGGAAGGAATTAAGCGGGCTACATCCTTCGAACACTTTTCATGAAAATACTTGTAGAATAGGCTCAAGTCGCCAACCGTTCTTCGATGTTCCAGCGAATCAAGGTCGCCGGTCAGTTCCGGGTCTCCAATCAGACGAACAGAATCCAACAAATGCAGTGTATGTTTGGGAGCGGAGTCCCAAACATGGGAGCAGTATTCCATAGTTGGTCGAATTTGAGCTTTGTAAAGAATTAACAGTTGTTGTGGAGTGTAAAGCTGTCTGGTTCGAAATAATATTCCTGACTTTTGAGAAGCTCTCCTTGCTATGCCTGCAACGTCTTCATGCCAGGACATGTTTTCTCCCAAACTAACGCCCAACAAATTGAGCGACGATGCTAGAGGAATGGAGTGCCCCGACATAACTATGTCGGGTTCAGCAACTTTTTTAGAAAAAACTGCAGCCTGGGTTTTAGTAGGTTTTTGTAGCGTTCAATTCCACTTGGTTACTGTCACCCCAAGATAGAATTTTTTCCAGGTCTTTGTTAAGTTGAATGACTTCCTGCTGTCTGCGGATATTCGTCTGAGCAGCCGATGTCCGAGCGTTCAAAGTGAATGAAGAGATAATCGTACTGTCATCTCCAAAGCTGTAGATTGGATTCCCGGTCTTTTTCAGAAGATCATTAATGTAAATAAGAAAGAGAGTAGGGGACAGTATGGCGCCTTGGGGCACACCGGCGTTGTTAGTGAAGGTGTTAGAAAGAAATCCGTCGACTGCCACTCGATAAAGAACGGTCTCTGAGGAAACACGAGAGTCACAAACAGAACTTTTCAGACATACCATAAGAGCGTAGCTTAGCCAACAGTCCATCGTGCCAAACACGGTCCAATGCCTTGGAAATGTCGAGAGCAATCGCTCGAGATTCTCCAAAGTGCTCAATTACGTTGTTCCAAACATGTGTTACATAAGTCAGAAGATCTCCTGTTGATCTATGTTTACGAAAGCCATGTTGGTGATCGCTAATAATGTTGAATCTTTCAAGATATTTTAGAAGATGCTGATTGATAGCCTTTTCCATGACTTTCGATGTTATTGAAAGCAGTGCGACTAGTCGGTAGTTATTTGGCAAGGTCTTCTTGCCTTTTTTAGGTATCAGCTGAACTGTGGCATATTTCCAGCAGGAAGGAAATATTCCCTTTCTGTAGGACAGGTTGAAAAGTCTAGAAAACTGGTGTTAGTTCCCTCGCACAGTTTTTGAGAACTATTCCGTCAGCGCCAGAAGCTTTTTTGGTGTCTAGCTTCATTAAAATATGCTTTATAATACGTTGTCTGAATCAATATCGGGCAACTTTGACTGCACTATGGGAATAGTAGGTGATGTTTTTCCTTGGAAATCGACAGTGGAATGTGAAGCAAAGAGTTCAGCCAACAAGTTCGCTTTGTCAACAGATGTCGTTGCAATAGAATTATCTGGCCGTGTGAGTGGTGATATGGTGGATTTGGTGAAATTTTGACTAACTGCCTTAGCGACTGACCAAAAGGACCTGGAATTGTTGGGACAAGCGAGAAGTTTGTTTTTAATTCGTTGATTGTGTGCCTCCTTGATTTCGTCGATAATTTCTTTGCATCTGTTCCGGGCACGAACAAAGGAGTTACGGTTAGGCAAGATGTTTAGAAGCAACAGCTTCTTTGCATTTTTGGTCAAACCAAGGCTTGCCGTTGGAAGGGCATTTCTTCGAAAAAGGGATGTAAGCTTCCATACCAGCCAAAATAACATCGGAAAGCTCCCTAGTACAGTCAGATGGGTCGTTAGATCGAAAACAAACGTCTAACCAAGTTCGAAAATACTCTGTGAGATCTTCCCATCTAGCAGATTAGAAGTGCCAAATCTTGCGCGGTTTAGGCGCTTATCTGTCACTGATTGGTAGGATACTCGATGTCGAAAGCAGTTTATGGTCGGAAGAACCTAACGGCGGATTTACGGTGACCGTGTAAATCTCCGGATTGGTGATTAAAAACAGATCAAGAAGTACTGGCGAACTCCCCGTCTCGATCAGGGATCCGTGTTTGTTGTGTTGATATTTGTTTGATTTTGTAATTGTTTATAAAAGTTCCAATTCCTATCGCTTTTTTTAAAAGCAGTATTTTTCAATCTAATCATATTTTTTATAGTAAAGGAGAGCCATATTAGCCTTTTGTTCCTTAACTTAACTTCGACAATAGCTGCACGTTCATTAAATATATTTATTAAGAATTTAGTTAGAGCAGCAAACTTACCATTAATGGTTTCTTGGTAAATAATATTCTCAAAGAAAGTAACTGCCAAAAACTGATTAAGCAAGTCTCTATCAATATTTTTTAAATTTCTAAGTCGAATAGTTTCAAAATTATTTTCTTCATAATCATGTAAAGAACAAAAAATCAAAAAATGATCCGGTAAGAAGAGTCTTTGACACCAGAGTCAATTTTTTTTTCTTCATTGGACATTAAAATTACGTCCCACAATGACGCGATTGTCTTTGTTACTCTGATAGGTTCTGTAATTACGTATTGTAAATTGAATGACTCTATATAATTGTAAAATACATTAGTATATTGACCAGCAAGATTTAACAAATTTATATTGATATCTGCACCACGGATAATTTCAAAAGGTTGAAAATCAGACAAACATTTTTCAAAATTAAATACAAACTGAGAAATTTGGTATTACCCTTTGGTGGCCTATAAAGTACACCAACTACATAGTTTCTATTTGAAGCTTTTCATCTCTTGAAGAATGATAAATCAAAAACGGTAAGTTATTTTTATGTAAATCACTACTCTTCCACCCCTAGACTTCTCTTACTAAATTATAACCAGTCAACATTTAAAAAATCAACATTTTTTTTTTTAAGTATAGCTAGGTACGCAATAGGGGCTCACCAAATAAATTATTGAAAAAAGCAAAACAAAAATTAAATTAGAAAATAAAGAAAATATTCGAAAAATAAATACAGAGTGCCCCATATGTATGAAATAAGGATTTCACAACATTTATTTAACAGTGTATCAAAAAAATGTTTAAATAAAAGTTGTAGGGTGTTATACGACGCACATGCTGACGTTCACAATAAAATGTTTTAAACTGTCAGTTCGAAGAAATTACGCCATCTTAAATGTTTTTAAATGGAAAACCCTTTATATTACTTCATTTTTGAGTCCTACCAAAAATTCTAGATATTATTTGTCTAACATACCATATGTCTAAATTGAACTGCTTTGAAATTATTTATATACGAAATTAAGGAGATCAAATTTAAAAGATTATTATTAAGCTGGCTTATGTCAAATATTTACTGTCAGGTAACGACTTAACGCGTCAAAAAATGATTTATTGACGAAAACGTTTATTGCCGCATTTTATGAAACTGCAATTTGGTACATTTAACAGAAACTGAAAGAATCACTTTGTTAATGATAGTTGGTTACGAGAACACAACAGGAGGTGTAATCTTTTTAACGCACAATATCCGAATCGAGAAGCTATTACCCAATCCGTAGTTAGCAACACAATCAGGTCATGTTAAGGATTGTTCTAAATCTGGACCTCCAGAAGTTAAAACAAGCGATGATAAAATCCCCATATAGTCACTCGTCAGTACTGCCTAGACCACAACATAACTAAAGGTACCTTAAGTCGTATACTGAATGAAGAAAAATTGCATCCATACCAACCCATTCTATTGCAAAAATTATCTCAAGATGATTACGATAGACGCGTTAAATTTTGAAAGGTCATGATGGAACGAATCAATAATGATACTAACCTAACTCATAAAATTGTTTTTTTCTGACGGGGCTACATTTTGTCCTAATGGAAGAGTTAACAGGCATAACTGCCAGTACTGGTCTACTGAGAATCCCCACTGGATAATCGACAGTCATTCTTAAAGACTACAAAAGATAAACGTGTGGGCAGAGATTTGTGGACGTTATATCGTTGATCCCTTTTTTATGGATGGAAATCTTATAGGACAGAAGTATTTACAGTTACTCCAAGAGCAAGTTATTCCAACTTGTGCAGGTCTTTTTCCTGATTAAAATAATTTGGATACCCCTAACAGGAATCTGTGGTATCAACAGGACGGAGCACCTCCTCACTATGAAATCAATGTTCGTGGATATTTGGATGGGATTTTTCCTAATCGAAGGATAGGCAGAAGAGGTGCTGTAGAATGTCCTGCTAGAAGTCCCAACCTTACGCCACTCGATTTTTTTTATGGGGTTATTTGCAAACCAAAGTTTACCGAGGTCGACCTAAAACTGTAGATGATTTACAACAAGGAAATCAATATGAAGTAGCACAGATCACCCCGGATTCTCTGTTCAGTCAGTATATGACAGACTGGGTCATTGCTTCGCTGTTAACGGTAGACATTTTGAGCAATTGTTACCTTAAAAATAAACCTATTTATTAATAGTTTTTTTTGCCTTTTTTTATCTTAAATTTCAAATGACAATAATTCCAAAACAGTTCAATTTAGATACATGGTATGTTAGACAAATAATATCTAGAATTTTTAGTAGGACTCAAAAATAAAATAACATGCAGGGCTTTCTATTTAAAAAAAATCGAGATGGCGTAACTGACCGTTCAAAACATTTTATTGTCAACGTCAACATATGCGCCGTATAAGATCCTATAACTTTTATTTAAACATTTTTTTGATACACTGATTAATAAATGCTGTGGAGTCATTATTCCTTTTGCACAAAAAGAAATATAAATCATATTGCTTTTTACTAGCTTTACCCGCCATTATTTGCAACATCAATACTTTTTTCCGTTTACCCTTGTAAATATTTTGCCTCCCACTGTCCATTCCATATCTTTTTCGATTTTTTTCGTCGGCTAAAAGCAGGAATTCCTGTCGGCTTCTGGTTAATTCTTCCACTATTGCAATCTTACTTCCTTTTAGCTTTTTCTTATTTTGACAAACAGCATTTCTCTGCAATAAACTGTCAAAAACATTTCTGGTACCTGTCCATTGAGTTGCATATTATCATTTTCCGGCATACAGTAAATTCTCAATTGATTTAATTTATTTTGTTGTTTTTGTTCTTCTACTTTATTATTATATAATATGGACTTGTCGGACTGACGATTCTGTATGTTGGCACATTTAAACAATTAATCTATGAGGTTGAGCCTCCAAGCAACTCTAATTCTTGCACCAATTTTGCCTTATATTGGAGCAGACATACCTATTTACGAAGAACTCATTGTAATGAACTGCTTGGTATATTAACTTTACTTAATTGCTTATGTATTGATAATTTCTACGAACTGACTTTCAAGCACACGCCATGGTTGCATCTTTTCTTGATATCCTTGGTCGGTATGCCCTCGATTAACTTAGAACTAGTCTTCTCAAAACGGTCTAATAAGGACAAGAAAAAGAGCACATATAAAAGAAGTAGGTTTCTATACATTTATTTCATTTATTCAATTTTGCTTGATTCTCAAATTGCAATTCTCAGATATTTTTACACCCTGCTGCACCATATATTGTAAAATTCTTCTTTATAAAGATATATTAATAATGTTGCGAGATGTTAAATTGCGTACTAACAATTTGCTTTTATTGAAAGATAAATATGCCTAATATCTCGCAATTCTTAACTTTACGACCAGCCATTCATAAATAATGTGCTGGTATTCCAATGGAACTTTCTAGAGCGTAATATTTATTACGGCCATAAAAGCAAACATGTATGGTTGTATATTTTTCAAAGAAACTTTTCTTACACATTTTTTGTGTTAAATTTGTCAAATAACTTTTTTTACAACTGCTCCGAAAAGTGTTTACAGACATATTATTAAATATTTTTGAAAATTATTTATTACTTCGTTTTTTTTCAGCTAAGGGTAACTACTCCAAATAACTCAAAAATAATTTATCTTCGTAAAAAGCCCAAATTAACTTCATCTCAATAGAGGATATATTTTATCCTATTGGTATTAGCCAGTGAATTGAAGAGATATGTAAATGAGCACATCTTAATTTTTGCAGGTTGACTAATATATTAGAGATAACCTCCATGTTTTATTAAGATCACTATATTAATCAACAAATCTGATATTAATATTATCTCGTCCTTAGATGTGTTACATTAAATATCGCATGTCTTCCGCATCAGTTTTTTTCATATAGATAGTATAGAGAAACAAGAATGCGGATATTGCCGACAATACCCGACCTTTATCCGAGTAGAACCTTACATCGTAATAATGTTTCAGTTTTCTCAGTATGTTTTCTATTGTGCGTGTTTTTTCTAGTTTTTGTAATTTACAAGATTTTTTTTAGTTCTGTAAAACTTATTGAGATCAATTGCTTGATATTAAAAATTATCGAATTTATTATATTTCAGCGTTTATCAGCAAAACCAAATTGTCAAGATAGTATATGAAAAAAAATACGATACCTACTTCTAATAGAACAGCCGGTTTAAAAAGATTTTAAATGACTAACTAAAACAACTGCACACAAAATCTAGTTTAGTAGGATACGTTAATACAACAAAAGTTAATAAACAATAAGAATGAAACAATAAGAATTCAACGAGTCAATTGTGTCACGCCCCGTTTTCCTCATTACTATCCTTTGCCCAACAGAAGTCGTGTTTTCTATCTCCTTCACTCACTTTACCTATATTTTATCCCATTCCGAATATATTTTTATTTTAGTAGATCTCTTCACTACAAATATCGTGATATATGTTTGTTGAATCTGAAATAAATATTTTCTGTTATATTAAATTGTAGAAAGAGAAGAAAAATGAATAAATTAATCTCCACTACTAACATTGCTCTTACAACACAGTTAAAATCATTGTAAGAGAGCCATAAATAATACCTGTAAAATTGTAAATTATTCTTTTGAGCACAGCATGCACAGTAGCAACTTGAATCGCTGCAGGTTGTACTAGTCATGAGCAGTTCATTTACAAAGAGTACTTAAAAAGCATAGTTCCAAAAAAGACAAACTAAATCTCATATGGATATAATATGTCAGCAATGTGGATTCCTAGCTTGCGTCGCTCTTTGAGGAATAAAGTGGGCTATATCGATCGAACAAATCCCGTAAAAGTACTTATAGAATAGACTCAAGTCGTCAACTGTTTTTCGATATTCCAAAGAATCAAGGGTCGGTTAATTCTGGGTTTCCCTGTTAGATAAATGGCTTTGTTCTAAAAAGAATTCTAAATAGACTTTGACAAGTATTTTTGGGAGCAGAGCCCAAACGTACTATACTTTGAGAAGTATTTCAGCATTAGCCAAAGGTTGTTATGGAGTGTAAGGCTTTTTAATGCGAAATAATACTACTAACATTTAAGACTTTGCTATGTCACTCCCATCAAGTTAAATTTTGTAACACCAACTCTTTTTAGAAAAAACTGGTTTCTTCATTTCTGCAGAGTTAAATTTTATTGGCTACTGTCATCCAAAAACATAATTTTTACCAGGTTTTTGTTAAGTTGTATTACTTCTAGCCATCAACAGATATTTGCAAGGAAAGCTGAAAGCGTTCAATATTTTAAGATATTTATGTACTGTCATAAGCAAAGTTATACATTAGCTTTTGTGTGTAACGCGTGTTGCCGACTTAACTTATTTAGTTTGCATTAATTTTTCGCCCGGAAGTGAGCCATTTTAAAGACGTCAGTTTAAAGAAGGGACAAAGATATTTAAGCGGCCAAATGGAATTTTTAAGAGTTTTTTTCCACCATGAAGCAGTAGTGGCTTTTTCGACCATGAAGCAGTAGGCCGTAGTGGCTTCTTCTCCAGCACGCCAGAGTGTTTTTTTAGTGATGCAGTAGTACAGTAACGGTTTCTAGCTCTCAAGTTTAAGGCCTTTTTTCTTTTCTTGAAATATCCTGCTCATCCTCAGGCATTTCGGGTCAAAAAGTGTTCAGCAACCTAAATGAAACTAAGATGGTAATGGCTGAGACAATATTTTTATGAGTATCTCACTAGGAGAGGCCAAGTAACTTATGGAAAACCCACGAGGAGAAACCAATCCGTAAGTCATAAGCACACCAGTCTAAATATCTTACTTCCTGCCTACAAGTGTAATTCGCGGAGTTAATTTCAAAAACTTTCAATATCGAGTTTTATCAAGCCTTTTATTAAAAACTTAATAATCATAATTTAGAGACTCTATGCCATAGTGTACACTCTTCTAGCTTAAGGAGTTTTTATTTAGTAGAAGTAATTTTTAAGAGTGTAATAAAGGTAGGAATTTTTATTTTGGTAATAAATTTTTTTAATTTAAATGTATAGTGTCTCACTAAACTCCTGCTCTTTCTTTCAGGACGCAACGGTTGAACGTAAATTAATTTTATTTCAACAACTAAATAGCTCTCCAGTATTTTTCATTTTTTGAGCTGAACTTAGATTCTTTTTATTCTAAAATGAATGGTGCCCAAACAGTACAACCAAATTTTAAACAACTAGAGAGACTATTTTCAAAAGGCGTACAAAAATTACCTCGATCTCCATGTACTCTACCAGTAAAAAAACGAGCTACCTTACAACTAGTTTTTGCGCTATCAGTATTAATATCCACTCAATTCTTTCTCAAAAATTAAGATATACATAATGGACAAATAACGACTTCTGTTTAATAAATAAAACATTTAATAAAAGTAAAGAAAGTCAAAACGTTTCAATGAGATGGAGTAGATCTTCGACCAGCGGGTAGCGGCACAGATTTAGTTAATGCAGGGGCGGAAAGTCTGGGATCGTTAGTTCAATTTTCTCCAATTTTTTTATAGGTACAACACACACGCTAGTGGGATATACAACATGACTACGCCAAGATATATTCAAGTTATTGAGTCTTAAATGGAATGGAATTAAAAGAATTAATTGTTCCGTAACTTAACTTTTAAGTTTTCTTCTATTTGAACTAGTTATTCCACGCACTTATGATATGATAAATAATATAATCGTTAAAAAAGTTTTGACCACATAGTTTCTAATTTTTGAAATTGAAATATTTTTGAGAGACACAATAATTTGTCAGCACAATCACAATTGATATGTTAAACCAAATGTCTTACTCTCCTAGTAATTTCAAAGTGATATTCTGAAATTACAGTACTTGACTTATAATTTTTTTTTTTGAAAATGATATTAAGCTTTTTCAGACATGATGACTTCTCACAGTCCATAAAACTATTAAGTTTTTATGATTTGTATTAAACAACATAGGATGTCAAGAAGGAAGTATCATTACTTTCTAGAACGATGCGGCTTTCCGACCACTTCGTCAATGTCAGATAACGAAAAGTTGTCGTATTTAAAAGAGGAGGGAGGAGGCAGACGACGAAAAGTCGTCGTATTTAAAAGAAGGGTAGGGAGAAGGCATATGGATACATAGACCATAGCATAGGGCTTTATTTAAAGAAAATTAGGAGAATTTCCCTGAAAAAGGAAATTTTTTAAAAGAAAGTATCGTTTCTTACAGTGAAACCATAAATACTTATGCTCAGTTCACAAATCGATTGATTGGAGGTAGAAATTTTTATAAAAAAAGCACCATTTTATATAATGACATTTCTCTTAACTAAAAAACCTGCATCCATCAGAACGGGGAAACATTTATTCTCTCTTGACTACGCTACATATGCTTAGAGATTTACATATTTTTAGTAGACTACTTAGTATTTATCACCACTATACTAAACACTTATTTTTACACTCGACGCTTGTTTCGCTAACCATGTTAACTTCATCAGGAGCGATGATTAACTGTCAATCATCGCTCCTGATAAGGCTAACATGGTGAGCGAAACGCGCGTCGAGTAGACAAATAAAGTGTTTGGTATAATGGTGATATATACAGAGTAGTGTCATTGTATCAAAGATTCTTAAATTCCCAAAAGACATTAGTACCTAGAGCTTATTTGCATATTTTCGTCAAATCCATGAATTTGTATTACTACCTAATTTATCTGTAACTATTAATAGTCTGAGAATTGTTTTTAGGAACTTGGAACCATTTACCAACCTTCAGGGAAATTACCCTATTCAGAACATTTATCCTAAACGAGGAATATTCTACATGCAGGTAAGTACTGGACTGGTACTTCTATAATATATATAAAATGCAACGTCTCTCTGTCTGTCTGTCTGTCTGTCCGTTAGTGCGCTTATCACTGGAGAACCACTTATCCGATTTACGTACTTTTTTTTTTAAAACATACGTATATTCTCTGGCCAGGTTATAGGCTATATTTTATTACGATTGGTCGCATAAGGAATGAGCAATGACGTAAAATAGTGAGTGAAGTCGGAAAAAAGTTTGCCGCTAGCGCGTTTCTTTGCAATACACAGCCTAAACCATTAATTATGAAACAATATTATGTAGCAGAGAATATCTATAATCCATAATCTATATATATAAAATGCAATGTCTCCCTGTCTGTCTGTCTGTCCATTAGTGTGTTTATCACGCGAGAACCACTTATCCGATTTACGTGTTTTTTTTTTTTTAAAATTCATACATATATTCTTTGGCCAGGTTATATAATAATAATAATAATCTATATCTATAATATATATAAAATGCCACGTTTCACTGCCTGTCTGTCTGTCCGTTAGTGCGCTTATCCCTCGAGAACGACTTATCCGATTTACGTGATTTTTTAAATTCATACATATGTTCTCTGACCAGGTTATAGATATACATTTTATTACATCTATAATATATATAAAATGCAACGTATCTCTGTCTGTCTATCTGTTCGTCCGTTAATGCGCTTATCACTGGAGAACCACTCATCCGATTTTCGTACTTTTTTTTTTAAAAGCATACATATGTTCTCCGGCCAGGTTATAGGCTATATTTTATTACGATAGGTAGCATAAGGAATGAGCAGTGACGACAATTGTGAATGAAGTTGGAAAAAAGTTTGCCGCTAGCGCGTACTCTTGCAATACACAATCTAGACCATTAAATATGGAACAATATTATGTAGCAGAGAATATCTATAATCTATAATATATATATAAATGCAATGTCTCTCTGTCTGTCTGTCCATTAGTGCGTTTATCACGTGAGAACCACTTATCCGATTTACGTGTCTTTTTTTAAATCCATACATATCTCTCCGTCTGTCTGTCTGTCCATCCGTTAGTGCGCTTTTGACTGGAGAACCACTTATCCGATTTACGTGCTTTTTTTTTTAAATGTACACATGTTCTCTGGCTAGGTTATAGATTTTATTTTATTACGTTAGGTAACATGAGGAATAAGCAGTGACGATAATAGTGAATCAAATCGGAAAAAAGTTTGCCGCTAGCGCGTTCTCTTGCAATACACTACCTAAACCACTAAATATGGAACAATATCATGTAGCAAAGGATATCTATAATATATATAAAATGCATGTTTGTCCGTTTGTACGCTTATCACTGGAGAACCACTTATCCGATTTACGTGCTTTTTTTTTTAAACATATGTATGTTCTCTGGCCAGGTTATAGGATATATTTTATTACGTTAGGTGACATAAGGAATAAGTAGCGACGACAATAGTGAATCAAGTCGGAGAAAAGTTTGCCGCTAACGCGTTCTCTTGCAATACACTGTCTAAAGCATTAAATATGGAACAATATCATGTAGCAAAGAATATAATATATATAAAACGCAACGTCTCTCTGTCTGTCTGTCTGTCCGTTAGTGCTCTTATCACTAGAGAACCACTTATCCGAGTTACGTGTTTTTATAAATTTATACATATGTTCTATATAATTCGATATAAGCCTAGATAATGGCAGATAAGGTGAGATAATGGCAGATAAGGAGAAATAATGGGAGATAAGTCGAGATAAGACTCGACAATGGGAGATAAGGTGAGTTATGGGAGATAAGTATAAATAATGGGAGATAAGGAGAAATAATGGGAGATAAGCAGAGATAAGGAGAAATAATGGAAGTTATGGTGAGATAATGGGAGATAAGGAGAAAGAATGGGAGAAATATTGCAAGATAAGTCGAGATAAGCCTAGATAATGGGAAATAAGGTGAGATAATGGGAGATAAAGAGAAATAATGGGAGATAAGGAGAAATAATGGGAGATGAACAGAGATAAGCCTAGATAATGGAAATTATGTAGAGATAATGGGAGATAAGGAGAAATATTAGGAGATAATGGGAAATAATGGGAGATATTTTATTACGTTGGGTAACATGAGGAATAAGCAGTGACGATAATAGTGACTCAATTCCACGCGAGCGGAGCCGCGGGCCCGGCTAGTTTAGTTTAAAATTTAATTGCTTTAAAATTAGACGTGCTAGCCCAGAGGTGTCAAACTCAATTTTGCAGAGGGCCATATATTAAATTTAGAATGTGTAGGCGGGCCAGATTCAAATAAAAAAAATTTACTGAATTATTATAACATTGTATTTATTTAATTATATAGTATATAATATACGGTTGTTAAAAATTATATCAAAGTTATAAAAGAGGATAATTATTTTGAGCTCGAGGATCCAGATACCTGACTTCTCTTGTTTTTGACAAGCTCAGTGATGTCAGGTATCATATTTGTTGTAGTTATTTTAAGAATTGATTGGAGATGATCATTCGAAAGTCTTGTGCGACGTTTGTTCTTATTTATTTTCATGACGGAAAACATCTGCACACATAAATAGGTGCTACCAAACATGCAGAGAATGCGTGCTGCATGCTTTTTTAATTGCGGGTAGTTATCCAAACTCTTGAAATATTGTGTATAAAATGTAAGAGCGTTAATCTCTTTAAATTTTTCTTTTAAAATACTGTCCGATTGAAGATCTAACAACTCCATTTGCAAATGAATTGGTGCCTGTGAAGCTTCAAAATTGAATGGATTGTTGAAAATTGGGAATTCCATTTCATTCATTTTGTGAAAGTCTTCAAAACGATTGTTGAATTCCGTGATCAAATTTTGCAGAAGTTGAGAATATTGATCCAATTTTTTTTGGTTCACTGTGCCAAATGATTTTAAATGAGGGAAATGATCCAAAGTTTGATTTTTTACCTGATTTTCCCACATCTTCAACTTTGTTTCAAAAACTTGAATACATGAATACATTTGAGTGACAATCAGATTTTTACCCTGTAACTTTACATTCAGATCAGTCAAGTGTTTATTCATATCTACCAAAAAGGCACAATCAACCCACCAGTCATTGTCATAATCGATTGGGTTGCCTTTTTCTAACATGAAAGCTTGAATAGGGTCACGTAATGCAAAAAATTTTTCTAAAACTACTCCTAGACTGAGCCAACGAACTTCGGTGAAGTAAGGAACATTAGAAAACTTTTCGTCCAAATCTTGTAAAAACTGCCTGAACTGTCGGTGATTTAGTCCTCTGCTCCTTATAAAATTTACTATTTTAATTATAGGTTGCATGACATGGTCCATTTTTAAATGTTTGGATGCCAATGATTCCTGATGAATTATACAGTGAAATCCCACAAAATTCCCTGATGTTTTCTGTTTTAATTTAGTTACAACGCCCGAATGTTTGCCAGCCATGGCAGGAGCGCCATCCGTAGTTGTGCTGCTAAGTATATTCCAGTCGAGTTCATATTCTGCTGTCAAATGCTCAATTGCAGAATAAATATCATTTGCTGTTGTAGTACCTGTCAATGGAACGCACTTTAATAGTTCTTCAGTTATTTCAAAGTTACTGTTAATACCTCGTATAAAAACAGCAAGTTGAGCTGTATCAACAGTATCAGTGCTCTCGTCAACAGCCAGTGAAAAGTTTGTAAATTCCTTAATTTTCTCCTTCAGTTGAAGAACCAAATTTTGAGATAAATCATTTATTCTTGAAGCAACAGTGTTTCTTGACAGCAAAATATTTTGAATTATTGACTTTTGAAATGGAAATGAAACATCGGCAACTTTCAACATACAGTCTTTAATAAAATCACCATCAGTGAAAGGTTTTGATCTCTTCGCGATTTCTAATGCAATAATAAAACTTGATTTCAGGGCATCTTCGCTCTCAGTATTAGCTTTAGTAAACATCGATTGTTGACCTTGAAGTTTAGATTTTAAAGATGACAATGTGTCCATTCTTATTTTTTCAGTGTAACAATCGAATTTTGATTTATGATTCGTATCATAGTGTCTCTTCAAGTTAAACTCCTTACAAACAGCAACTGTTTGATTGCAAATCAAACACAGTGGTTTACCTTTCCATTCTATGAAAAAATATGCAATTTCCCATTTAGACTGAAAAACTCTGCACTCACTATCAACTTTACGTTTTTGTGACATTATGCCAAAATCGTAACAATTATGGAACTCGACACAACAATTATGGATATCGCACGCGCACGACACAAACAAATGCACAATACCTTCACAATCACTACTTCGCAGTACAACTAAAATCCTTCTCCGACCGTATCGCTTCGATTACTCGACTCACACTCAACTGACTCACGTCGCGCCGACGCACTCCTTTTATAATATCGATAAGGAAGGTTCTAGTCTAGACTCGAAGCGCGTGGAAGATTCTATTGTTCTCAACAAAAATAATAGGGTATTTCCTCTTGTTGCTAAGAGATGGCGTTACTGTCTATCTCTCTCGCTTGTCAAAGCACGCGCTGCCCTTAAAATTACTTATAAATGTAGTGTGCGGATTTTAAAACTTCCGTAGACGAATCGAGTGAAGTCTAAAAGCTCTAAAAAACATGATTCTTCTTTCTGTGACACATTGCGATCGCGGGCCTTATTGATACATCCTGGGGGCCTGATGCGGCCCGCGGGCCGTATCTTTGACATCCCTGTGCTAGCCTATACGCAGTATGCAAATTTGCTTAAAAAATTGATTGATTTGTAAACAACTTTAATAGATTAATATTTCATCTATTCAGAACAGATATTAACCAGAATTTAATTTTCTTAAGATCAAATATAACGACACACTTCGACTTTATTTTGAAATTAGTTGCAAGTATATTTCATATTGTCTTCAATAAGCTGTAATTACAAAAAGTTTATTATGTTATCAGACTTGTTGATAAGATACGGCAAAGTAGGGGACCTAAGGGGTTTTTCTTATCACCAATATCAGATTGTGACAAACGATACGTTTTTGATTTAGTGTTAATTTTGTTTATTTTGGTTTTTAGCTCTTAGTAAAATAAACTAATCTAATCCTATTCATAAATCTGGAACACAAAAATATATTTGATCTATACACGGTGTGAATGTGATATAATCTTGTGTAAGTATTTTTACCCCATCTTATATTCACGTAACTCCATCGTACCGAATTTTTTGTCAGTCTCAAAAAGCGGTTAAAATACTAAGGATTAAACTAGCATTATCGACCTTTAATTCAGCTGCTTTGAGGGAATTTTTTAAACAAAACAATAAAAAATTAAAGAGAATATTAAATTTTCCTTAATCTCATTAAAAGATAATTGGGCGGAAGGAAAGATATTTGATGTAAAAAAAGATCAAAAACAATAAAAAAAATCCCTAAAAAATGTTTTTTATATCCATCTGCACCCTCCGGCCTACAGACTGAGACTGGAAAGTATAAAAAATTAAAAGATTATAAAATTTTTCGACTCCCAGAAACTTGAAAGGAACATGAAATATGATATATTCCAAACTACCACCTATAACTCAATTTTTCTACCCTTAGTACCTTTTTTATCTTTAATTAAAACTTGTGCGTCAAAAACTGAAAAATATATTTGTGATACTATTAAAACTACAAAATTTATTGATCCAGCTCTTTCGTCCCTTCTTTTAAGGTGGCATTAATCAGAACTTAAAGGTTCCTGTCCTCTTTCAAGTAATTCAAGGCCACCAGATTTTGAATAGGACCATTATTTAGTTCGGTAATTGTAGTGGTGAAAGGAGAGCAGACTGACACAAATGGTAAATTATGTTTTCAGTGATCTAGAGTCTTTAAATTTTCAAAAGTTCAGAAGCACTGAATTTTTACAAATACTTTACTTTTCTTTGCTAGATAAGTAAATTCTTTTTTTTTTTTTGTTACTATTTCCCCTTGAACCTATGAACAGCTAAAAATAGCATATGGCAAAATATATTCCTCCTATATCTGTACGCCGATAATCTAGCCAAAAAATACTACTCCAACCAAAAAGGAAAAAACCAAAAAATGTTATTAAAATCACACCAAATTTTTCAACTACCACCTCTTCCCAGAAGTACTATTACTTAAAACTATAAGTTTCTTCTTAACATAAAGTACTAAATAAGTTCTCAATTGTAATTTTTAATTTCATTTTGTTCAAGAGTTATAATGGCGACAGGAAGACTGACCATTAAGAATTAAAAAATAAGTTTTACGTATACTAATATCCATGAAACGTGACAAAATTAAAAAATCTCGGTAGTCTATTTTTTACTTTCCACGTTAAGAAAAGAAATATATTTGCCATAATTCAACCTGGGGTGATTTTTTCATTTCCTAATGTTTTCGGGTTCCTCGATTGTGAAAAACATGGTTTCCAATTTCAGTTGATGAGCTGATCTGTTTGTCGCGGCAATTTTCAAACAAAATGAGGTTTCAATTTCGTATTTGGTATACATATACATACTTGAAGTAAAGATTCAGTTTTTAAATGATATCGCTTCAGGTTAATTGATTACAAGGGGTAAAGGAAAAAAGGAATTTTGCGGAGTTTTAACAGTATTATAGAAATTTTTGCTAGTTTTTGGTTATGAACGAATTTTAGGAATAATTATTTATCATCAATATGAAATATACTGATGAAATTTTTCATATTGACGACCAGGAGAGAGATAGTTGCAAATATATATATCATGTTATATATTGGTTTTAGGATTCTTAAAAACGAGGAATCTAAAACTTATGGAATTACCTTATTACAAATAATAAGTAGAGAAAACCGCAATGTGCTCTACAACGTGACCTCAAAAAAATCAACAGGATTATTGGATATTTAAAACAAAATTAACACATTTTATTTTTGCCATTTATTTATCATTTGTCATTTTTTTAAAAGTTTCCTACAAAAAAAAACTATCCTTATCCGTAACGTGATCATTTTTTTAAACCTAACTTATAATGGCGTTTATTAAATAAAATTCTACTATAGGTAAAGTACTACTATACTACTACGACTACTATAGGTAAGGTAACTATATCTAGTGCAATTATTAAACTTTCACAAAATACAAAAAAAATATATTAAATTATTTTATCTCATATATGACGTTTACCTCCTGCTTTTTCAGAAATTTAGGAAGAAGAACAATTATGAAATTCACCACAAAAATTACTTTAATTTTCAACATGGATTGTAAAAATTTACAAAAGTATACCCACATACTCATAAGAAATAATATTTGTGAGAGAGCTAAACGTGTTAATATATAATACAAACTAGCATAGAATTCAAACCGTAGGCTTTTATGTTTCCTAATTTTCATTGAATTGGATTGGATATTAGAGTGACAATATTTTGATTTATTTTTATTTTAACGTGGATTTACTATTAAAAAAGTGACTTTGATTTAATTAACATCAAGAACGTTTATGTTATATACACTTTGCATTAAATATAATGGAATTTTAAAGTGCTCTCCTTGTTTCCAATATAAGTAACATTTAGGCTAAAAAAAAGTGTCATGTTATCCTTTAGGAGTACTTTCTCAATATGCTGGTGTACTCCAAGCGTCCATATTGCTTCTTACTCCCTTTCAGCGTTGCAGATGACAGTACACTTATTTCTTTATTTATTTTGAATGCTCGAACATCAGCTACTCATGTAAATATCCGCAGACAGCAGGAAATCAATCAACTTTACAAAGATTATATCTTGAGGTGACAGTAACTAAGTCGAATTTAACGCCACAAAAACCTAGGAGGGCAGATTCTTGCGGAGCTCAACAAAGTTATGTCGGTTCATTTCATTCCTCTAGCATCGTCAATCAAGTTGCTGGGCTTTAACTTGGGAGCAAATCTGGGTTGGCTTGAATATGTCGCTGGGAATTTTATTTCGAACTAGAGAGCTCTACAATCTCAGCAAACTATTAATTCTCTACAAAGCATCAATTCTACCAATGATACTGCTCCCATGTGGGAGGTTCTCCTCCCAAACATACACTGCATTTGTTGAATTCTATTCAGAAGAAAGCTGTTCGTCTGATTGGAGACCCAGAACTCACCAGCAACCTTGACTCCTTGGAACATCGAATAACGCTTGGCGACTTGAGTATATCCAACAAATACTCGTACCTTCATGGAAAGTCTTCGATGGTTGTAGCCCACTTAATTCCTCCCTGAGCGGTGCAGGCTAAGAATATAAGTCGCGTTTATACATCACATCCGTATGAGGTTCAGCTTATCACTCCTCGTACGACCCTTTCAGGCAGTCTTTTCTATGGACGACCTATGATAGATAATACATTGATTAGAATTTTTGTTTTCATGTATGCCTTACATCTATGATTTTTCTTTTATGATATTACCAGTAAAAATGAGAATTGACAAAATAAACAATTTTTTTTTATAAATTTTTTGAAAATTTGAACTAATAAGATCATTTCTGGCGATTGTTTTTGAAAAAATCTCAATTTTGGTAGTCAGTAAAAAATGTTTTTAATTTTCGAAACTGGCATTAATTTCTCTAAAATATCAGATTTTCAACTGGATGCTTAATTTTTTTATATGGTTTTAATTATTCGTCGGTTTATTAATGTAACTTTTAATTAAAGACTAAAGATTTCTGTGGATACCATTAACTTTTCTCTCGCCACTTTTTATTAAATCAGTTTCTAAAATAAGCCAGCAGTAAATACGATGATCCTGCAAATATCCCTCTCACATCGTTTTCAATGCGAAAATGAATAAGTTTAGAAAAAAAGCCTAACTAAATATTACTTGGAAACATTATAAATACATTAATTAACTTATTAAAATATTTTTTTTAATATTGTTATGAGATATATATATATATATATATATATATATATATATATATATATATATATATATATATATATATATATATATATATATATATATATATATATATATATATATATATATATATATATATATATATATATATATATATATATATATATATATATATATATATATATATGTATATATATATGTATATATATATATATATATATATATATATATATATATATATATATATATATATATATATATATATAATATATACAGTACAATCCCGATTATCCGAATCGCGATTATCTGAAATCCGCTTATTCGAAACAAACTGTTTAAAAAGCAAATTTCCCATTAAAAAAAAATCCCCATTATTCGAAACAGACGATGAGTGGTTTCCTTAACGCGTCGGGGACTCCCCGACGTCTACAATTTCCCCGCTGTCTATTTTTTGGTTAGTCGACGAGTGTCATAAGTGACTGATTACGTCTATTATTATCGCAGAGGTAATAGTTTCGTTTTAATAGATATTTTACCAAATGGAGCGTAATAATAATAAGCGTAAACGTGTTGTTATTAAATTAAAAGAGAAACTTGAAGCAATTCAAAGTTTAGATATTGGTGAACTTCTTAAAAATATAGCGAAGGATTTAGGTGTAGCCGTGAGTACTGTTTCAGAGTGGAGAAAAAATCGCGAAAAACTTGAAAAATGGTGTAGTGTTTTTGTCATCGCCCCACACAGGCACGAAAAAGTATAAAAAGCGGTGAATACCAAAAAGTGGATGATTCTTTATTTTTTATGGTTTACACAGAATCGAGAACGTGGAATACCAATTTCAGGAACAATTTTAAAACATAAAGCAGTGAGTTTAAGCAAAGAGTTGCCGGTTATTGAAGCGCTTGTAAATTTTTCTGCAAGTTGTTGATGGCTAGACAGGTGGAAAAAAAAGACATGGTGTACGTCAACTGAAAGTTTGTAGAGAACGATTTTCGGCTGATGTATCTGCTGCAAAAAAAATTGTAGAGAATTTTGAGCAGCTTATGAAAGAACATGGTTTACACCCAGACTAAATCTATAATTGTGATGAAACAGGCTTGAACTACAAAATGTTGCCGTCAAATACCTTAGCTTCAAAAACGGAAGCTGGAGCACCTGGCTCCAAACGTAGCAAAGAACATATTACTGTTCTTGCATGCAGTAAGTCAGCAAATCCACAAACCTTTAAGAATATTCGTCGCAATGCTTTTCCTATTTTGTATAAAAATCCCAATGCCTGGATAAACGCGACTCTATTTAAAGACTGGTTTTTTGGAGATTTTATTCCCAAAGTGGAACTTTTTTTAAAAGAACATGGATATCCTAGAAAATGTATTCTGTTACTAGATAACGCCCCCACTCACCCAAGTGCGGAGCAACTTGAAAGTGGGGAAATAAAAGCAATGTTTTTGCCTCCTTCTAACTTCTCTCATTCAGCCTAAGGATCAGGGTGTACTGGAAAATTTAAAACGCAATTACAGGCGTTTGTTATTGGGGCATATTTTAGATGAAGGTGGCAATCTTACTGATTGTCTAAAAAAAGATAAGTTTGAAAAATGTTATATATTGGATAGCTCCAGCCTGGAATCAAGTAAAGAGTAGTACTCTGGAAAAATCTTGGTCAAAATTGATTCAACAAGAGGAAAGACATTACTCAGAGGCAGAAACAGAAGATAATGAAAGTTTACATCAAATTATCACAAGAATATCAGGATGTGAAAGTGTTACGGAAACCGATGTTTGTGAATGGTTAAACAGTGATAGTGTGGAAGATGAAATGACTGACCAAGAATTAATTAAAAGTGTATGCAAAAACGCTAATAAAATAGACAGTGATGACGATAATGATAACGAAGTAGAAGCCACTGACAATATTCCAGTAAAAATGTCACATTCAGAAGGACTAGAGGCCCTAAAAAAAAGCGTTAACCTATGTAGAACAACAAGAAAATGAAACCGCCGCGGACGTTTTGCTTATCTAACATTGGAGAGACATTGTAGCCAAAAACAGAACTAACGCAAAACGAGTGCAGTTAAAAATTACCTCATTTTTAAGACATTAAAGTTAAGAATGAAACTGTTTTATTTTTCGATTTTCCGTACATATACATAAAATAAGTAAACTAATTGTTCTATTCTTTGTTTTGATAAATACCTATGTGCGTAATAGCATATCGTATAAATGCTTTTAAGTAAATCTGCAACGTTGTATTCATTCTAAACTTCTATTTTATAAAAAAATTCGGATTAACCAAAATTTCGATTATCTGAAATCACTTTGGTCCATATTATTTCGGGTAATCGAGATTCTACTATATATATATATATATATATATATATATATATATATATATATATATATATATATATATATATGTATATATATATATATATATATATATATATATATATATATATATATAGAGTAACATAAAAATAGAACCAAGTTTTGCTAATATTATAAATCTGAAACTTGTAAGAAATAAACACAATTTTCAACAAACACCTTTAGACCACGTTTAAAGACTAGTGTTTATTTGCTTTTCAATAGTAGTATGTTAGAACTGTTAGTTGGTAAGCTGTATTTGTTGTGTATGTATAGCAAAGAACTTAAAAAAGTTAGACGTTTACTAGGGTGAAAACTTTATGTTTATAAAATTACTATTATTATTCCCTATAATACGTTTTTGATACCACAGGGTATTATATAATTCACTACATATTTTGAATTTCACAATATCTCCAAGCCTTCACCAAAATGTAAGGTATACACAGTTACTACAGTGTTGTTCACATTGGAATATAAAAGTTGTTACCTTTTTAAAATAATTACTTTCTAACACATTAATTATACAAGTTTTATATTTAAATATTTTAGTATAATAAGTAAAAAATTTAACACATGTAATCCCCTAAAATTTCATTTGCTTCATAGTAAAAGTGAGAGCGCAGAATAAATAAATTATATATATATATATATATATATATATATATATATATATATATTATATATATATATATATACATATTTTAAATATATATATTATATATATATATATATACACAATATCTCCAAGCCTTAACCAAAATGTAAGGTACACACAGTTACTACAGTGCTGTTCACATTGGAATATAAAAGTTGTTACCTTTTAAAAATAATTACTTTCTGACACATTAATTATACAAGTTTTATATTTAAATATTTTATTATAATAAGTAAAAAATTTTAACACATGTAATCCCCTAAAATTTTATTTGCTTCATAGTAAAAGTGAGAGCAGAATAAATAAATTATTGTGGTAGATCGAAAGTCGTTTACTTTGTTCGGCTTTACTTTCTTCTACACAAGAATTCCCTTCTTTGTTATCAGCGACAAACGTCCGAAACAAAGGATTTTTTTAGGTGTCAGCTGAGTGCCTTTATCTTTTAATTATTAAAGATAGTAGAGGGTGGGGTATATCGTATTATTTTTGTCATTAGCGACTTTTATAATTTTTTCTCAATGCTTTAACGGTAAATCTCGAAGTAGACTACTATTTAAATGTGGTAATCTACTCAGAGACATCAGGTTGCTGAGCAATTTGGTTGTTTTCATTATTGATAATAATAGAAGCGTCTTGTAAGATCGGCGTGTTTTTATTAGTTAAGTTTTTCTGACAGAGAGAGCATTTATATAATCAGCTACTTTAAAGAAATCTTCGGGAAGGTGGTTTTTATCCACGGGCCAAAGTCCAGCCGCTTTAAATCCGTTCACAATGATGCCAATAATAGTAGCTGTTTGGTAAGCTTCTGCAAAAAAACTCGCAACTTGACATTGCTTTACTTGACAACCTGCATTTGTCTCCAACCATTTTTCTATTGTTTCAATATAATAACTGTTCATAGGTTTAAAAAAAGAAGGCGCCCAATGTCTAAAGCCGGTGAGTAGTAAGTTTGTTACGTTTGACGCTCTTTGAATGCATTATACATCCATCAAGCAGAAGTAACACTTTATTTTCAGAGATGGGCTTTACTACGCTTACAAAATGTTTCGTCCATTCTACAAATAAATTTAAGTTAATATAGCCAGTGTCTGAAATGGTGATAACACTCTCAGAAGGTGTGCCATTTCCCAATTCAGGATTTTGTCTCATTCTTTTGAATATAAACATTGGCAGCACAAACCGTCCAGTCACACTGGCATAACACAAGGCTACCATACTAACTCCTATCTGATTGCACTGATTTCTTTCTTCCTTTTTAATCTTAAGACTTTTTGCGTTTTTTTCTGAACGGTGGAAAATCCACTTTCATCAACGTTAAATATTTTTGTAGATGACAGTATATTTTTATCTATGATTTTTTTCAAGCTGAGGGTCGATTTGCCCTACTCTCCTCTACTTGAAAGTGCGCAAGTCCCAATGCCTTTGCCAAAATTCAGATTTAGTTGTTTATTAACAGCGAACTTTTTCAAATTTTGCAATATATTATAGGTAGAGGTGGTGTTAATTGGGAAAAAAAGTAGAATATAGCAGCAAATGTGATAGCTCTTGTCGTTGATTATAGTTGATTTAGTTACAAATATGTCAAGCATAACTTAGGATATTTTATATGGAGATATACAAGGTACATAATAATATTAAACAAAATTTTTTTAAACCTATTTTGTTTTCACTTTAACACTAAAAAAATCTTATATTTCTTACAAGAAAATCGTTTGCCATTTCAGTGTGAATCTTGGAAAAGTTAACAGAAGAACTTATTTGAAATTCTGTTTTTATTTTACCGAAACCCAAACAGCTGTTAACAGAAAAGTCAAATCAGCTGTTAAAGGGCAATGATCTAGTTATTCTCGCTTTACCAAGGAATTAATTCTTTTCAAATAATAGATAGTTTTTTTCTTAATTATGGTTAAATATTATTTTTACTAGGTGTTTTCTGTTATTATTTTTTATATGTTATTAGATAAATTTTACCTGAAATTTGAAAATCTGTAATTGTTAGAGGAAATCGTATGTTTGGAAACACAGGCGTGTGCCTGAGCTAGTTAGTACAATGACGGCTTTTCATGGGAGGGCTGATTTTGTAAATGATTTGGTAAAATGCAGTTTTGCCCTTTTCGTAATTTTTCAAAAAATTTTTAATTTGAAAAAAAATAGTTTATTGCAGCGTCGCTGCAGCATATGTACCATACTCATAAAGAAAGCTTACATGAAGTATATAAGAACTACACCAGCATTAAAGACCAGACCAGTAATAGGTAGAGTATTTAGAATTTTGCAAAACATTATCTTCGTCGTTCGAAAAATAATTAGAATTGTTATGCAATCGATGGAAAGGAGAACGGCTATCCAGACGTCCAAGACTGTAGAACGCCTTTAACCAGAACAACGAAAAAATCTACTCTTAAGTGGTCGTATTGGCCATCATGAATTGTGCTTTCGAATTACGACCATATTCATCCTACTCTTTAGACTTGGACCCACGAAACTCATTTTATTCCTTACTCTGAAGATCTGGCTAAGGGAACATAAAAAAAACTAGAACATAGCTGGAGCAAGTGTCTGGGGCTGAAAGAAGACAACGTAAAAAATAATCCTTTTTCTTACTCTTTTTACCACACCTGTCAAGCGACTCCAGTAAAAAATTATATACTTTAATTAAGTTTCGTCCAGAATATTCTAAAACATTATAAAAACAATATTTATTCTATTTTCATCATAACCTTTGAAAAAAGTTACTATTCGTCTAATTATAGAGAAAATTGTAAATTGTTAAAACCTCTAAACATTTATTTTGTCCGTCATCTTTTGAACCCTCTTCAAACAGTATGAAATGAATTCGCCTGTACCTTTGTCCAATGAATATTGTTGTATTAAATCTAACTAAAGATGTTTAGACAGCAACTTTCTAAGGAAAAATAAATGAGTTTCTTGAAGAAAAAAAAAGTTGTCTTGATAAACTCGATCTTGATTACTTGAGCCTAAATAAGTAAAATTGCTCTACTGACGATATTTTGTTTGGGCGGCTATGTTTTCTATTATCATTAATTACCTAGCAACAAACATTTCGCTAACATTAAACTTCTTAGAAGGAAAAACAACTTTCCCTAATACTACTCTAGAAACTTTCGCGATTATTGAAGTTTAAAACGTTTAAGCTGTTCCGTGCTTTCAGTAAACCCACATCATTGATTGTGATTCTATCATCAACGTAAGAAATTTTATGCCAGACTTGAGCACGGCTTACGCATTTTCAATTTATTGTGAAATTTTTCAGCAAGTCGCGAAGGTAGAATAAATAAGGTGGAGAGTTGAAATACGCCCACTAGGAAATTGATTTTTTTTTATAAAATATGGACAGTTGTTACCTTTTTAATCAGAAAATGCGGTTTATTAAGAAATTTTCAAAATATTTAAGTCAAAAATTGTACTATTTAACTATGCGAACGACAAATCTAAACTGTAATACACTAGCCGTACCTGCGGCTATGCTCGCATGGACTTGATTCACTATTATCGTCACTGCTTATTCCTTGTTACCTAACGTAATAAAATATATCCTATAACCTGGCCAGTGAACATATGTACATACGTTTTAGAAAAAAAGCACGTAAATCGGATAAGTGATTCTCGAGTGCTAGGCGTACTAACGGACAAACAAACAGACAGAGAGACGTTGCGTTTTATATATATATATATATATATATATATATATATATATATATATATATATATATATATATATATATATATATATATATATATATATATATAATATATGTATATATATATATATATATATATATATATATATATATATAAATATATATATATATATACATATATATATATATATATATATATATATATATATATATATATATATATATATATATATATATATATATATATATATATATATATATTATAGATTTTTTTTGAAAAATATTAAGTTAAGAATTAAAAAAAACAAAAAACACGTAAATCGAATTAGTGGTTTTCGAATGATAAGCACACTAACGAACAGACAGAGAGACGTTGCGTTTTATATATATTACATAGATTATTATTATTATTTATATAACCTGGCCAGAGAACATATGTATGAATTAAAAAAAGAAAACACATAAATCGATTAAGTGGTTCTCGAGTGATAGGCGCACTAACGGACAGATAGACGTTGCATTTTATATATATTATAAAAGATTATAGATAACCAGGCCAGAGAACCAATATATGAATTAAAAAAAAAACACGTAAATCGGATAAGTGGTTCTCGAATGATAACCGCACTAACGGACAGATATACAGAGAGACGTTGCATTTTATATATATTATAAAAGATTATAGATAACCTGGCCAGAGAACAAATGTATGAATTAAAAAAAAAAAAAAACACGTAAATCGGATAAGTGGTTCTTGAGTGATAAGCATACTGATGGACAGACAGACAGGCAAACAGAGAGACGTTGCATTATATATATATATATATATATATATATATATATATATATATAATAGACGATTATAGATATCCCAGTTAGATGCTGGCCAGTTGGTTATGCCAGAGCCATAAAACTTACACACACACACAGATATCCCAGCCAGAGAACAACCTTGCAACCGTATGAGGTTCAGCTTGTTACTCCGCGTACAACGCTTTTCAAGCAATCTTTTATATGGAGAACGTTATCCCTTTGGAATAATTTTCCCAGCGCTGTGTTTCCCACCGAGTACAATTTACAGCGATTCAAGAACAACGTGAATCGCTTTTTCCGCACTCGTGCCGCTCCTGGAGCGCTTTAGGGACTTCCCTGCAGCACGTATGCTAGACCCATAAAAAAAAAAAAAAAAAAATGGTTCTCGAGTGATAAGCGCACTAAGGACAAACAGACAGACAAAGAGACGTTACATATGATATACATATATTATAGAAGATTATAGATAACCTGGCCAGAGAACAAATGTATAAATTTAAAAAAAAAAAAGTAAATCGCATAAGTGGTTCTCGAGTGATATGCGCACTGACGGACAAACAGACAGAGAGACGTTGAATTTTATATATATTATAGAAGAT
Source organism: Pachyrhynchus sulphureomaculatus (assembly GCA_019049505.1). NCBI lineage: Eukaryota > Metazoa > Arthropoda > Insecta > Coleoptera > Curculionidae > Pachyrhynchus > Pachyrhynchus sulphureomaculatus. The sequence goes on from CM032446.1 coordinate 76,941,169, forward strand.
TATAGATCACCTGGCCAGAGAATAAATGTATGAATTAAAAAACAAAACGTAAATCGCATAAGTGGTTCTCGAGTGACATGCGCACTGACGATAAACAAACAGAGAGACGTTGAATTTTATATATATTATAGAAGATTATAGATCACCTGCCAGAGAACTAATGTATGAATAAAAAAAAATATGAGTCGGATAAGTCGTTCTCAAGTCATAAGTGCACTAACGGACAGACAGAGAGACAGACGTTGCTTTATATATATATATATATATATATATATATATATATATATATATATATATATATATAATATATATATATATATATATTCTTTTTGCTACATGATATTGTTCCATATTTAATGGTTTAGGCAGTGTATTGCAAGAGAACGCGCTAGAGGCAAACTTTTTTCCGACTGGCTGAGAAGTCTAACTACCTAAAACACACTTTTTTTTTGCAAAATTCGACTTTATTGATCAATATAGTCTCCTTCAAGAGCGACACAATCAGTTCAACGCTTTTCTAACATTTCTATACCTTTCTTGTAGAAGGATTTGCCGTTGCCAGGCATCAGTTTGGGCGATAACTTCTTCATTGCAGCCAAATCCCGCGAGCATTTTTTTGAGGTCTGCGAATAGATAATAGTCGTTGGGGGCCAAATCTGGAGAATACGCTTGATGAGGAAACCATTCGAACTTCAATTTTGCCATCGTAACCATTTACTTGTGACACGGTGCATTGTTTTGATGAAAGAGCACTTTTTTCTTGTTCATTTGGGTCCATTTCTTTGCGATTTCTGTCTTCAAATGCACCAATAACTTTATATAATACTGCTATTGATGGTTTTTCCCATCTTAGCACAGGCAATGAAAATTATTCCATGCGCATCCCAAAATACAAAAGCCAAAACCGTCCGAGCCGACTGTTGTGTCTTTGGTCACTTCGGACGACTTTCACCGGCTGCTCTCCACTCAACTGACTGCCGATTTAATTCCGGTATGTAGTAGTGGATCCATATTTCATCCATTGTCACATATCGCATGAAAACATTCTTTTTATTGCGCTTAAACAGGTCCAAACAACGTTAAGAATCATCAACACGTTGTTGTTTTTGATCCACTGTGAGCAAGCGCGGTACCCATTTCGAACAGAGCTTTCTCATGCCCAAATGTTCATGCAAAATATGACCAACATATTCTTTTGATATCTTTAGAGTGTCAGCTATCTTCCGCCATTTCACTTTACGGTAATCCAAAACAATTTTGTGAAATTTTTTTACGTTTTCCGTTTTCCTCATTTGGGCGTCCAGAGGGTTCAGCATCATTTCTATCTGTACGGCCGCGTTTAAGTTCAGCATACCAGTAAATGATGGGCGATTTTCCCGGGGCAGAGTCCCGTAACACTTATCAAGCCATTGCTTTGCTTGGTATTTTTTTCCTATCAAAAATCAGTGTTTAATCAACACGCGAAATTCGATTTTTACCCTTGGTTTGAAAATATTAAAAGTAGCGTCACTAAAACTAGTGTAACATTTTGACACATATCGTTTGAAGGTTGGTACTTCCTAAAAATCATAAGGATTTTTTGAAAAGGGCGACATCTATGTGTCAGAACAAAAATTTTCAGCTTGCGTGTTACTTATAAAATAATAATAGCTAACAAAATATATTTGAACAAATAGCTTCTCGTATATCGACTCTCTATCCGAATAAATGGTTTTAAAAGACCTTCCAGATCTTCCTTCTAAAAGTCTGAAGTATCAATCAGTGTCATCTTCTTATTTACAACCATGATTTTCGAATGAATACTTTCAGATAAGCAATTATCAAATTTAAATTATACACGATGGTTACCTTACGGAATAATGGCGTTTGATTCCGATAGGATATTTGAAAATGAAAATCGATCGAGTATAGAAGAAAGCATGAGAAGAAATTTGCGAATTCTTCTTTTACAGAAATCAACTAGCTCAACTCTCTGATAATTTAAACCCAAATCTTGTAACAGCTAAACGCAGATTTGAAGTTTCCTTTTCAAAGAATATAATAATTTGTAAAACTAGCCACATCTACGTCTTTATCATCCGACTAAAATATTCGTGTGAAAAGACCAAGAAAACTCAAAAATTGCTTAAAGCATTACGGCATCCAATCTAAAATAACAAAAAAGAATCTCACGCTGTCATGAAGTTTGCAGCTGCGTAAAATTCATCAGCTGTATAATAGGAAGATGAAAATGACGCAAATTTGTACGGTCGAGTTAGTTTATTTCTAATAATTACAAAATAAAATATGTTCAAGCTGTTTTAGAATTATTATACTTAAACACTGTATCATCTAAATAATAGATATGGAAAAAATTAAACTATCTATATCGTTTTAAGAACGAAATGAATTAGGAAAGTGTTACATTACCTTTTGTGCTCTGAAACGTGAAATGGGGTTTACATGTAAAATAAAGTTCTTAATAGAGACAGTACAAACGTCTATGGTTATTCCGTTTAACCCAATTTTTTACAAAAATTTCCACAGTTGTCCAATGAAAAAAAATGAAAACTTATTCGACTACCTAACTTTTCCATAGACAACAACCGACCAGTAGATTTATCCTAACGTCAAACCTTACTTTATTCCTATTCAGTCTTTTATAGCCTCGTATAAAGGTCGCGCGATACTGTTTACAGAGGCTTTAACCGCAAGGTAGTATGGCTAATCTATCACATCTTTTACAAAACAAGTAACACAAAAATTAAACCAGGTTTTGCTAATATTATAAATCCAAAACTTGTAAGAAATAAACACACAATTTTCAACAAACACACCTTTAGACCACGTTTAAAGACTAGTGTTTATTTGCTTTTCAATAGTAGTATGTTAAAACTGTTAGTTGGTAAGCTGTATTTGTTGTGTATGCATAGCAAAGAACTTAAAAAAGTTAGACGTTTACGAGGGTGAAAACTTTATGTTTATAAAATCACTATTATTATTCCCTATAATACGTTTTTGATATAACAAAATGCAGTTGTTACTGTGGCTCCGTATCTCCACCAGCAGACTATACTAATATAACTTAAATCGCTAGTGCGTAATAAACTTAAGTAAACCAGTTAATGCAAGCAAGTTTTTTAAAACATTTAAAACAAATGCATATTTCTTTAATTTGAGGCACTGGCAATTGACCAAAGAACCTTATTCTCGGTTTTGGCATTATGCTTCAATAATTTAAATATTATTCTGAACTTAATACCGGAGAGTTGTGTAAAATGACCTTGCGAATGCTAATTATAAACTTTCCAAAATAAATATTTTTTTTGATACGGTGCAATGACTTATTAACTACTTTGAGAATAAATTTAAATTTGAAAAAAAAATAGAAATTTGTAAATTTAGTATTTTTTTATTTTAATTTTTATTTCCAGATACTCATTATAATTTATTTTAAAACCTAATGCTACCAAAATAAGCTTGCCAATATACTCAAGAGTATTTGTAGTCAAAACAGTTTTTAAAAAAATAATATTTAAAAATTTTCGAGTATAAAAAAATTAGTTCAGCAAGCCAAATCATCAAACTTTTAGACAACTACAAGTATTCCTTTTTGAAGACAAAAAATTAAAAAAAACCGTATACCTTTGTAAACAAAATGACTGACAGAGACAGGACAGGTGAATCTGTAGCGTTCAAGGAACGTAGAACTACAATGGTGCGACCTATTTTTTGAAACTTCTACAGCGAGCGGTTGCTCTTGATATATTCGAAGCATTCGACCGATGGCTAAGCTACGATCTTCTGGTATGTCTGAGAAGTTCTGTTTATGGCTCTCGTGTTTCCTCAAAGAGCATTCTTGACGAGTGGCAGTCGACGCATTGCTCTGTAACACCTTCACTATTAATGCCGGGGCTCCATACTGTCTCCTATTCTCTTTCTCATTTACATTAACGATCTGTTGGAAAAGATCAGAAATCCAATCTACAACTTTGCAAATGACAGTATACTAATCTGTTCATTCACTTTGAATGCTCGAACATCGGCTACTCATACAAATATCTGCACACAGCAGGAAGTCGTTTAACTTAACAAAGGCCTGGAGGAAATTCTCTCTTAAGATGACAGTAACCAAGTAACTACACTACGAAAACCCATGCGGTGGTTTTTTCTAAAAACGTTAACGTTGCTGCAGTTATGTCACATTTGATACATATCAAGTATGACACAGTCTATCACATTTGATACATATCAAGTATGAAAATCGATAACGATTATTGAGAGAAAAATTATTAAATTAGTTGCAAGATTTAAATTTTTCAGAATTTCTCATAATGAAAGACTATGATACGGAAATCAACAGGACAACTGGACATGGAAAAATAACGTCAGCTGTATTACTGTAGAAAATCGAATGGCGAAGCTGGCTAAATCAAAAAAAATATTTGCGGCACTGTAACCTCAGAGTTTTATTGTGATAAATAACGAAGCCATCCAAAAAAGGAGAAGTAGTTATTTTTCCAAGACTATCTTTTTTATTGTATTTGTGGTACGCAGTGGATTATATCTTTAAGTAATAAGACAAATTACTAAGCAGATCTAATATTCGTATAATCTTTAACACTTAAATAGTTCTTAATATCATTGAAAGTTACAATTTCTGAAAGTAAAATTTCCTGTTAGTGTGGTACTGGGAGACTAATATCAACCAAAATTAAGAAACATGACAGATACTTCAAAAAGAAATTTAGTTACCTACTGACCCTGTACCACTACTAGCCTTGAGGGGTTTTAGCTGACCATACTATATGTCGCTATGTGATCCATTATTAGTTCGGCATCTGGTTCATATCTATAACTCTAGGTACATTCTCGGTATTATGTCCCTATCTTATAATGGTTTTCCGGAAGGTCTTGGGTCTATAGGGTTGGATCGTCAGGCTAACTTAACCAGTCGCTCACCCGGTTGTCTTTGTAAGTAGCTGGCCCAGCGGAGCTTCAAAGACTTTATCTCCTGACTATTGTCGGGATCACTATATAAACTTTTGAATACCTAGTTCGTCTGATTTCTAAAACTTTGTGATATCAGATCTATAATTTGTGTGTAGATTTTTCACAGCATGTTACTTTCGAAATAGTGAAGCCTTATCTCGTTCACCTTAGTGAGCGTCAATGTTTCACAGCAATACATTACGGTTTTATTATTGCTTTGTATAGCTATATCTCAAAATCCCTAGAAAGACATCTACTTCGAAACGCTTTACCCAAGGCATCAAAAAAAAAAACGAATTGTACAATAACCTGTAGCTGAACATCAACACTCTTCAAGACATACTATTAATATAAAAGGAGGCAAAAGTCTCTAATTTCTATAAAAAAAAGTTAAGGGGATTAATCAAAATCTACAGACACTCTAACAACATTAAGAAAGGTATGGTTCTGGTCTGCATCATACCTTAAAAAAGATTATTACACAGAATTACTATTCGGTGAACACCGGTCAATTACAAACATTTAGCTTGTCCTCCTTTGGGCGCAGTCAGTGTTCTAATCTCGAATTGTGAAGACCTCTGAAAATGTCTCATTCAATGATCTCTCATCCAACCTATGTCGTGAAAGCTTCTGTTTAATCTTAAACAGAAATCAGTTTTAAAAAAATATCGTAATTGCTTTACCCATACGGAAGTTTCAATGAAGTCAAATAAATATTAAAATTTTCTTACTAATTCAGGGGAACGGGAATCAACTACTACAAAACTGTGAGTCTTTTCAATGGAAATGTAAAATCCGCACAAATAGGATCGTTAATCAATGTCGATGGTAAAGCTTTCAGTGTTCAGCTTTCGTTTATTTAGAGCTTTGGATACCAAAAAAAAGGTACCTTTTGGATACATCTAACTAAAGACTTGAAAAACTCTGGATTTTGTTTTTGTTTGCCTTTAAAAAGTGCCTAACATATCATGTAATATTAGAAAACAGTATATCAAATAATCGCGATGCGATTATAGTAAAAATTCTCCAACTAGAATTATTCGTTCCGCAGTGTGTCTGCCAACTTTATCAGTACGATCGACTTTCGTGTTGTTGTTGTTCCGCAAACAAGTGGCGGCGCGCAGTAACTCGCCGTCATCATCGCAATTAAAACTATTGCTGCTCACTGAATGCTTTCATTCAGAAACAATGATTTTAAATGGGACCACGACTGCCAGCGAAGGTGCTCCCCCATTTAATGGCCTGGCACAATAGTCAATGTGAAACAGGTGTTTATAAAAAGTTGTTTATGACAACTTAAAGTATTTGGATTAACAAGGACGGCATATAATAAAGCTGAATATAATAATATTTACTTTGTGAATAAATTTTAGCTCACGTCGAAAACTTCATCTCATTAATTATTTGTTAAATAATTTTAATAGTCTCTTTATACTGTCTCTTAAATTAAATTTAAATATTACAAAAGTAAGTTTTCGGGCATTTGTATTTTTGTCACCTAACTAGTGACTAACCACAAGTTTTTTGAAAATTTGCCTTTCTAGAGAACAATTTATTATGATACAAGTCTTATCATGTATATTTCTGTAATTACCGACTCCGTGGATAAATTGATAAAGTGATTTACTCAGTACTTCCTTTTCAAAACGTAGTTCCAAAAAAGTGCTGCATTTGACTCACACTAAAAAAATAAGTTAACCAAGTACTACCAGGATATTTTAAATAATAGTTACTTTATAGAGAATATTAATTAGAAAGAAAAGTTGAGGACAGAGAGGGGTTTTTAAAAAATTTACAACTGAAATCGTACTTTTGTGTTCTACATATCATTTCTGTTAAAATCAAAAACATTAAAAAATTACAATTTTAAAATTCTTCGACACGAAAAAATATGAAAACGCCGTATAAGAAGATATATATGAAGCAACTCGTGTAACATCCTCCTATAACTCATGAACACCTTTCATATTTGACCGGTTAAAAATAATAAAAAAGTAATAACATAATCCTTCGATTCCTTTGCTTCTTCTTCTAAAGGTACCTATCCGTTTCGGATGTTGGCGATCAAAAGAGCTATCCTGACTCTGTTAACAATCGCACGAAAAAGGTGTGTGGTTGTTAAGGAAAACCACATTCTTAGATTCTGGAGCCACGAATTTCATCATTATCCTCGGCCTTTCTTGCCATATACTTTTCCTTAGAGTATAAGTTGTTGGAGGCCATAGCGTTGTTCATTCTTCATTATGTGGCCCAGTTATTCAAGTTTTCGTCTCTTTACGCTTGCTTGCCTATTCTTCTCAAAACTTCCACGTTTGCTACTCTGTCTACCCAGGAGATTCTCAATATTCGACGATAGCATCACATTTCGAAGCCCTCAAGTCTCCTCATGGTGGCGTCGATCGACTCCGTGCATTAGCACTCAGGAGACATAGCACCGAAGTTATCGAACTTTAGTACTAAGTAGTAAGTCTCGACTCTTGAAGATTTTGTTCATCTTGACGAATGAAGTTCTTGCCATCTCGATACGTCTTTTTATCTCAACTGAGTGAGCCCATTCGTCATTTATGGTGGTGCCCAAATAAGTGAAGTCACTAACTCTTTCAATTGATTGCTGCTCAACTACTAATTCTCGGGATGGCATCTGGTTTTTACTGATAAAGATGACGCAGCATTTACTTTACTTCAACATATGTATATATGTATTTATATATATATATATATATATATATATATATATATATATATATATATATATATATATATATATATATATATATATATATATATATATATATATATATATATATATATATATATATATATATATATATATATTATATATATATATATATATATATTATGTATATATATATATATATATATATATATATATATATATATATATATATATATATATATATTATATAGAAAGAGGAAGGACAGTAACAGGGCACTGGCAACAAACAATCCTAAGTTTAACTACTGGGAAACGCCCTCATAAGGAGAAGAGATGAGCAATCAAAGATCTAAAGGCTCTAGTATCTGTTTTTTATTTTTGTTATCGAGCTTTCGCTGCCTAATGGTAGCTTCTTCTGGATTCTAAAAATGCAAACCAGGTACAAAAAATAAACCAAAAACGTTCGTTTTTAAAATGTGATTCAATGAATTGTAAGACTGTATAAGAAATGCTTACAAAAATTTTAGCAGTTAATTCATCTCTGGTGAAGACAATAACATTTGTTAAATATCACTAAATAAGTTACTAAACTCGACGTCAGAAAAAATTATACCACCATTTCAACATCATGGTGTTTCATACAGTTGTGTTCTGTCTTAAAAAGTGTTTTTGATTAATGTTTATTGACAACGTTTTATTTTTAATACTTGTGTAACTCTCTAAGGGTCCTTTTATCATGTTTTTGTAATCATACCTACTATCTGGCCAACACGGATCACTCTGTTATGCCACTAAGTGGGGGCGCGCAGTAACTGGCCGTCATCGTCGCAATTAAAACCATCGCTGCTCACTGAATGCTTTCATTCAGAAATAATGGTTTGAAATGTCAACGTGAAACAGGTGTTTACAAAAAGTTATTTATGCCAACTTAAAGTATTTGGATTAACAAGGACGGCATATAATAAAGCTGAATATAATAATATTTAATTTGTGTATAAATTTTGGCTCACATGGAAAACTTTATCTCATTAATTACTTGTTAAATAATTTTAATAGTATCTTTATAGTCTCTCTAAAATTAAATTTAAATATATATATATATATATATATATATATATATATATATATATATATATATATATATATATATATATATATATATATATATATATATATATATATATATATGTATACATATATATATATATATATATATATATATATATATATATATATATATATATATACCTGACCAACAAAAATGCAAATTTTATTGTCTTCACCAGAGATGAATTAACTGCTAAAATTTTTGTAAGTAATTTCCCATACAGTCTTACGATTCATTTAATCACATTTTAAAAACGAATGTTTTTGGTTTATTTTCTGTACCTGGTTTGCATTTTTAGAATCCGGAAGAAGCTAGCATTAGGCAGCTAGAGCCTTTAGATCTTTGATTGCTCATCTTTTCTCCTTATAAGGGCGTTTGCCAGTAGTTAAACTTAGGATTATATATATATATATATATATATATATATATATATATATATATATATATATATATATATATATATATATATATATATATATATATATGTATATATATATATATATATATATATATATATATATATATATATATATATATATATATATATATATATCAATACACATGATCATTTATAAAATCTATCTTATAATACTCTAGTAAAAATGGCTATTCCCATAATTGGATATATTAATAGTCATTGGCTATCGACGAAAACAGTAACTATCTATTCTATAGTATTAACGTTCCATTTTCTAAAGCACTGTCGTAGGAACAATTTGACGCCCTAACCCCTAGACATATATCTTCACAGGGTAATTTTTTCGATGTAGAAAGCATTCGAATATTTTCAAATGGAATTAATATGTCACAAAATTAAATTAATTATTATTAATATATATATATATATATATATATATATATATATATATATATATATATATATATATATATATATATATATATATATCAATACACATGATCATTTATAAAATTTAACTTATAATACTCCAGTAAAAATGGCTATTCCCATAATTGGATATATTAATATGTTAGTCATTGGCTATCGACGAAAACAGTAACTATCTATTCTATAGTATTAACGTTCCATTTTCTAAAGCAATCTCGTAGGAACAATTTGACGCCCTAACCCCTAGACATATATCTTCACAGGGTAATTTTTTCGATATAGAAAGCATTCGAATATTTTCAAATGGAATTAATATGTCACAAAATTAATTAAATGCCTGGAATTCAAACTCTGTTTTAGAAATTTAAAAATACGCATAATATATACGACGGATGTCTGACGGAAAGTAGTTTGCCGATGTCGCGTGTGGAAATAAAATATGGAAATTGGAATATTGTACGGTAATAGAATACCGCGTAGAGAATGGCAAAGATGCTAAGGAAATTTAAAAATACTTAGAGAATACTTATGAGGGTTTGCACTATCGTTCGCCACTAAACGATAAAACTGTCATTTTCAACATAGGTGACAGTCAGTCGAAGATTATCTCACTCCATGTCAGACAGGCAATATTACAAAAATATTGATTCAAAATTTTCGGGGCTTATGAGTAAATGATCTGAATGAAATTTATAATCGTTTTTTAAAATCTCAAATTTACCACTATTAGCTGAAATAAAAATATTGATTCTTATGAATGCAGTGGACAAACAATGATAGACAATTATTATGTTGAATTTGTTGGCAGAGGTCACATACAACGGCGCACCTGTCCACACAGCTCATACATGCTCTTCGGGAAACTGAATTTGAAGAAATTAATCATCCACTGTGTAGTCCTAACCTAGCACCCAGCGACTATTATCTGTTTAGGAATGTGAAAAAAACAACATATAAATATATGTATATATATATATATATATATATAATATTATATATATATATATATATATATATATATATATATATATATATATATAGATATGTATATATATATATATATATATATATATATATATATATATATATACATATATATATATATATATATATATATATATATATATATATATATAAACGTTAAATTAGTATTTTATTACAAAATACAAATACAAAACAAAAACTGTAGTACTGTCCCAACTTAAAACTCCCAGCGAAAAAGTCTCTGAGAGTGTCATATGGCCTTACAGAGAATAACCCTTAAGTTTTCTTTTGAAAATTGAGATTTCTTTTATTACATTACATTTTCGAGAAAGGTGTTATATATCTATTGATTTAGCTTCTGGACATTTGAAGAAATAAATAAAACAAAACTTATAAATAATATTCAATGCAATAAAATAATTTATTATGCTGTTGTGCAGTGTTGCTCAAGCGATACTGAGGAAAATTTAAATTAATTTTTAGTGTTCCGTACGGAACACTTATAAAATCACATCGGTGTCCGTCTGTCTGTCTGTCACACCTGATTCTCTCTGAAACTATTTGACATAGAAAGCTGAAATTTGGCACTAATATAGGAATTGATGGCCTCCTCAGAAAAATGTGATTTTGAAAGTTGAAACTTTACTTAAGGGGTTAGTTTTGGAGGGTGAAATCGGAATTAAAATTATTTTTTTAACCAGGTCATAGAGTGGGGTGTCAAAAGCTTGTAAAAAGACCAGTTGAAAATATATATGTTATAATGTAATACTTACGCACACTTCTGTTTGTATTATTTTTAAAAAAGTGCGAGAAATCGCTGTCCCTTCCCTTATCTCGAAAAGTACTGATCAAAACATTTTGAAAAAAGTCTGGAATATTCTCTACAAGGTACAGACTGAATGAAAATTATGACGAGTGCATTACCTTTAATAATTTATCTGGTATGTAAAAAAAAAAAAGTTCCGTCATCCGTTTTCAGTAAAGATCAGAAAAAAACTTTGTTGAAAACTCATTTGGGATGTGGTTTGCGAAGTCACTGATCATTTTACACATCCGTAGCGAAATTTTTTTATTTTAAACGCAATCAACAGTCCAACTAGCATTTGACCGGTTATTTTTAACTAGTGTTATATGAACGTATTGGCTTTCTAATTAAAAAATTTTGGATGTTACTTTTACATAGGTGGAATATTTGGATAATTTTTTTTTGCTCTTAAATCGAGATTTACATGTATCTCGTCGTGGTATTAGTTATTAAACATGGTGATGAAAAGTTGCCTAACATACTATGCCATAGCATAATTTTGAATATACTGGACCATAATACTAGGTCAGCAGGGTTCTCCCGGTAACGACAGGCCATAAACGGGGAAGTAGAAATGATAGATAATTTAACTTATTGTAAAGATACTCTACGTGAGTGATCCAAAATAATATATAATCCGGATATATTTCACGAAATTTGTCATTTGTTTCTTGTAGATCTGTATTTTCCAGGAATCTTTAGAAGATAACATTTAGACATGGTTTTATTTTTGAAACAGAAGTCATTGCGTATGATTTTGAAAAAATTCCAACAGTGATCAGCGTAGGGAACTGGAGTAATTTTAGAGTTACCCAGCGAAAATAGATCACTAAGATAAATCAAAAATAATGTTGGCCAGATACCGCTTTCTCGTAAGACTCATGTGTGCTAACAGCTTAAATTCTATCTTACTTTTAAGTTTGACATTTATTCACGCCCTATTAAAAAGGGTCTTGGCCGTTCAAGGGCCGTACCACTAACAGTATATATGTTCCCGGTATTAAAATAGAATGTTTAAGTTCACTATATCGAATATTTGACTGTTGTTGACAGGGAGCCCTTGGTTTGCAGTTTCCTTTCCTGTGACACAAGTATATTATCAGTAGTAAAGTAGAGCACGATGTCTGTATTTTGTGATCTTATAAAGCCGTGCAGACGAGGGCAAAGGAATTTATTTAAATTTAAGAAGACATTAAGCCGATCAAGAAATGATCAGGATGAATAGAGGACTATGACATATAACGCCATATAACGCCAAGATATTTTGGTTTTGACTATTAAACATACTTTAGCTAACACTGGCACAATCTACAAATACTTGTTAAAAGAATTAGTTATTTGTTCGTTCTTAATATTACAGACAATTTCATTATTTCTTGAAACAAATTAAATAAATATTTAGTATTTGTAATGCTGCACAACTATTATTTAGAGCTGAATATTAAACAGTTATCTTTTTCAAAATATTTTAAACGTTGATTATTTTTTTTCGACAAATTAAATTGATGAGAAATTGGATAATTTTGTGCTTATATATATATATATATATATATAACATATATATATATATATATATATATATATATATATATATATATATATATATATATATATATATTTATATATATATATATATATATATATATATATATATATATATATATATATATATATATATATGTATATATATGATGGATGGATGGAGGAAAAAACAGAGGGTTACGGGAAGGAGACTGGGAAGATCGAAGAGAATGGAACGCGAGGTTGAGAAAACGGAGACAGCGTCAGCTGTAACAGACCTTTAGATATGTATATATATATATATATATATATATATATATATATATATATATATGTATGTATATATATATATATATATATATATATATATATATATATATATATATATATATATATAGGAGAAGGGTAGTCTTGACTGACTAGTTAAACAGCAGTATTTTGTTCTTGGGGTAAGCGGTCTTTGAAAAAGAACTAAAAAGTTTTGGACACCTTTTTAGCTACGCCAAGCTTTCGAAAATATTTCATTTCTTCATCAGGGCTACAATTACAGTAGAGTATCAGTATTTTTGAGATTAAAAGTAAAGAACAACCCTATTTTATATGTATCATTAAAGTACTTACTGCTAAGTGGTGTGTTCAAAAATTGTTGTTTGTGGGGGCACTTTATTGCACTTATTCATCAGAAAAAAACAGAAAAAAAAAACACAAGAAAACTCGGCATATTCATCTCTGGGAAATATAATAAAATTTTACTTCATTTTGTTAGAAGAGTACAGAGAATTTTGTGGTCGCAAAATGATTTTAGTTTATAAAGGATTTATTTGTTATGTTTTCTTGTCATTTTGCTAAGGGCAGTGTGTTTCTATTTCTTAGTTAAGTTGTGGTTAATTTATATTTAAAAATAGACTGACGTTGACATTTTGTTTGATCGTTTTAAAGTTGAAAATTAGTGGGATTATTATCAAAGAGATATGTCAGATATATTGTAAGAGTTTTCACTCTGACTGCCTATTTGTAATAAATTGGAGAAAATTAAACTCAGATCCTCAATGTCAGTTTTTTTATTGATCGAGTTCGGTTGAAGGTGGATTTCCACCATCTCCCTAAAGATTCTCCTGCCGAGATTTCTCTCTTTCCATATGATTTTGGTTTCAGCAAAATTAAATTCATGTGAAAAATTGGCTACTATGTTGGGCAAGCGCTTGCCCAACATCTCAAAAATACTGATATTCTACTGTAATTGTAGCCCTGATGAAGAAAATGAAATATTTTCGAAAGCTTGGCTTAGCTAGAAAAAGGTGTCCAAAACTTTTTAGTTCTTTTCCAAAGACCGCTTACCCCAAGAACACAATACTGCTTTATATATGTATATATATATATATATATATATATATATATATACATATATATATATATATATATATATATATATATATTTATATGTATATATATATATATATATCTATATATATATATATATATATATATATATATAAATATGTATATATATATATATATATATATATATATATATATATATATATGTATATAAAATATGTATATATATATATATATATATATATATATATATATATATATATATATATATACATATATATATAATATATATATGCACTATTATCAACCAAGGCAGAGCAGACATTCATAATCAAATTTAAAAAGCTCAGCAGGCTTTTGACCAAAAAGATCTCTATGAACATCACGACAAATCAACACAAACACCAAGCTGAGGATAATCAACAGCAATATTAAATCGGTATTATTATATGGTTGTGTGTATGCCAAACACCATGGAATCCACAAGGACACAGAAGATGCGGAAGCCCAAGGCAAACGTGGAGAAGATTTATCATGGAAGAACTGAGAGGAGCTGACACTACATGGGCAGAGGCAAAGAAAATAGCAGCCAATAGAACACATTAGAGAATCTTCACAGAAGTCCTATACTTAATTTAGGAGCTTAAAGAATTAATATATAACTATCTATCTATATATAAATATATATATATATATATATATATATATATATATATATATATATATATATATATATATATATATACATATATAAATATATATATATATATATATATATATATATATATATATATATATATATATATATATACATATATAAATATATATTAATGCTGTTTTATCTCCCACACGATTTTCTTCAACAGTTATAGATTTCAAAATTTTAGGTACAATTAATCTAATAACAAATCAAAATAATAATAGATAATACACCACAGATCTAGTAAAAATAATATTTAACCACAATTGAGAGGATTTCTTATCTATTATTTCAAAAGAAATGCCGTGGCGGCCCATGGTTCCGTCGCGTAGTACTTGCTTGCGATGCAGAAGGGCTGGGGTTTCAATCCAGGTAGGTCGGTATGCTTATTTGTTAATTTATTTAAGTATATTTGGTCTGGCCACATACATAGGTAGTAGTTGTTTGCAGAAATGCAATAACGTCCGTACCAACACTACCGCGTTATCTAAAAGTTGCTGTAAAATACAAAAATGTATATTTCGGCAATTGGACAACGTTGACGGGTATTACGATATCCTCGCCGATATCCTCAGGATATAATGAAGAAAAGTAAAGACCCTACTCAGGCGAGGAGGTGAAAGATAAACAAAAGAAATCCCTTGATAACGCGCGATAGTAACTGTGTTTATGCTCTGGGTCACTGCCATTTAACAGACGTTGACGTTTTCAATTGATCTTATTTGTTTGGGCAAAATAAAAAACAGAATTTCAAAAAGCTTCTTCTAATAACATTTCTAATATTAATACCGAAATCGTAAATGATTTTCTTGTTACATATCTAAGTTTTTTTAGTGTTAAAGTGAAAAACTTAATTAGGATTAACGAAGTACCATATTTATTTATTAATTTTATTTTTTATTCATCATCGTTCTGGAATCTTTAAACCCTAAAATATATTATTTAATTAATTTAAATAAAATGTTTTTCTTCATATTTTCTATTTTTTTCTGCAGTAAAACACTGCACTATATATCAACTGTTGTTCATATCTCATTGAATTTACACATATATTTATTTACAAAACTTAGATTATTTTAAAAATAAAAATATATCCAGTATATATTTTTTCTAAACTTGCCAGAAACTAAAAAAAAAAAAAAAATACAACTTTTCCTAAAAATATACAAATAAAAATTTATTATTTTAAAGCTTACAGTGACAATGCAGAGGGTATCTCTAAATTACAGAGATCAAATTGAAAAATAAACATTACATTTTTAGGACTTCTAGAGGACAATCGTCTACAGTGCAGTGACAAGGTGGATTTTGTTTTGTAGAAAATAATCTCTGCTACCTATATCATCAGACATTTTAGAGATCAACTTAGTTTAGCTACAATAAGATTTCTCAAGAAACGCTAACAAAATGTTTGTCAGTCAGTACATTATAACGTTAATTTCCTTCTCCCTATTTGTATGTTGAGAGAGATAGAGAGAGAGAATAACAGCCTTTTTTTTAGAAACAGATATCTCTGAATAACATTAGCACGAGGGTGGGAACTACTTGAACACGCCTCTTTATTTCATAAGAAACCTGACTGCATTTCTAGAACATCTGAGAAATATTAAAAACCTAGGTTTTTTAAGAGTAAAGGGAAGATGTTTCTTGCCGGCTATTCGAGAGGTGAATATATTAATTTATTACTTTAATTACCTTTTTAATGTTTAATCATAGAATTTTAGTCTTTATTAATTACATCTTAGGGGACTTATTTTTATACTTGTGACATTGTATATGTAATAAACATGAAATAGAATCAATCATTACTATTATATTTAAACATTATTTCTTTTGACAGCAAAAGTATTTAAAACATTGAAAAATCTGATAATCCTAATCATAATTTTAACTAATGTTAGTCATGAAATTGAATTAATAAAATCAAAATGTTTACCTATTTTTTAATAATGAGAATGTCCACCGTTTTCCTCCAAACATGCATGTGTTCTACGTACCATATTATCCCGAACGCAAAAATATTTTCCATTTTCTGCTTTCTTCTTCAGTCATTTCTATTCGATTACATAGCTGATCTGCTTTTTCAATTTGCTTACTATACACCATTTGCTTCACTGTACCTTATAAAAACCAAACGCCGCGTGAAGTAAAATAGGACTAGATCCGTATATTTATAAAAAACAAACTAGAGCCACTTCAAATATATCTACACTCCAAGCAAAGGCAAAATCACAAAATTGCAATTTAAACTTTCACACAGCTATCTGCCATATACAGATATTTTATCACCTAAAAGACAGGTAATTTATCGACGAAAGCCTCACGCTATTCTTTCATCGACGCCGATGTCGCGTGACGTTGAAATTTGATGTTTGA
>CM032446.1:76963495-76965391 GCA_019049505.1 Pachyrhynchus sulphureomaculatus
ACGTAAAGGGTTTCCGAACCCTAAAAGATTTCATAAAAAAGGCAAAAACATGTCGAAAGACTATTAGAGTCAGCTTTATTTCGGCCGCATTCGCCTACTGAAAATTATATCTCTTTATTTTGGTAGCATAGAGTATTTCACCGCAAATTTAACCATATAGAGTCTGATAAGCCCATTCATATATGGTTGTTCCACTGTGAAATAATATTACTCGCTCGAGGGTCAATGTTATGGGTTCAATACATTCATGTTATGGTATGATATTTTAGATAAATTATAAGTTAAAACTGCTAAATTCTATATCATTGAATTGTATTATTTCTTCTAATTCTTAGAAATAAAAATATATACGAGGTGACATATGAAAGCGATGATGATACCAAATAACTAGAGAAAAAAAAAAAATTCGCGTCATTCCAATCATGTAAATGGACGACATACGAAAAGCATCATATTTTTTTTTTAATTATTTAGCCCATTTACAATCCGAAAAAGTAAGTAATTATAATTAAAATATGTATTTACTATAATAGGTAAAAAATTATTTTCACACCTTTACTACCATTACATATAAATAATATATATTCCGTAATCGAAAGAATTCATTCACTGAATAAAACTGTATGTTACCGTACAAGGAACACTTTGCATCTGCATTCAAATGTGTGCAAATTATCGATTTCTTCTCTAGCATTTGTATTAAGTGAACCAGAGCTGGAGTATAGCCCACATACGTCATGGGCTGCTCTGTCCCACGAATAGTGTGAATAGAGCATACAATTTTTAGGGTGTAATTTAAAAAATCCTGTATCTGACAAATTTTAAGTTGTTTTTTACATATAAGAAAACTAATTAAATGCGTAAAGGAGAAAATATCGCTATTCCTATCCTTTAAAAAAAACCATACCACGAAGTTCTCTTAGTTCTCGAGGTCAGACCATATAACATATAGCTATTTTGTCTTATAAATGTACACCGTGTTGAATCGCTTCCACTCCAAGGCACAAAATTTAATAAATTTTGGAACTGCTATGGAGACTGTATTAATCTTCGATGCTTTGAATTAATAAAGGGAATTTTTATATAATGTTTTTCAAATGTCATGATTGTAATTCCAGAAACGTTTATTGACTGTATTACAACTGTATTGGCTGCCCATTCTATTTTTTAAGCGACAGCACAAATGTGCTTGTTCTTTTATTTATTATGTCTGTATTTTTATTGGGGCCTAGAATTTGTTATTATTAAGCTTTATACCATTGTTTTTACACCAATTGTTTCCTGTAAGGTTTGATCTTTCCTCTACCTAATGTACAATAATATTTTTATCTGCCATACAAAGTAAATATTTAATATATGATTCTGTGTGCTATACAAATGTTAAAATGGTGGGAATAGAAGAGAGACCACATCAGGATATTATCCCTTGTCTGGATAGGGGAATAATTACAATCGGCAATGTAATTATGCACTGACATTGTTTCACATGTTGGAGTATATTTTTTCTTGAGAATTCACATATTATTCATACAAAAAAATTGGGTTGAGGGATACTTTATTTTTCGGTCAAATAGGCAGCTCCACAATATTCTGGAAAGTAAGGATAAAGCAAAAAACTTTTTTCATAATAAAAGAAACAACTTCCCCACCCCATAAAAAAGTTATTAATTTACTATAGAAAAAACAACAAATTTCACCTTACTAATTATACATAAAACCAAAGGGAATTATTAGACCTCGTTTCATGAGTAAATTAATTACTACGGCCAGAGACTCAGACACGGTAATAGGACTTTAGTTGGGTTATCAAAAACAGATAGAAAATTTCTAAACTAAATTTTGAATAGCAAAAATAAATCAAGAAAATGCAGTAAGTATTTAGAAGGTTACTAGTTA
>CM032446.1:76967991-77110491 GCA_019049505.1 Pachyrhynchus sulphureomaculatus
CGACCAGCTATGGAATACTGCACCCATGTTTGGGTCTCCGCTCCCAAACATTCAGGGCATTTGTTGGATTCTGTTCAGACGAGAGTTATTCGTTTGAACATCGAAGAACAGTTGGCGACTTGAGCCTATTCTACAAGTATTTTCGTGGAAAGTGTTCGAAGGATGTAGCTTGCTTAATACCTCCCAGAGCGGTGCATGTTAGAAGTACACGTCACGCTAATACTTCACATCCGTATGAGGTTCAGCTTGTTACTCCTCGTACAACGCTTTTCAAGCAGTCTTATATATCATCCCTTTGGAATAATTTGCCCAGGACTGTGTTTCCCAACGAGTACAATTTACAGCGTGAATCGCTTTTTCCGCACACGTGTCGCTCCTGTAGCGCTTTAGGGACTTCCCTGCAGCACGTGTGAGAGACACATAATATATATATATATATATATATATATATATATATATATATATATATATATATATATATATATATATATATATATATATATATATATATATATATATATATATATATATATATATATATATATATATATATATATATATATGTTACACTAGAGGTTTTCACGGATGGTGGAATGTAATACATGAAAATTCCGGGTTTCAATCCGTTTGTCTAACAATGAACTTGCATGAAGTTTCGCCAAAATCTTATTTAGCATTTTCATATGCTTCTGCCGCCGTTGCTACTCGACACTGTGATCTTGCCACCACTTAAGTTCAGTTAAGTTAGCTTCAAACGGCAGCGACGGCAAGATCAAAGTGTCGAGTGGCAACGGCGGCAGGAGCACTTGAGAATGCTAAATAAGATTTTGGCGAAACGTCGTGCAAGTTCACCAACCGATTGAAACCCGGAATCAACATATGTCGGTTTTTTCACGTTCGGAAATGTGCAATATCAGATTCAGACTTCTTGTACATAAGGTCTCTATTTTAAAATAAGCGTGGAGTTACAGTGACCTTAACTACTACTATTGTGTTTTTACAATTATAAGACTTGCTTATCATAAAGTATTAAGTTGATAAGTACAATAAAATTGTATATCATAATACATGAAATTGAATCACTACTCCTAATTGACAATTTGGAGTACAATTTTCTTGCAAAAAGAATTTGGTTTAAAAGTTTCCTAGTAGCAAATCAAGGTACTCAGATACCTCACTTCCACTAGGCAGGCATGTAAGACTTAAAACCGCGCAAGATTTGGCATTACAAATCTGCTAAATGCGAAGAACTTATAGAATATTTTTAGATTTTCTCTTGATTGGATGTTTGTTTTATATCTGAAGACTCATCTGACTGCGCTAAGAGGATTTCGATGTCATTTTGTCTGATATGTCATGTCCTTTTTCAAAGAAATGCTCATCCAACAGCAAAACTTAGTTCGACCGAAAATGTAAAGAAGATGTTTCTTCTAAATATTTTGCCTGACAATGACGTAAAAATCCTAACGTTATAAATCGCAACATCTTTGTTCGTACCCGGAAATGATGCCAAGAAATTATTGACGAAACCAAGGAGACACATAATCAGAAAATTGAAAACAAACTTTATACCTGCCCCAACCATTCCAGGTCCTTTTGGTCAGTCGCTAAGGCAGTTAGTCAAAATTTCACCAAATCCACTATACCACCACTCATACGGCTAGATAATTCGATTGCAACAATACCAGTTGAAAAAGACAACTTGTTAGCTGAACTCTTTGCTTCACGTTCTAGTATAGATTCCCAAGGAAAAATACCAGCAACTATTCCCATAGTGCAATCAAGGATTGTAACATTCATTTTTTCCTGGATTTTAAGACCATGCAATGTTACTAATTTTTCACTTCGAATTGTATTTATTTTTATTTTTAAAACATCGACCGGTATATTAAACAAAAGTTTCAGGACATTCAGTATATACTGTGTGGTGCGGGTTGCTGATCGAACCTACCGCCAGGCCGCGATTGGCGAAATGTTTGACCCGGAGTTTTGATTGGAGCGTCCGGATATTACCGGCAAAAATGGCACGATTATTTAAGGGCCTGAGAAACTACCAGCAAGGCTTTTTTTCGATCGAGCCGCAGACCAGGCAGTACCGTCTAGCCGAGAGGCTATTTTCCATCTAGCCGAAGTAGGCTAATTTTCTTCAGAAGCCGCTAAGTAAAAGTACCAGTTTCGACAATAAAAGCTGTAGTGAGCTTTCTAAGTGTTAAGAAAAAGTGTGAAATCGGGCGAAGTCCATCACAGCAGGACTGAAAAACAGTAAGTCAACAAAACTCCCTCCAATAGACTTATTTGAGAGTAGTGCATTAACAGCAACGTATAACAGACAAAAAAGTGAAGTGTAAAACACGATGTCTCGCCTTCGGGGGTTGTAAAAGTTTAAAGTTTAAAAGTAACAACTACTATTTAGGCTAGAATTTTTTGGTATAACTGTAAAGGTTAGAACTTTTTATTTTCATTTTAAAAACATGAATAAATTCTTTTTTTGTTGATTAAAGCTAGTGTCTCACTGAATATTTATTTTTCTTTTCAGGATCAGTTGTGCTAGACTAATTTCTTTTTAGTAATATCCATAAAACACTTCAGTTTTTTCTCATTTTTCTTAGCTGAAGTTAAACCGTTTCTATTTTAAAATGAGTGGTGCCCAAAAAAAAAGTCGTACAACTGAGGTTTCTTTAAAAATAGAATTAAATTCCAAAAAGACGTACAAAAATTATCTCTTACCCATATCTCTCTACCAAGGAAAACTGAGCTAGTATTTCTTTAATTTCTTTAGTTCTTTTAAAATCAGGTCTCACTCAATTCATTATCAGAAATTAAAGCGGGGCTGCAAGAAAATTGTGCTCAAGCTTGGGGCGTCCAGTATTTAAAAATGTTACAAAATGACGCAGTCTACATGGGGCGAAAAATAAAGCAAAATTAGCACACCTTACAAAATTGCGCTCAAGCGTGGGACAAACAACTTCTCACAGGGTACGGAAAAAGATGCCTCAAACTGAGGACAGTTTAGCATGTCATAAAAAAGACGGCACATAAAAAATGGCGCCCAACGTGGGGCTTTTGGAATTTTATTTTTTAAAAAAGGGTTCAGTGTACTAGCTTTCGAACAAAATAAAAGCTCTAACTTTGCAGATACTTTTATTTCATAATACTTATTAAACGAAACTACACTATAGCAGTAAGACAAAAGCAGGAAATTTGTAGAATTTTTTATTTCAATTTATCTGATATAGATATTTGAATTTAGTTGTTGACTCTAAGATAAGAGATTCCTACTTTTTTCTTAACAGCTAGCTTTATAGTTCTGATTAGCAAATGTGTTGGTCGACTTTAATTTTGCACTGTTTATTTTGCGGTTAACCGAACAAAAAAAACTGTTCTTTTTTCTCACCTATATTTTGCATGAATATTAAAAATACTTTGCTGATACGAAACGGTATTTAGAGATTTTTTATAGGAAATTCTTAAGATAAGTTGGTAAAGGAATGTTAATACAAGGCGATACTTAGAAATTTTTTTGAAATTGTCGAAGATTTTTTTTAATGTTTGGTAAAGAAGTTTACATATTTTAAGTGCCTTCACGTATTTTTTATTTAGACTATTGGGAGCACAGGAGAAATATTTTTATGACTTTTTAAACAATTCTTTTAAATTTTATTCATTTATCATGGAAGCCGTCAATTTTAAAGTCAATCACTTACTGGAAAATGAATTAGACTATGAACTGAAAAGCCGTCGTATTTTCTCAGAACGTCCGGTCGCGGATAAAAGAAAGATTCTAACGAGGATCTTAAGTAAAGAAATATTCCAATAAATCAGATTGGACTAAATAGTTACAAAAGTTTCTGATTTTTTAAGTCTAATAAAAATTCTCCTTCTCAAATTAAAACTCCTGCTTCTCCAAATGGTCACATGTCTCCTTTATTCGTGCATAAATATTTAGATAATGGACCGCATATAAAGATTATTAGGTGCCCATTTCTCGGCTTTATTTGACTCTGGTGCAAATGCCTCCGTTGTAGGTCAGAATGGTATTAAGATTTTAAGTCGTTTAAGTATAAAAATATGCCACGTCAAAAATAGAAGTGTTACCACTGCAGATGGCAGCCGTCTAAAAGTTTTAGGTACGGTTGAGTTGCCGCTAGTCTGCAATGGTCATTGTTTAGTAATCTCTGCTCTAGTAGTACCTTCTCTATCACATACTTTGGTTTTAGGATGTGATTTTGCACAAAAATTCGGAATTTTAGTAAATTTTAAAAATAATTCGTGGTATCCACAGTCCCTAGAAGTCAACTCTCAAACAAGTTTTAAAGATTGTTATTCAGAAAGTTCTTTAGAAAACCTTTTCTCGCGTCTATGTACCCTAGACGATCTCTCGCGGACGGAACGCTTAAAAGCAGAAAAAGTAATAAGCTCTTTCAATGAAATAAGTAGTAAAGATAGGTTAGGCCGAACGAATAAAATCAACATGTCTATAGATACGGCTGATGCCAGTCCTGTAAAGACAAGGCCCTTCGCCATGTCTCCTTATATGTCAAAAGTACTAAATAAAGAGTTAGACGAAATGCTGAAACTCGGAGTGATTGAAGAATCAAACAGTCCCTGGTGTTCTCCAATCTTATTGGTGAAAAAGGCCGATGGACAGTATCGTCTATGCTTTGACGGAAGAAAGCTCAACGAGGTCAGCAAATTTGATAACTATCCCTTACCGAACATCGATAGAATTTTGACATCACTCAGGAATGCTAAGTATGTATCCTCGATAGACCTTAGAAAGGCATTCTGGCAAATTCCTTTGGACAAATCCTCTAAGGAAAAGACCGCTTTTGCAGTAGTAGGCCGAGGTCTATTTCAGTTCGTCACTATGCCGTTTGGTCTAAAGAACGCTGCTCAAACTCAGCAACGTTTAGTGGACGCTATATTTGGTCCGAAATATGAGCCACATATTTTTACCTATCTTGATGATATTTTAGTAACATCGGAAGACTTCGAATCGCATATTCGCTTACTTAAGGAAGTAAAAGATAAATTGAAAGAGGCCGGACTGACGATAAATTTGAGCAAATGTGATTTTTTCAAAACTTCTCTAAAGTTTTTAGGCTATATTGTAGGCTCAAATTCCTTGCGTACCGATCCGGATAAAGTAGCAAGCATGGTTAATTATGCGAGACCTACTAATACTACGGAAGTTAAGCGCTTCGTAGGAATGTGTTCATGGTATAGACGTTTTATCGAGAATTTTTCTACCCTGTTGTCGCCTATTAATGATCTTTTGAAAGGACGAAAAAAAGGACAATCGATAGATTGGACAAAGGCAGCCGAAGAATCTTTTATAAAGATTAAAGAACTATTGGTTTCAGCTCCCATTTTATCCCAACCAGACTTTTCCCAACAGTTTTATATTTCTAGTGATGCTTCTAATACTGGTTTAGGGGGCGTCCTAACACAGAAAATCAATGGTGAGGAAAGGGTGATAGCGTATGCCAGTAGAACTTTATCAAAGGCTGAACGTAACTATTCGGTTGTTGAAAAAGAATGTTTAGCAGTACTCTTTAACATCGAAAAGTTTCGACCTTACATAGAAGGTGTTCCTTTCACGGTCATAACAGATCATTATAGCTTATTGTGGCTTAATTCTATTAAAAACCCTAGTGGCAAACTAGCGCGTTGGGCGATTAGGCTGAGACAACACACGTTTACTTTAATTCATAGAAAAGGAGTCCACAATGTTATTCCTGACGCTTTGTCAAGAATCCCAGATCATACAGCGGACGAAAACAGTCTTAATGCACAGTTTGGCGTAAGAATTGATACAGTAGATGTAGATCGCATTGACCCATGGTACGACCATTTACGGCAGCAAATTAAAGAATCTCCTCAAAATTTTCCACAGTGGAAGGTGGAAAATGATTTCGTGTACAAATTTATCCCAAACCAGTTGCCTTTAAAAATTAATGTACCCGAGTGGAAAAATACTAGTTCCTAAACCACAGAGAGAGGAAGTTATAGACATGTGTCACACTCCTCCTACTTCTGGTCATTTTGGCTTTTATAAAACTCTTCACAGGGTTCAGGAACAGTATTATTGGCCAAAAATGCGTTTTGATATCGTAAAGTTTGTGAGGACTTGTGAAGTATGTGGAGCGCAGAAATCTCCAAATACACTACCTATGGGACTGATGGGAAAAGAGGAAAACGGTTAATTACCCTTTTCAAGTCATAGCAGCTGATCTAGTAGGCCCATTCCCACGTTCAAAAAAGGGAAATAAATGGCTTCTCGTGGTTTCTTGCTGGTTTACAAAGTATACCATGCTATTTCCTTTGAAAAGCTCTAAAGCTGGATATATAGAGAGAATTTTGGAAAATAATGTCTTTCTAATCCACGGTGTTCCATCGCTCTTAATATGCGAAAACGGTACCCAGTTTACCTCTAAAAGTTTTAAGAGCTTAAGTGAAACTTATGGTTTTAACATCCGTTTTAATCCCGTGTACTCTCCCCAATGTAATTTTGTGGAACGTAATAACCGAACAGTCGGGACCGCTTTAAGAAGTTACGTGGATTCACATGACACTTGGGATAGCAATATTTCCAAAATCCAACAAGCGATAAATACCGCGAGACACGAAGTAACAGGGTTCACACCGTCTTTCTTAGTTTACGGCAGACATATACCTCTATCTGGATCATATTATAAAAAACTTAGACTTGGATGTCAATGCTGACAGCGAAATAATTCCGGGTAACAGGGGTGCGTACGCCGAAAATTTAAAGGGTTTAAAAGATATTTTCACCGACGTACGTAGTAGGATACATAAGGCTTATGAGCGGAACAGTAAGTCTTACAACCTTAGAAAAAGGGATTTTTCCTTTAAGATAGGTGATCACGTTTGGCGAAAAAATAAAATTCTTTCCAGTGCAGCAGATAAATTCACATCTAAGTTGGTACCTAAGTATGTGCATTGCGTGATTAGAGAAAAGATTTCGGATTTAGTTTATGGTTTAGTTAATTTAGATGGGACTAAAGTAGGACGATGGCATATTAAAGACTTAAAACCATTCAATGAACCTAACCCTAATGAAAGTTTGTCAGAAGAAGAATAATTTATATTTACATTATCTTAATTGCTTAAATTTTTTTTGATGTTGCTCTGTAGAGGTGACGACCTCGTTTTTTTTGCCTGTTATAAAAGTTGAGCTGAGGATAGCTTACTTTTATAGTTTTGTGCTAAGGTTTTGGGTATTGGCCATATCCCAAACTTAGGTTGATTGTGGTTGATGTTTAGCATCGACTCAGCTGTTGCGAGCTTGCGAAGGAGTCACACTCAGGATATATCATAAGACTGGTATGTCGGTGGTCGCGGGATTTGATTTTGCTTATGACCCCAAATAATATCCAGTTCTTGGCACTTGGAAGCGAAATTTTGATTAGAGGCAATCCAAGGTGATCTTGAGTTAGGACAAGCGCAAGATGTAGCTCGTGTAGTATGATGTTGAGTCAAAAAAATTTTTTTTTATGAGCAATTTCAAAGTTTGTTACCCGAGTGGGTGTATTTCTATTACCTTAGTGGTATATGTTGGGTGCAATTAAGAGTAAATTGATTTTGGTTTATCCAGTAAGTCTAAGACTTGGATTATTTTGATTTAGATCTTCTTCTGAATTGACAAACTGAGGGTATTTTCTATTTTTTTTCAGAAACGTTTAAACGTTACCTTTGAGTCACAAATTTTTTAAAAAATTTTTTGCATGGACTCATAGGCGTATGTTGAGTTTTTTTCGGTTTACTATCAGATTGATAGAAAATTGAAGTTCTGCAGGAGAACTAAAGGCTGATCATTTACAGGAGATGAGAGCAGAATAAGACAGTCGTTTCACAAAGAAATGATCAAAATCTGATACCGAGATGAGAACCTTGTCAAGAGAGGCTAAGCGCAGTGAAGGAAGATTCCTAACCGAATTTTTAGATTTCCAAGAGGTTATCTAGAAGTTTGGGCTGACAGAAAACGGTTATGCCTGATACCTGTAGCAGTTTCTTCTAGAGGCTATTGTTTAGGGAGACGATTAACACCACGATCGAATATTTTAGCTGTCAACGATGTTTTCTTCTTGTTTCTGATTAAGCTGGGAAAGCTCTTGTCGTCTTCAAAAGTTTTGTTGCGTTGCCACCAAAAAATTGAGCAATTTTTGTTTCATGTAGCCTTTTTAAGCTCATTTTCGTTTTTTAAAATTTCGTTAGAAGCTTGGTTAAGTCAACCTTGTAAACCTTTTAGGTTGTATCCCATGAGTTATTTGTTTTTACAGGCTGTGATGCACCGGGTGCTAACAGATGCCGTTACGACGTTTGGCAGGGAGTTAGTCTTCCTGAGGAACAGACTGATTGGAAGGGTAGTCTATGGGGGGTGAACGTTTGACCTTTGGGACCTTTAGAGGTTTTGTTACCCAATGGTTATTTCTATTTGAACCAAAGGAGAGCCTAACTACTGTAGTCGACCTCAGCTCCAATTAGCCTATTAGTGGTGACAGGCTGTTGGCAGTAGTGTATTTCGGAACACCCTATTGATTAATTTTTTTTGACTTATGGTGGTGTGGTAGACACCGTTTTTTCAGTTTAGTGGATGCTATAATCTACTCCCTTTTGTTGGTGGACTCCAGGGTCACCATTTCCGTATTTTATTGTCTCCACCATTCAGTATATCGTGGTGAGGTGTTTGTCTCCTGTTATGTGGGATGGATTGAATGTTTTTCGTTGTTGTTTCTAGGGCGAGACCAGTACACGAGGGTTCTTCATGCAACTTGAAGAGGCGCAATGCTGGTTAAGTTTTATTTCTCTGTGTAGCCACCCTGAAGAATGACGGAGAGCGTTTTTTTTCTGGCTCATGTTTCTAGTCAGATTTGTCACTTTGGTGCGATGTGCCGAAGATTTGATTAGCTTTTGCTAAGAGCTTTCACCAAGCTCAGTATGGAGTTATCATAACCAAGAGTTTGGGATTTGAACTCCTGTATATATGTCTGTATATATTTCTGTATATATTTCTGTATATATTTCAGTGTATGTTGGTTGCCTGAGGGCATGTGCTCAAAATGCGAGATTTTTGAGTCGTTTTGTTTATGGACTCCCATATATAGGATTATGACTTTAGGGAGGTCCTATTTCGAGACTTGCTGTCTCATACAGTTATTTTGGGAATGTTTCCTTGAATGTTAGTTGCGCGCGGACTAATCATTCTGTTCTTAGTGAACATTGCTTTTTGAAGCAGGATCATTCAGTTTAGTGAATTTTAGCTTTTATAGCTATTCACGGTGTTTAGAGTGAATTTTAGCTTTTATAGCTATTCACTGTGTTAAGAGTGAATTTTAGCTTTTGTAGCTATTCACTGCGCTTATAGTGATTTAGTTAGCTTTTATAGCTGCTCACTATGTTCATGGCGAGTTTGTTCTTTTAGAACGCAGACTTTGTGTAGTCGAGGACTATTTACAGAGTGTTTTCTTGGCGAGGAGCCGAGTTTTTTCTGGCGATACCAGAGTGTTTTGTTGGCGATGAGCTGACGTGTTTTCTGGCGATCAACCAGAGCGTTTTCCCTAGCGACTTTAGCATGTCTGGATGTCTTAGGACGTCGACATTGCGATATAGAGTGCGATTATTTTTCTGAGTGCGACTAGTAGTGATACTAGATTTAGAATGTCCTCTTAGCGATGAGCTAGAGCATGGATAGCGATTTTTCCCGAGCGTTTGTCTGGATATTTATCCAGATATTATTTTTTTGGCCTAGTGCTAATTGGTCTGACAAGACTTTTTCTTTTTAGTGTAAGTGTTTTGCACTAGAATCAGTTTTTTATTTTTCTTTATTTAAGAATTTTTCTAAATTTCTTTTGCTGACATAGAAAATTTTCAGACAATCCTTAAAATATTTTAAGGGGGGTGTTCATATTTTATTTCAGTTCACTTTTTTTGATTTAGACAAGAGTCTAGACAGTTATTTTTTTGTTTTGGTAACAATAACAGAGCTGATTCTTTATATATAAGAAGACCGCGATTGTTACTTTGAACAGGTATTTCTTATGTTCATGCAAGGATTTTTATTTGCTTTTTGAAGTACTTAACCTTAGTGCTTAATTAAGTTAAGTCTAGTTATAAGATTCTTGTGTACATGCAAAAATTTTCATTTGGTTTTCATTGTACTTAATATTAGTGCTTAATAGAATTAAGTCTAGTAGTAAGGACCGAAGTTTGTAATTTTGTTTTAAGTTCTGACCTTAGTATTAAGTGATAGTGTACCACTTTGTACCTTTTCATCAGTAGCCTTAGTTTAATAGACTAGTGTAGTCTATTTCTTTTTGGAAGGGGGTAAATGTAACATTCATTTTTTCCTGGATTTTAAGACCATGCAATGTTACTAATTTTTCACTTCGAATTGTATTTATTTTTATTTTAAAACATCGACCGGTATATTAAACAAAAGTTTCAGGACATTCAGTATATACTGTGTGGTGCGGGTTGCTGATCGAACCTACCGCCAGGCCGCGATTTGGCGAAATGTTTGACCCGGAGTTTTGATTGGAGCGTCCGGATATTACCGGCAAAAATCGCACGATTATTTAAGGGCCTGAGAAACTACCAGCAAGGCTTTTTTTTCGATCGAGCCGCAGACCAGGCAGTACCGTCTAGCCGAGAGGCTATTTTCCATCTAGCCGAAGTAGGCTAATTTTCTTCAGAAGCCGCTAAGTAAAAGTACCAGTTTCGACAATAAAAGCTGTAGTGAGCTTTCTAAGTGTTAAGAAAAAGTGTGAAATCGGGCGAAGTCCATCACAGCAGGACTGAAAAACAGTAAGTCAACAAAACTCCCTCCAATAGACTTATTTGAGAGTAGTGCATTAACAGCAACGTATAACAGACAAAAAAGTGAAGTGTAAAACACGATGTCTCGCCTTCGGGGGTTGTAAAAGTTTAAAGTTTAAAAGTAACAACTACTATTTAGGCTAGAATTTTTTGGTATAACTGTAAAGGTTAGAACTTTTTATTTTCATTTTAAAAACATGAATAAATTCTTTTTTTGTTGATTAAAGCTAGTGTCTCACTGAATATTTATTTTTCTTTTCAGGATCAGTTGTGCTAGACTAATTTCTTTTTAGTAATATCCATAAAACACTTCAGTTTTTTCTCATTTTTCTTAGCTGAAGTTAAACCGTTTCTATTTTAAAATGAGTGGTGCCCAAAAAAAAGTCGTACAACTGAGGTTTCTTTAAAAATAGAATTAAATTCCAAAAAGACGTACAAAAATTATCTCTTACCCATATCTCTCTACCAAGGAAAACTGAGCTAGTATTTCTTTAATTTCTTTAGTTCTTTTAAAATCAGGTCTCACTCAAATTCATTATCAGAAATTAAAGCGGGGCTGCAAGAAAATTGTGCTCAAGCTTGGGCGTCCAGTATTTAAAAATGTTACAAAATGACGCAGTCTACATGGGGCGAAAAATAAAGCAAAATTAGCACACCTTACAAAATTGCGCTCAAGCGTGGGACAAACAACTTCTCACAGGGTACGGAAAAAGATGCCTCAAACTGAGGACAGTTTAGCATGTCATAAAAAGACGGCACAGGATGTCAGATATTATCTTCAAATGGCGTGTTATAAAACATAATTTAACAAAGCCAGCCACCAAAAAAGCTTCTGGGACTCATGGAATACCTGCCATAGTACTCAAATAATGTGCGGGCGAACTGACAGAAAGAGAATATTTCCTTCCTGCTGGAAATGCACTACAATTCAGCCGATACCCAAAAAAGACAAGAAGATCTTACCAAAGAACTACCGACCAGTCGCTCTGCTTTCAATAATATCCAAAGTTGTGGGAAAGAAGAAGTCAGCATGTTCTAAAACATCTAGAATGTTTCAATATTATTAACGACCATCAATATGCTTTCGTAAACAAAGATCAACAGGAGATCTTCTAACATATATAACACATGTTTGGAACAACGAAATTAAACACTTTGGAGAATCTCAAGCGGTTGCAGTTCATATATCCAAGGCACTGGACAGTGTTTGGTACGCTGGATTGTGAGATAGGCTACGCTCTTATGGTATGTCTGAAAAGTTCTATCTGTGGCTAGGATGTCTCCTCAGGGGTGTTCTTTACGAGTGACCGTAGACAGATTTCTTTCTACCACCTTCACCATCAACGCCGGTCAGCCCCAAGAACCCATACCGTCTCCTACCCTTTTTCTCATTTACATTAGCTATCTGTTGGAAAGGACCAGGAATCTAATCTACAGCTTTACGGATGATAGTAACCTTATTTCTTTATTCATTTTGAATGCTTAAATATCGGCTACTAATTCAAACATCCGCAGGCAGCAGGAGGTTTCCAGGTCTATGTTAAGTTTAACGATAGTGACAGTAACCAAGTAAAAATGAACGCTACAAAAACCCAGGCGATAGATTTTTTTCTAAAAAAGTTAACGTTGTTGGAACCCGACATTATTATGTTAAGGCACTCCAGGCCTCTACTAAACTTGCTGGGAGTTAATTTGTGACGAAATATGTATATACGTATATATATATATATATATATATATATATATATATATATATATATATATATATATATATATATATATACATGTACATATGTTCATGCCAAAAAAATATTTCGTTCCAAATTAACGCCCAGCAAGATTAGCAGCTATGCTAGAGGACCGGAGTGCCCCAACATAATAATGTCGGGTTCCATCAGCGTTAACTTTTTTAGAAGAAAACTGCCGCCTGTGTTTTTGTAGCGTTAATTTTTATTTGGTTACTGTCACTATCGTTCAACTTAATAAAGACTGGAAGCGTCCTGCTGTCTGCGAATATTTGAATGGGTAGCCGATGTTTAAGCATTCAAAATGAATAAAGAAATAAGGTTACTATCATCCGTAAAGCTGTAGATTGGATTCCTGGTCTTTTCCAACAGATAGCTAATGTAAATAAGAAAGAGGGTAAGAGACGGTATGGGTCCTTGAGCCTCACCAGCGTTGATAGTGAAAGTGGCAGAAAGAAATCTGTCTACGGCCACTCGTAAAGAACGCTCCGCGAGGAAACATGATACCTATAGATAGAACTTTTCAGACATACGATAAGAGCGTACCCTAGCCCACAATCCACCTGCCAATGCTTTAGATATATTAACTGCAACCACCCCAGATTCTTCAGTGTTCAATTGCGTTGTTTCAAACATGTGTTATATAAGTTAGAAGATCTCCTGTTGATCTTTGTTTACGAAAGCATATTGATGGTCGTTAATAATATTGAATCCTTCTAGGTATTTTAGAACATGCTGACTGCTAGTCTTTCCCACAACTTTGGATATTATTGAAAGCAATGCAACTGATCGGTAGTTGTTTGGCAAGTTCTTCTTGCCTTTTTGTGTATCGGCTGAACTGTAGTGCATTTCCAGCAGGAAATAAATATTCTCTTTCTATAGGATCGGTAGAAAATTCTACAGAAAACTGATGTCTGTTCGCTCGCACATTGTTTGAGTACTACGTCAGGTACTCTATCAGTTCCAGAAGCTTTTTTGGTGTCTAGCTTTGTTAAAATACGTTTTATGATAAGCTATCTGAAGACAATATCTGACATCCTTCTATGGGAATAGTTGGCGGTGTTTTTCTTTGGAAATCGATTGTAGAATGTGAAGCAAAAAGTTCAACTAACAAGTTGGCTTTTTCAACTAGTGTTGTTGCAATAGAATTATCTGGCCGTGTGAGTGGTGGTATAGTGGATTTGGTGAAATTTTGACTAACTGCTTTAGCCACTGATCAAAAGGACCTGGAAATCTTGGGACAGGCATGAAATTTGTTTTTAATTATTCGAATATGTGTCTCCTTGGTTTCGTCAATATTTTCTTGGCATCATTTCCGAGTACGAACAAGGATGTTGCGATTTATAATGTTAGGATTTTCACGTCATTATCAGGCAAAATGTTTAGAAACAACATCTTCTTTGCATTTTCGGTCGAACTAAGTTTTGCTGTTAGAAGAGCATTTCTTCGAAAAAGGAATGTAAGCTTTCATATCAGACAAAATGACATCGAAAATCTCCTTACCGCAGTTAGATGAGTCGTCAGATATAAAACAAACATCTAATCAAGGGAAAATTTGAAAATATTCTATAAGTTCTTTGCATTTAGCAGATTTGTAGTGCCAAATCTTGCGCGGTTTTAAGTCTTGCATGCCTGCGTAATGGAAGTGAGATATCTGAGTACCTTGATTGGCTGCTAGGATCCTTTTAAATCAAATTCTTTTTTCAAGAAAATTGTGCTCCAAATTGTGAATTGGGAGTAATGATTCAATTCCATGTGTTATAACATACAATTTTAATGCACGTATCAACCTAATACTTTATAATAAGCAAGTCTTATAAATGTAAAAACAAAATAGTAGTTAAAATCAATGTAACTCCACGCTTATTTGAAAATAGAGACCTTATGTACAAGAAGTCTAAATCTGATATTGCCACATCTGATACAAAAGTATAATTCCGAACGTGGTAAAAAAAACCAACATATGTTGATATATGTATATAAAGGGTGATTCATTTAGAGGTACTTTTTTTTAAATAAAAAAAAATGAATAAAAACAATTTTATTTTATAATCTTTATTATCATATAAAAGAACCATTCTTTACAATTATTTCTTAAAGATAATTTCTTTCAAATGTTGTCCGCGGCTACGGTTAACAACGTCCATTCTGAAGTTCCAATTTTCAATGACGCGTGTGAGTATTTCGAGTGGTATTTGGCCAATGACTCGAGTAATATTGGCCTCGAATGCCCCAATTGGCTTATCCATGTAGACTTTGGACTTTACATAGCCCCAAAGGAAAAAGTCAAGAGGTGTGATGTCACATGATCTAGCCGGCCAATTCACTGGTCCAAAGCGTGAAATGATCTGTTCGCCGAATTGCTCTCGCAGTAAAGCCATGGTTTCACGGGCTGTATGGCAAGTGGCGCCATCTTGTTGGAACCAAATTTCGTCGAGACCACGGGCTTCAATTTCTGGCATCAAATAGTCTGTTATCATGGCGCGATAACGGTCACCATTCACAGTAACATTCCGGCCGGCCTCTGTTTTGACGAAATATGGACCGATTATTCCACCGGCCCATAAACCACACCAAAACAGTTGTTTTTTCTGGATTTAATGGCAGCTCTTGAACCTCTTCAGGTTGTTCATCACCCCAAATACGGGCATTTTGTTTATTCACGAACCCATTAAGCCAAAAATGGGCCTCATCGGTGAACAAAATTTTTCTCGAAAACAGTGGCTCTTCTGCAAGCTTGTCAAGAGCCCAACGACTAAAACGGAAACGATTCGGATGGTCGGTCGGCTTCAGTTGTTGCACTAGTTGGATTTTGTATGCTTTTAAAGAAAGATCCTTACGTAAAATACTCCAAGTTGTTGCATATGACAGGCCAAGCTGTTGAAACGGCGACGAATCAACACTTCACGGTCTTCGCGTACACTCTCACTACGTGCTGGATGTGGTCTATTCGGTTGAGCATTATCCAATAATGAAAATTGGATCTCAAACTTATTGATGGTAGAGCGAATTGTGCGTTCGGTAGGCCGATTATGTGGACCATAAGTTGCTCTAAGCGCCCGATACACATTCCTCGTAGAACGCCCATTTTCGTAATAAAGTTGAACAATTTGTAGACGCTGTGCCGGGCTAAGTCTTTCCATTATGAATTGTCAAACACTACTGAACAGGAATGCCACTTCAGTTGACACGACGCACGCGCAATCTGCAATTAAATCCCCATCACAAAAAGAACCTCTAAATGAATCACCCTTTATATATATATATATATATATATATATATATATATATATATATATATATATATATATATATATATATATATATATATATATATATATATATATATATATATATATATATACATATATACATATACACACCTCTGTAGCTTGGTAACCTTCTACACACTTTATTGCTTTTTTCTTCATTTGTTTTTGCTATTGTAAAATTTAGTTTATAATTCTCTTCTGTTTGATAACTTAAATTAGTATCACTGTCGCGTCATGAGTGTCTGGCCGTAGTATTAATTTTACTCATAAAACGAGGTCTAGCAATCCGTTTGGTTTATATATAACTAATGTGAAATTTGTTGTTTTTCGTTTTAGTAAATCATAACTTTTTATTGGTAATATAGTGTCCTTTTATTATGATTTATCCAACTTTCTATAATATTGTGGAGCTACCCGAAAACAGCATAAAACAATTTTTTTGTATAAATAACGTGAATTCTCATGAAAATATTCTCAGAGGGGGGAAAATTTTCAGTGCGTATTTACATTGTCGATTGTAATTATTCCCTTACCAGAAAGGGAAATGCCTGACATGATCTCTTTTGTTCCCACCATTTCCAACTCGTATATCAAACGGAAACATATTAAATATTTACTTTGTACGTAGATGATACAAATATTATTGCATTAGGTGAGGTAAGATCAAACCTTACCGAAAATTCTAGTATATTTAATCACGTTAACAATTGGTGTAAAAACCATGGTATAAAGTCTAATTAAAACAAATTAGTAGCAAAAAAAAATACATTCAAAAAGAACAGCTCATTCGTATGTCTATTAAAAATAGAACGGCAACCAATACAACGTATAGAGTCAATAAAAGTTCTCGAATTACAAACATGGAAAAACAATATAAAAAATCCCCTTTCTTTCGACACTTAGTACATTTTAAGATATATATATATATATATATATATATATATATATAATATATATATATATATATATATATATAAATATATAAATATATATATATATATATATATATATATATATATATATATATATATATATATATATATACATATATATATATATATATATATATATATATATATATATATATAAATATAGGCGTTGTGTCTGTTGCCGTAACAGCCAAACAGATAAGAAATCTGCTAATAATTGCTGTGGTATATGCACATATTATTTTTGGAAAAGGCAATTGTCCTACTTAGATATTTACTTCTTTATCACGTGACTTATATTAACCAAGGTATGTTTTTTAAATTCATCAAAAACCGACTGCTCGCAGCCATTTTATGTTGATAACTTTTTTACTAGTTAAAACGAAAATAAAAATGATTAAAATATGGATTTTAAATGCATGTCTATTCAACTGCCAGCCTATCGTTACTACCTGCAGCAATTTACTACTGACTTATGGGAAAAATTTAAAATTATTCATTTTTTTTACGAGGATGACACAGTAACAGCTTTGTTTTAATCGGAAATGTTGACAATGGGGGACATTTATTTCATAAAAAAAAAAACGGAAAAACTAATTTAAAAGTTAATGAAATGATTTAAAATTTACCAGAAAATCTAAAGAATAAGAATAAAGAAACGAACTCCAGATGTGAAACTGAAATGACCGCTTTTCAACAGAAATTAAAAACCCCTAGAATGCGTAAGAAATTCGAATTTCATTTTTTTTTTTTCATTTTTCATCATTCAAATTTAATTACCACAGCTTCTGATGATTTCTATATACTGTTAAAATATGGAGTATGTATATATGCCCCTTGAGTTATTGTTGTTCAACCTACTAAGCTCTTGCTGCCGATTATTTGGCTTTCAAAAATTTACCAGGCCTTACAGGAAATAATTCACTCGTCGATAGAATGAGAAAATAGGTAAGGTGAACATAAATATAATCGGTATATAATCTAAACTTGCACCACTAGCATTTTCGTTTTTACCTCGTAAATCTTGCATGGATCTTACTTTAGTAAATCTTATTTTTAACAAAATGATCTCGCGTTAATAATCCGACGATAAAAGCTGAATACGTATGTATAAAAATACGACATTTACCAGGTAAAATTTAAAGCTTTTCTATTTAACCTATAACTATTACTATTGTGGCGATCCGTGGCGTAGTACGGACTTGCGGTACAGAAAGTCTCGTATGCAAACCCTGGCAGGTCGGCATACTTATTTATTAATTTATTTAAGTATATTTAGCCTGACGACATACTTAGATAGTAGTTCTTTGCAGAAATGCAATAATGTCCGTAGCAACACTACCGCGTCTAAAAGGTGCTGTGAAATACAAAAATGAATGTTTCGGCACTTGGACAACATTACGACATCCTTGCCGATATCCTTAGGATATAAAAATGGGTAAAATTTCTACACAGACAGGGAGATAAACGATAAAAAAAACTGTGACTATTAAAACTCTATTACTATGGAAGTAGTTGAAGTCCCTAAAAGTAGGTCAGGTCATATTAGTATCTTTATTACATAATAGAGTATTTACATCTACTTTGTTTATTAGCGAGAAAAGTTTAAAAATCCATCACAATTACGTTGTTAGAAAAGTAGATTAAGCAACCATGTTTCAATAACAGTTAAAATTGACATCTCAATACGTTTTTAAGAGAGGCGAGCCAAACGCAAACTTAATAGTGAAAAAAAATCTAAAAATTTTTTAATCGCAATGAGAAAAATAACAAATATATATTCTTCTTCTGGAACTGCCATATCCGATACGGATGTAGGCGACCCTCTCGCCTTGGCCTGTGATTGGTGCCTTTTTAAGTGTTTCCACAAACAAAGGAAACTAGACATGATACTACGGGTGGTTTGTCATTGCCTTCCCGAGAAAGGTGACCGTCACATTGTAACAATTATATTAATGTGCGAAAATTATTTTTATTCCAAAAATATCCCATAAAGAAAATATGGCAAACTAAAACAAACTGCACAGTATCTAATTCCTTATAAAATAATAACATAAACAATTTACTTCCTATATGTCCTCCTGATATTTAATCGTCAAAGTCGTATTAAGGTTGCGACAGAGATACACAAATGGAATAATTTAAATAGTGTAAATAACAGCATGAAAATAAAGAAAAGAAATATTTTTCTAATTTCTAATATATAGTATTTAA
Source organism: Pachyrhynchus sulphureomaculatus (assembly GCA_019049505.1). Lineage (NCBI taxonomy): Eukaryota > Metazoa > Arthropoda > Insecta > Coleoptera > Curculionidae > Pachyrhynchus > Pachyrhynchus sulphureomaculatus. The sequence continues at coordinate 76,986,991 of CM032446.1, forward strand.
AATTAATTAATTTCTCGGAATTAGTTAAAAATTGCAAAATATTTTCCATTATATTTTCTGATTGAATTTATTTCTGACAATTCGGACAAGAAAATAATTAACCACAATTTAAGGAGCATATTTTGGTCAAAACTTAAAAAAAAAAATCAACAAAATGAACTTTATAAACGAGAACATAAATATATGTTTTCTGAGAAATCAATGCAATTACGTCACGGTGATCTCTGTTTTTTGTTTTAGTCGTAAACTAAATCAGGCACTGTAAAGACCTTCTTTAGCTGTCATTGTGATTATCACCTACATAAGATATAGACCTATATTTCCTTTTTTTCTTCATTATGACGTAACCGTCGTTCGCTTTTAAATAATATAACTACTTTTTTTTAAACGCAGCAAATGTCTCCCATTCCTACTTCACTAAAACGTTTTTTTTTTCATATATGCATATGAAGAACTACAGAAAAATCATACAGATTAAAATATTAAACGTATTTAATACTTGTAGGTTATACTAAACATGTAAACAAAAAAAAAGACATTTATTATAAGAAATATAACAACAATGGTTCAAAATTAGATTAAGGGAGAATTGCTTCAAGGTTTCGAGAAAAAGCCACTAAAAATTTCAATTTTGTTTATTGCTCAAAATTTGTATAATTAAAAATTAAATTATTTATATTATTTTTTCACAGATTCGATTTATACATTTTCTGAAAATATATTCACATTTTGTTAACAGCAATTAAAATCCACTTCACGATGAAATGATAATAAAAAAAATTGGAAATTTACCTTCTGTATATGTATCAAAAAAGTATTTAATGATTAAATAACTACATTTGTTTTCTTTTAAAATTGAATTTAACATACTATATGATCTCTGCCAACGTATATTAAAGAATAAACTTCAAATATAGATAATACAGATAAAAAATTGTGAGAGGTGTGCCAAAAAACCTCTCGATATGTCAGTAAAAATAAAACTTTTGTGTTGTGTAGCTACATTATTTTATGATATTTCATATTATTTATTAAGAAGAAGGGAGGGAGGGAGGGAGAGAGAGAGAGAGAGAGAGAGACAAAGTTTACGATCAGTACCCTTAATTAAATATGGCGCTAAAACTTGGACACTGAATAAAGCCGATACAGAAAAACTAGCTCGGACCCAGAAAGCACAAGAAAGACAGATGATCGGGATAAAACTTAGAGATAGAAAAAGAAACAACTGGATACGTGAACAAACGAAATTAATGGATATTATAGAGCACGTAGCAGAACGAAAGTGGCAATGGGCTGGACATGTAGCATACACGACCCCATCTATGGACCAGGCGAACATTAAACTCGAGACCACGAGAACAGAAACGAAGCGTAGGACGTCCCAAAACAAGATGGCCGGATGATATACAGATTGAGATGGAAATTGAGGGGGAAACATCCAGCATTGGATAGGATTTATATACATATATATATATATATATATATATATATATATATATATATATATATATATATATATATATATATATATATATATATATATATATATATAGATATATATATATATATATATATATATATATATATATATATATATATATATATATATATATATATATATATATATATATATATATATATATATATATATATATATATATATATATATATATATATATATATATATATATATATATATATATATATATATATATATATATATATATATATATATATATATATATATTATATATATACATATATATACATATATATATATATATATATATATATATATATATATATATATGTGTATATATATAAATATATATATACATATATATGGGTGATTCTCTGTCAAAAAGGCCACCCCCCTGCGTTAAAATGTCTATTGTTTGATGTCGAATGATACTTTGTATGAATCAAAATGGCGGGCAGTCGTGTGCAAATGTGCAGTAAAATAAACGCTTTTTTGACGATTATTTCGATTTTTTTGTCTTATTTTAGATATGTTTCGGTGGTTTTCTATGTTATTGAGGTCGCTGATAACGAAAGTGATGATAAAAGCATAGCTGAGAAATATATATATATATATATATATATATATATATATATATATATATATATATATATATATATATATATATATAAATATATATACAAATATATATATATATATATATATATATATATATATATATATATATAAATATGTATATATATATATATATATATATATATATATAGATCATTCTTCGTCAACCGGACTCTCCCATTAGTCCATAAATTGGCGCAATTTATGAGAATACAATCCGGTCCAGATTAAAACTTATGATATGTAATTTTGAATTTTGAGTGACACATTAAGAAAGTGAGCTGATTTGGGCTGACTACCGACCCAAATCTGAAAATGGATTTTAAAAAAGTTCGGAAAAACCAAAGTAAAAATGTAATTTCCTGATATAACCAAAAGTTTTCTCTGATAATCTTATTCTACCCCAAAAAACTAATACTATTAGAATAACAGAGAATATTGAAAATCTCGTCAAAAGATATTACCATAGTTAAAATAATTTACAGTAATATAGTTATTATTATATATATATATATATATATATATATATATATATATATATATATATATATATATATATATATATATAATTTTACCACTGTTGCATTGAACCCAGGAAAATTTTTGTCAAGAGATAATGCAATGTATGAAACAAGATGCGTAACGGTTTAATAAAATTGTTTAGACAGATGAGTCAATTTTCTAAACACCTAAAATGTTTAAAAACAAGAAATGAACAACTTTTGGACTAATGAAAAACCTCGAGGGATTTTTTCACGAATACAATTTAGCAAGAAAAGTAAAAAACGGTACCTAATGTATACTCGAATATTTTGCGTCGTAAATACACTCTCGCACACATTTCCATTATTTTGGCATATGAAAGTATTTATAAAGCTTATTTTTTACTAGATTGCTTTTTATTTTTAGAACAAAAAAAATGGAAAACATGTTTTTCGTTATCTAAACGTAATGAAATGCAAAAAAAAAATCACCCTCTGTGTTTTGACATTAATAATATTTAATATTTATTTAATTTAACCTGACGTACGTACTTGCAAAAGGATATTTCTTAAGAATTTTCCTTTTTATTATCCAAACGCTGGTAGAGCACACCTATTTACCGTTTAATAAATAATATTTAAAATATGTACAGAAAAGAAAAAAAACCTTTTTGTGTAAATAAATATGTTTGTTGAAACCTTATTAGAGAGATTTCGAAACGTTTATTTTTCACATGCCTTTTTCCTTATCGTTATCTGAAGAATGCGTAGTATTACCGCGAAAGAATTTCACTGTCACACTACCACAGAATTGCAATAAAATAAACTGAAAGTACGGTTATGTTAGTATTCATATTCTGTAAATTTAGGGGATTTTTTGTGCATTCATTTCATGGTTATTAGTATTTGATGGGTCAACACAAGTTTCTAAATTAATGTTGTGTCTAGCAGGCTTGTATCATTTGCTTCAATATTTCCAAGTTAATACGAATGTGCGATAAATAAAATTTCATTTAAAATTAGTACTACACAACAGTTATCACCACTGCACCAAACACTTTATTTTTTTACTCGACATGTGTGTTATACTAACTATGTTAGCATCATCAGGAGCGATTAGTAAGTTGACAGTCACTCATCACTCGAGATGATGTTCATATGGTTCGAGTCAGGTGCAAAATTAAAGTGTTTGTTGTAGTAGTGAGAACTATTCTGTAATGCCATTGTCCCAAAGATTGCAAAATCCCAGCATAATCTTAACACTAATTTGGCGGTGTTATTTGCAATGAAATATTATAATTTCAATTTTACTGTATTTTTTAGTGGTTTGTATATCTAAGCACGAAAAAAAACAAGACTACCATAATGGCGATAAGAATAATGAACTTCAAATAACCTCTCTTATAAGGTCCTAAATAAGAAAAATCGTTATCCTTAATAAGGTTTTCTCTTATTTTGTTTCAATACTGCGCAAACTCTAAACGGTGGGCACATGCTTCAAATAACGATAACAGGTGAGTCCTTATATTTAATTTCTTCCCATTACTATCGCGCATGCTTCAAATAAAGATAAAGACAGTGGCCTGCCAAAATAAGCGTTGCAAGATCTCTTTAACATTTTTTTTTCAAATAACTTTCACATATTCAAGCTATTGTGGTATTTTACACTGCATTGAGAAAATTTTAATATTTTACGAGATTTTTTAAATTAAGTTTACAGAATGCGTTGATGAAAATATTATTATGTAGTCGTACAATATAGAAGTTAAAACATCTGAGGGGTCATTATTAGCATTACAATGCTGGTTTATCCGAGAAAAAAACGAGAAAAGTGACGGCTCATGTGATCAGATTTAATATTCCACATGACTTAAATTTAAACAGTTTTAAAATGGAAGTTGGACTAAACAGCGCTCTTCTTTGTCAAGATCTATTGGTACATCAAAAGTAACAACACTTTAACATTTGGTTTACAGAAAACTAACTTATACAAATCGATATCTTAATGCTATCTCACACCATCATTAAGAACTTAAGAACTATTGGTCATCAACTATTTAGAGTTCTATTATTATTTAGCCAATAGAAAAATTACTTAAAGGGTATACATTTTCATAATTTTCAACACATGTAAGAAAATTGAGGTATTTTTTAGACCACCAAAAGAGAGAATTCCTTTAAAAATGGTGATTAAAAGTTCCCAGAATTAAGGAACATAAAAAAAGTATGAAAAAGAAACCGATTTTACAACCAGTTGTGGTTGACAATTAAAATTATATAATTAAATTATATAACATTATGTTAACATATAATGTAGGAAAAAGTAAAGTTCTTGCTACAGTTTTTATAAACGAAATATTAGGGAAAACGTGTAAGCTTTCATTTCATAAAATTGAAAAAACTGAAAACTCTCTAACACAATTAGAGCTCACTATCGGAAAAACGTATATGTTATATGCATTCAAACTAAGATACTATTTATTAATTAAGAACGTAAAACTACGATTATGGATTTTTTACAAGATCTAGTACCTAAAAATTAGTATTAACTACTAAAAATGATCAAAGCCTATATATCAATAGTGATTTCGTCGTATTACGGCTCATCATCCGAGCTACGATGGACAAACACAAGAACAAAACCTGCAGTACTAGCGTAAGATAACGATAAGATACAAAAAATTGTATCTCTGTCTAGTAAAAGCCTAAAAGTTTGCCCTTTTTCGAAGAGCTTTAAGACGACAGACCGACAGAAAACTGGACAGCTAAGCCGGCAACAATTACCGCTAGGCGATGCGATCTTCAAGATTATATCTTACGTATATAAAAATTCGTATTAACTACTAAAAATAGAGTTCATATAGCAGCAATGATACGACCTCTTATTTGTTAATCCGTAAATCGGCTCATCAGCTGAGCTAGGATGGCTAACCAAGAGAACAAAACTTGCAGCACCAGCATAACATCGTGGCGTCTATTACTTAGTTATCAAATCAAAAATCATAATGAAAATATTTATTATGGTTAACATAAATGTTTTCCACTTATTAGTTGATGAGTAAACATGATAACTATATATTAAAATATATTCGGAAAAAAGAACGAAAATAAGATAATCAGATAACATAAGTATCTGCAGTTCAAATTAAATGTGATTGGTGTTTGTAAAACATCTAAACAGAGAATAATAAAAACACGACATATAGTAAATATTAAACCTAAGGAGATACAAAATTGTAATTATGGATATCAGTCGTACTATTGAAAGCAACGTTCAGTAAAAATGCTTTTATTTGAGGATAAATAGCATTTGGTTTAAAAACGGGCCCTAGAGACGGAGGAAGTCAAAATGTTTCCAGAATTCAGGAGACTTTAAAAAATCTTACGATATACTTTACAAAATTTTAATTCTGTTAGATAATTTTGATTAAGCAACAAATTACATTTTTGAATTGATCATCGCAAAAATGGTACCCAATAATTATTATTTCAGGTCCAAGAATGATATGTATAATATATAACTTACATTTGGCCACCAAAATGATTTGGTTATATTATATAAATTATTAATACTAAATTTTGTTCATCAAGCTAATAATCATCCCTTAAATTTAGTTTTAGTTAGCTTAGTTTAGCTTTTCAAAACATCATATCAATGGTATATAATGGCTACAATGCAAGCACCAGGTCGTAACCACCACCATGAAAGCCAACCTGCTCCTAAGCAAGCTCTAATCCCTCCTCAACAAATTCATTAAATTATCAACACGCGACAAGTTGACAATTTACAAAATGCCGGCCTTACCTACTCCAGTCCAGCATGATGCCAAATTTCACGTTCCCACAAATCCAACCCTCCAGACCGTTTAAAACAAGGCCCTCCGCATCATTTTCAACGCCTCTTGGTTGATTCACAATACACCAGTTCACTGTGACCCCTAAATGCCAACAATCTGGGAATTCATGAGCAGCGCTCAGCTCAAATTCCTAGATGAAACCATCCACCTCCGCAATGTCACAGTCGGTAATGCTTACGAACCTTCACCCAATGACAGGACTCAGTATCAACTACCATCACACCCTATACTCCAGGATTAGTAGTAAATTAGTAATAGTTCATGAAATATTTTAAGTTTCAGGTATCTCCTTTGTATAAAAACTCTTACCTAGGCTAAGTTAATTAGGTTATTGATATGTAAATATATTAAGCACCAAAATTATAATCATGTTGAATCAGCTTATGTAATAGTAGCCATAGAACATAACTCTGGTTTATTTCAGTTTAACCAATTATTAGAAAACCCTTATCAGGACCCTTTTCAATAATTGTGATTGTCTCTTTTCCAATAACTTAGTTTTCTTTGTGTTCATTTATGCTTGATTGATTACTTTCTTTTTAATATATATATATAGGTAAAACTAAGTTGGCCAAAAAGGGTCAGAGGGTAATTATAGTTAATTTGTACAAGTCTAAAATGCTGCAACAGACAGGTAAACAAAAAAATTAGCCTTCGTAGGACTAGTATTTTTATTTTAAACTCAGCTTGTCCCAATGATACTAGTTGAATAATCGTGGCTCTTGAAATTAGATTGTTTCAATTTGAATTTTCTAACGTTTCACCTACTATTGTAAGAAGCATCTTCAGATTAGGCAAATCTCACTTTAGAAGAAAAACATATTTTAGAAAAACTTAACAACAATGAACTAGTTATTTCAGTTGATAAAGGAACGCAACAGTAGCGATGGACAAGGGCAAATATACGTAGAAAATTAACAAACTAAGCTGGAACTAAAAATGGACTCCATTGGTCAAATTGAGATATGAAACTACCTTAATTAAAGCCTCTAGTTTTAACTGCTTACTTACTAACTTACTCCTTGGCTTACAATCCTCGGTGTGTCTTAGCCGACCGAACAATAAGTCTCCATTCTCTTCTGTCAAATAATCGTTTAAAAAATTTCTTCAACTTATAAAATATTGCATTTTGCAAATCTCCTAAATCTCTTCACGCTAAAAACTAGTTAACTTGTTAAAAATTCCCAATATATTGAAAAGTTGAAAACTATAAAATTGGTCGTGCAGATATTCCAGTCAGCTTAACTTTGACTCACTATATACAAATGTGCCAGTTAATGATTCAGCTTCTATAATATCAGACCCATTTCGACATAATTATCTTCTTCTCTAGATTCATCTTTGGTATAAATGTGGATAGAAACATATCTATCGTCTAAATATTTCATTTTCCAAGGAACATTTTATGAACAAACTCTAGAAGCAGCGATGGGTTCTCTACTATTTCCTATAGTATCTACTGCAAACTTAGCCCTTCTAAAATCAAAATTTTAGTGCAGATATATTGACGACATAATTGTTTTTTGGCCTCCAGGTGAAGAAAACCCGAATGCTTTTATTATTAATCAAAATAATTCAAGTTTAAATATAAAATGTATTATGGTAACTGAATTCATGGTACCCTTCCTCTTCTAGATATATTGGTGCAAAGGAAAAATTAAATTATCTTAAGACATTCGAGCTACAGAAGATCAACTCATACAAATAGATACCTGAGTACTAATTCACACTACTATCATTTTCAAAAACTCTGATGAGATGTACAGATTATCCCTTCAGAAACATATGAACTTCTTTAAAAACTGACGATATTAGACGGTTGTTCAACCTCTTCAAAATCCAATTCCCTAACAGTAAAGTATTAAAGATAATCCTATAGATTACATGCCATACATACACGATATTATAAATAGAATAGCCAAATTACATAAAAGATCGAGCTCATTTAGTATTCTAATACCGAAGAGTAAAGATCCGTGAAGACGTCTCGTGCAATTGTAGGCGAAAGGTCGGAAATTTATTCCAAATTCACATAATCTAAACATAAGAACTACGATTTCTTATCTAACCGAGACCATTGAAGCATCCCTTCCATATAAGGACGCTAATTTTAAATAATCTCGCCTTAAACTAAATTAAATTACTCACGACTAAGCATTCGTTATTTTAGTAATTATAAATTAAACGATAATAGCCAGATTAATTATCATAAACCGGGTTTAAATTTAAAACCTCTAAACTTACATTTGTCTTAAACCCTTTCTAGGGGTATATGGTAAAAGATTTAAATTTACCTCTAGTTCTAAATTTAGTGCAATTACTTAACGCTAAAAGATATGTAGAGCGTTAACTTGACCTACGTGTTTTTATTCACTTTTTATACATTTTACGAAACTATTGAATAATGCCAATGAAAATATTAAAAAAGAAAACAATATATATTAGACGAAGTCTAATATATCCCATCAAAAACATAAAATGTAAAAAAAAATGCCAAGTCTCGCAACGCAGTCCTTCCACCACAAAAAGTTGTGAGATATCATGTAAAACCAAGTCAGTTATTTTAGTTAGTATCTATGGAAGCACCTGTTCAACAACTTTGTCATAAATTGTTATCTAATTAGTTACCTACCAACATTTATAGTGACCGTATCAATATTAGACATCTTTACTTCTATAATAAATATAATGACTTGGCCATCGCACGGCAACATAATCACATAAGAATAATCTACTATTTCGATTGCTAAGTAAGACTAAACAGTGCACTGAAGAATAAAGTATTTTAAATAGTAGATTATTCTTATGTGATTATACTTTATTCTTAGGTGCACTGTTTAGACGTAATTAACAATCGAAATAGTAGATTATTCTTATGTGATTATGTTACCGTGCGATTGCCAAGTCATTATATTTATTATAGAAGTAAAGATGTCTAATATTGATACGGTCACTATAAATGTTGGTAGGTAACTAATTAGATAACAATTTATGACAAAGTTGTTGAACAGGTGCTTCCATAGATACTAACTAAAAGAGGTGACTTGGTTTTACATGAGATCTCACAACTTTTTGTGGTGGGAGGACTGCGTTGCGAGACTTGGCATTTTTTTACATTTTATGTTTTTGATGGGATCTCATTTCTTTTTGTAGTTAGTCCTCTTTTTTTTTTTTTTCTCTGGTAATCGGGACTCCTGAGCTTTGATACTACCGAAGTCGACATTAATTAGATGTAATCCGCCCAGACTTGTCACTCTCGAAAGTGCCACGTATGCTTGACCGCATATGAACACTAAAGAACCGATGGCCATCAGTGCACTGTTTAGACTTAGCCCTTGAATTTTGTGTATGGTAATAGCATAGGCTATATATATCGGAAACTATTCGCGATGAACATAAGCCCTATTAATAATTTCAAATTTAGTTTTGACTGGACCAAGCTCGTAAATGTTCCTTATTAAATGTAATATGTATTTTTTTTTTTTTTAATTTGTATTTTCAGAATCAAACTTTACTCCTTGTACTATACCGATAGAACCGTCGACTAAGCCAAGACTCACGTCAATATTTCGTCTTAACATGACTTTTGCTCCTATTTTAATAACTATATTCTCTTCTAGCCCTGCTGTCATGGAAGCATCATCTTCATATTTTTTTATAATTAAAATATACTTAAAAGTATTTCACTTAACAATTTTTAAATTACACGAAGTATGTAAGTATTATTAAACGAATATATTTGATAAATGAAAAATATTATTAAATATAATATATTAATTAACAAATAATACAAATTATTAATAATTATGGATTTTTTAGTGAATAATTAACTTTAAACGACGTATTATTTACTGGGACTCACGGCTGACCTTGCATTATGCTATGTATGGCTGAGCGCTGCGCGCTCTCCGCGGTCTATCTCAAAAACGGTTAAGCGTATAAAAAAATGTTTAGAACAAAATTTATAGAGAATTTTATACTCTACAATTTTCATAATAGATGCAAATAGCATTGAAACCATAGGAAGCGAGATATTTGCGAAAAAAACCGATTTTTGTGACCTTTGACTTTGAATATCTTAAGACGCGGACACGAGATTTTATGAGACTTTTGAGAAAACTTTTAGAATGCCAAAATAAAGGTTTATACAAGTTTACAGCTTATTATCTCTCATTCCGAGGTTGACCCTCTTGTTTGGCTTAAGTGAATGTACAATTTAGAAAACGGGACTGAAATTTCGGGACTTTTCAGTTTTTCCTTCCTTTATAGGCTAAACACTAACTAAATTCAAAATTTGAAGTTTGTGTGTCTGCTAGAAGTACCTTAGAATTTTGATGATCGGTGAGTGTGTCAGTGACAAAATTAAAGAACTTCGACTGGCGATAGTTCGTAAACTATAGTGTATAAATAGTAGGTAACTTAGGAATATAGCTAGTATAGTATTTCCTCTTGGTCACTGAAAATTCAGGCTTCTAGCTTTATCCACAACGAGGTTACAGGGGGGTCGAAAGTGCCGTGAGTGGCTTCGAGAAAAGGATGGTACGGCTGTGTTTTCTGCTCGACTTGGCGGGGGCACTGCCGTGCCCCCAGTTATTCACCCTCACAAAAACAACAATATACCATCATCCTACTGTAATTGCTCAAAAAGCTACCAAAAATGCATAAAATAATATGAAAGATACTTAGAAGTTGTCCGCTCTTAACATCATGTTAAACTAACATACATTTCAGCAGCACACAATATTTACCCATATAAACATGGCATATTGCTGACTTGGAAAACATATATTTATAACACTGATTTATTCTATTGTTATTATAAATAATTGAACATTCAAATTAAAGCCAAAATGTTTAAATATTTGTTTCTCTTTAGCAAAAATTTTGATATTTGAGCCTAAATTACTCTATTAGTAACACAAATGCTTTTAAAAAGAAATGGCTACAGCTTTTTATAATATTTAAGACTGTTAACATATTTAGGAACCGAATCATAGATGGCATCAATTTTAGTTGCCCTCCTCATTAATGGGTCTCTCAAAAAAATATAAAACATGCCCAATATTTTACATAAAACATATCTATTCTTTTAAGAGGTTTTAATATTTTTACGTTTAAATATTGTGAGTCTGATATTCTATTAATTTATTATTAATTTAAATTGGCAATCTTGCAATATTTTCGTGAAATTAATGATAATAAACATTATTGTTTATTTATCTCACAAAAGATCTAAAACGAAAAGAATTACTATTTTTATATTGCCTGATGTCGACTGATATCAAGGTAATAACTTGATATTACCTCTCGTTTAATGCGAGTTTATGCGAGTATAATAAGGTAGGCCCTTCGTTAGTCCAAAGTCATCAGGCAACTCAAAAAATACCTGAAATACAAGAAAGTGAAAGAACTGAAATATATGAGATAAATTGCAGTAATTGTGAGAAGAAGTATGTTTGATAAACTAGAAGGTCACTTTAAACAATATTTAGACAATATTTATCTAATTTGAGATACGATAGATCAGATAAATCAAGCATTACCGAGAATGCCCTTGATCATAATTATATAATAATATCAGATAATTTAAGGATAACTAAAAACGTATCTGATAAAAAATTATCATATACGAAGGTGCTCAATTAAAAAAAAAAATGAAAACAATCTAAATAAGGACAGAGGACCAATTCCATCAGTTTTCTGTACTGTTTACGCAACCAGAACAAAACCACCATCTGTTATTGGTAGAATCCGCTCAAGTAAATTAGAATTTTGGTACAAATAGTTCAATTTCTTCTCTTAAGTTTAGTCAACGCGCGTCTAGTGCCATAATAAATTGTTTGGGGCAGGGCTGTTGTATAGTGTAATTGTCTCAAAATTTCCAAAATCCAGATGCGATTTAAAAATTCATAATATGTCTTTGGTCCACTGAACCTTTTATTATAACTGTAGTTAAATAGTTATTTATAAAAGGTTCATAATGAACATATACTCAGTTTTTGAGCTAGGACCCAACATTTTTCTGTGTCAAACTTAATCTTGTTCTTAGCCGTGGAATGGAGCTATACTTTATATATATATATATATATATATATATATATATATATATATATATATATATATATATATATATATATATATATTATATATATATATATATATATATATATATATATATATTATATATATATATATATATATATATATATATATATATATATATATATATATATATATATATATATATATATATATATATATATATATATATGAGGCTGGTTTGAAAAGTCCGTGCAAAGTCCGAGAGATGGCACCACCGGCGCGTATCGAGGTCATGTTTAGTTAGTAGCATCTCTTGAATGAACGCACACCAAGTTTCAGCCATATTGGTCTATTTCTTTGTGTTTGGTATTCGTGTGAATCAAGGAAGTCGAGTGATTTTCAAGAAATGGACGAAAAAGAATTTCGTGTGGTGATTAAACATTACTTTATGAAAGGCAAAACGCCTCAGGAGACTAAAGAGAAGCTTGATAAACATTATGGTGACTCTGCACCTTCGATTAGAACAGTTTATAAGTGGTTTCAAAATTTTCGGACTGGCCATATGGGCACAAGTGACGCTGAACGTTCTGGACGGCCTGTGGAGGTAACGACTCCAGAAATCATTGATCAAATCCATGATATGGTGATGGATGACAGAAGAGTTAAGGTGCGTGAGATTGCTAGTGCTGTGGGCATCTCGATTGAATGGGTACATAATATTTTGCATAAACATTTGGACATGAGAAAGCTATCCGCAAGATGGGTGCCGCGTTTGCTCACGTTTGACCAAAAACGGAATCGTGTGAAGTGTTGCAAGGATGGTTTGCAGCTGTTCCAGAAGAATCCGGAGGACTTTAAGCGTCGTTTCGTCACTGTGGATGAAACATGGATACATTACTATACTCCTGAGACCAAACAACAATCTAAACAATGGGTTACCAAGGGGGAATCTGCACCAAAAAAGGCGAAGACCGTTCCTTCGGCTGGAAAGGTTATGGCGACTGTCTTTTGGGATTCGCAAGGGATAATCCTCATCGACTATCTGGAAAAGGGTAAAACTATTACAGGTGAATATTATTCATCGTTATTGGACCGTTTGAAAACCGAGCTGCAAGAAAAACGCCCGCGATTGGCCCACAAGAAAGTCCTTTTCCATCACGACAACGCACCAGCACACACCTCAGCAGTTGTGGTCGCAAAATTAATGGAAATAGGCTTCCAACTCGTTTCACATCCCCCCTATTCTCCAGACTTGGCTCCCTCGGACTACTATTTGTTCCCCAATTTGAATAAATGGCTGGCGGGACAAAGATTTTATTCAAACGAGGAGGTGATTGCAGACACTAATGGATATTTTGCAGACTTGGACAAATCCTATTATTCGGAAGGGATCAACAAACTAGAACATCGTTGGACGAAGTGTATAAGCCTAAAAGGAGACTATGTCGAAAAATAAAAAAGGTTTACCCCAAACACATAAGTAGTTTTTATTTTTGCACGGACTTTTCAAACCAGCCTCGTATATATATATATATATATATATATATATATATATATATATATATATATATATACATATATATATATATATATATATATATATGTATATATATATATATATATATATATATATATATATATATATGTATCAACAGCACAAACAATCAGCTGAATCTGATGATATAACTACTAAAGTGGTAAAAAATATTAAGTATTCAATCGCTAAACCTCTTTCGTTCTTAATAAACTTTGGTCTTAATAAGGATATCTTTCCTAAAGTTTTCAAAACCGCTAATGTTATCCCTGTCTATAAGAGGGGTGACCGTAATGACGTAGGGAATTATAGGCAAATATCTATACTTAGTACTTTCTCAAAAATATTTGAGAGAATTGTGTACCAACGAGTAATAAATTTTGTTACCAAATATAACATACTACACTCCGCACAACACGGTTTTTTGTCTAACAGATCAATTGAGTCTGCCTCTTTCCACTATTTAAATCAGATTTTCCGCAAATTTGATGACGGTAATATATTATAACGCTTTTTTTTATCTTTCTATAGCCTTTGATACGGTACACAAATCATCGCTGATGAAAAAATTATACAATATTGGCATTCGAAGCAGCCTGCTGGACTGGAAAGGGTCATATATGACCGACAGGGAGATGGTGGTGAAATATGATGGCATTGTTTCTGAAAAGAAAGAGGTCGATCTTGGCGTCCCACAGGGATCTGTCTTGGAACCCTTGTTATTTATACTATATGTAAATGACCTGCCATTAAATATTAGAACAGAGCAAGTGATTACGTATGCAGACGATACCACCATTGTGACAGCCTCGGACACTGTAGATGATCTTTATGATGATGTTTCATGTGTGTGCAGGGATATGGAAGCGTGGTGCAGAAGAAATGGCGTTGTAATAATTGTTGAGAAAACTATTTATATGAATATATTTAATAAAAAACCATTAGCGTCGATGTTTGCCAATTCCCTTGGTGTAAACTTTGAGGAGAAAGCCAAGTTCCTCGGTACGTTTGGGGGTCATAGGTTTTCTTTTAGGCACCATATAGATCTCATATGTGCTAAATTAAACTCAGCTTACTTTGCAATTTTAAGCTTAAAAAGTACCCTTGATAGTCACGGTCTCTTGGCTGTATATTATTCATTAGGTTTTAGTCACATGTCTAACAATGTTGTATCCTAGGGTGCTCCTGGTGTGAAAAGTAAACGTATATTTGTGAACCAAAAGAAAATAATCCGTTTGATTTTTAATCTAAATTTTTGTGAAAGCTGCAGAGATACGTTTATAAAACAACGAATCCTAACTTTTCCATGTCTTTACATATTAAGGTGCTTAACTCTTGTAAACAATAATAGACAACTTTTTGAGATCCTGGGAGCAAAAAATACATATAACACCAGGAGTAATAGTGTATTAAAGGTCCCCATTCATATATCAACTTTCTTCAAAGGCTCTCCCCTCTATAGTTGCATCAGCCTTCATAATGGAATGCCTGCAGAACTGCGAAATATGCGTGGTCCAAAATTTATATCTCGGCTAAAGTCCTTCTTACTGGAAAATGCCTTCTACTCGATAGGGGATTTCTAGGGGGCCTAATGATCTCTAAGAGTGTGCTGGTTATGAGATTTCTTTCTAGGTATTGCTGTCATGAACCTGAACGTACCTACATTATCTTGTCTTAAACCAAGGTACATCTAAATTCCAATTTTAATTATTTTTGTATTTTTGTAATTTTACTGCTTTTAAATATTAAACTTAACATTGTTTTGTCCGACTTTGTACAAATTTTTATGTTTATTATATTTATAATTACAATTATTATACTATATTTGACGAACCAATGTACACTTTGTTGTATTTAATGGTTATATATATATATATATATATATATATATATATATATATATATATATATATATATATATATATATATATATGTATATATATATATATATATATATATATATATATATATATATATATATATATATATATATATATATATATATATATATATAAATATATATATATATTATCATTATTATTATTATATAGGTTGGTGTCTATTGACCGTTAATACTTAAATCTGACGACGACTCGGTTGATGTTACATTCTGCCATTAAATTACGAATTGGATTTATTTTTCCTAGTTGTATTCTTTGTAAAATGCAACTTATGAGTGTCGGCTCCTCCATAGCCCTATTGAACATTAGGTGATCAGGAAAAAATAATAATGTATCCTTTCCCGTTGAACAAAAAATATAAAATTTTTGGGCTTCTGCGATTTTAAAAAGTTTATTGTTAAACTATCTCCACATTAATCCTTTTGATATTAGTTTTATGATTTAAACAGAGATATATTAAATAGTTAGTTTTAATTGTCTTCTCCTCTTTGTAAAGCGTTAAAATAATTCATTATTTTAGGCTAAGTTAAAAATGACATAGGTAATATATGGGTTTTCGTTCTTTATGTATTTTCGCTGCCAACGCGTGAATAACAACTGGCACACTTATTTATAGACATGATTGATTGTGTGTAGTTACTTTGACAAAAAATTATAGCCATTAGAGAAAGAGATTTTTGTGGATTGGAATAGGAAGGTAATTTAAAAGTTGGCGAACTTTTGTTTCATAGCTTCTGTGACGTAAGTTCAAAAATGAAATAAACTCTTATTCTAGAAAATTTTCCTAAACCAATTGCGCACGTTTAGGAATTACAATCAAACAACAAGTCTATTTCTATAACTCTTCTGATCAAATAACCTCAAGAAACTGACCAAATAACGAACAAATAATAAATGTTTTTATTGTACGAATAGAAAGTCAAATAGTTGCGCAAATCTCAGATGTTACTCAACATCTACATGATCTATATCCCCAAGAGAAATATATTTAGAACTGTTCACAGATGCAGAAAAATCATCAACGGTACAGTTCCATAGCACCTCGAGAAACTGTGGAGTTGATACGATTACTGGAAGATTAAAACCAAACCAGGCAAGACCCAGATCATTATCTTCTTCAAGTCTAAGAGAACATCACCCTAGGGACACGTTCTAGGAGGAGCAAGGCTTCAATGGAGGGCTTGCATCAAATATATAGGACTGAAATAGGACTGGAAGGTCCAAATCATCACGTATGGAAAGGCCAAGACCTTTAGTGGTGGCTTTTTTAACATTTTATCATATGCTGCAATAAAATAATTTCTGCCCTCCAAATCTGGACAACTAACGAAATGGTCTGGCAAACGTATCTATTGAGAGTATTTAATAAAAAGATGCTGTCTTAATGTATATGATACTAAATCAATTTATCTTAGTACCATCTTGTTAAATTCAAGCAAGCAAGTGGTGGTTTAAAGCAAACGAATAGATGACGTCACTAATCGACATGCATGTTCATAATTTAAGTCAGTCTTGAAGAAGTCAACCCCTGTTTAGGCATGCTTCATGTGAAAAACTCAAACAAAGTAACCAAGAAATCATCGATTCGACTTATAAAAGTAAATTTACGTTATACTGTAATTAAAATTACTTTCTAACAAAGTTTGTAAACAACCTACTAAAAACGAGGTACAACCTTTAGGCTTTTGAAGAATCAAGTTTTATGAATTTATAAACCAAACAGTCCGGCAGTCCGATTGACATAACTGATTATTTTCGGCGCTGCAACATCAATAGTGAAGATGAAGTAAGTTCTGTTTTAAACTTGTCCTTATGTTTTTAAAATACTACATATTAAGTTGCTACAAATCCACAAGTCATTCCAAAAGCTTAGCATAAAGTACCAGCCAGATTCACTAAAAGGGTAAAAGTTGTACCCGATCTAGTTGACATGAGAAACCATACATTTAGTTGTTCTTTTGTTTCTGATACTGTTATATTTTAAATAAGAAAATAACAAAGATTTCCATTCGTTTCATAGGTGGGAAAGGTAATAGTTTTTAGAATTCTAAAATAATATTTAATTTTTATCAGTTTAATTATGACCAAAAACGAATTTTTTGAACTTGTATTGCACAACATTATAACTTTAGTTAGTTTTCTGATACTATTGTGAGTTTAACGTATTTCTTACGAGAAGACAGAGAGAGCATTATGTTAGAGAAAGACGCGAAGTAATTTGGTTTTCACAGTATAAAGAGTGTGGCAACGTAGCTTCTCGCTTGCTTCATGCCGCACGCAATCGCGTGTTATTGCATTGCATATATTAGTCCGAAAGCTCAGTACCAAAATGCCTCATCGAAGACTGTCAGATAATAGTATCACCAGGTAGTTTAAAGCCTTAACTCTGGTTCCTGTTCCTGGAAATACGCTTTAAATCTGCAAGAAAAAGTTGGTGGACGAACCCAACGCTGAGTGGCAGATATTTTGGATATAGCTTCATTTCTGTGAAATATGATTGAAAAATGAATGGATATTGGGTCAATCCAAAGTTATAACGGTCCAAAGTTGCAAAAAAATATAATTGTTTTAATATGTTCCTTGAGATTTATAGATGCTACAAATAACATTATCTGCCATAGAGTATGGTTCTTTATTCAAATGCGCGCGCCTATCCTACAACGCGCGCGCCCGTCCTGTAATTCGGTTTTCTTTCAAATACTATACACATGCGCCAGTGTCTCGAGAGACGCTCAAATCACCATTGAAACGGTTACAAGTAGTTTAATATATTTATTTAATTTGCAGTGGAATTTCGCTCTATATTTTTTTATATATAACCTTTAAATTTCGTTTATATTTCTTATTTAAAACTTATATTCAAATCCCCAAAACCCCTTTTAATATGTAATTACGAAAATTTTAAAAAAAAATTTTTGGATAGTACATATGAAATTTTTGATTTTTAATATAGACAATAAGAGTGATCCAAAAAGCCCCAAGAATTAAAATTTTAAACATACGTACAATAATTTTTTTCCGCATTCGGTTAATACCAATACAACAATGACCGAATACTCCATCAGCCACTCGGGGTTTCATTGTGTTCTTTTAAACTTTGAGCGTTGCGGCTCCACTCTAGTATACGTTATGTGTTTTTGGGTCGCAGAATCCCATCTGCAATTAGATTTTTGAAAAAATGACCTATTAATTGTTATTAAAAATGTTTTAAGCAATTATCTAAAAAAAATAATTTGATATAATTTATTTTTATAATAACGAAATCTAAACTTAGATTAGCGCTCCACCCAAATTTTTTTAGACGTATTCCGACACTGAATCTATTTTTGTAAAAACTTAACCTCTTCATTGTTATAAATAATTTATTATAAACAATTACGCTAATAAACAGAATTTCATAGAATTTATCTCCATAACAGCAAAATCTAAGCCTTTTACGGGCTTTACCCAAGTTTTTTAGATGAATTTTGTCCTGCTGTCTGAATTTCTAATCCATTTTTCCAATTTAATTAATTAAAAATTAAGAGCTAATAAGTTTATTTATATGCAATTAAATAAAAATATTTGTGTTAAATTCCCAAAGAAAAATTAATATAATTCTAATAAATTGTCAGTAATAATTTTAAATTAGCGAGTTAAATAATATTATATTAAGTTATTATAGAAAAAAAATATTTATTTGTAACAAAAATTAATAAATCGTTAGCAAAAATGGATTAGAAATTCAACTTTAACGTGTTAAAAAACATATAAACTCATGCATTACAGCTAAGTAGTAATGCGAATAGGGAAAATCAATTTGTTTGTAACTTCAGCTTTGCATTAAAAATACAAAAATTCTGCTGATAAAAGCAGGGACTGGACTTCATGGCACCTATTCGGGATTTCACCTCGTATTACAGTATTCGAACACTGGTTCACTTATCTGCCGCTCACAAATGGATTCAGGTAAGGCCAAAAACTCTACAGGTTCAAAAATTCGTAGAAATTCAAAGAAGATCAAAGATCGATAGCACATAATATTTGTTCACTTATTTTTGAGTCCCAAACTAACTATATCTTGTATATCTGCCACTCAGCGATGAGTTCATTTTTTGAGCCCATTTTTTTCAAGAAAAAAAAAGTTTACTCCCGCAGGAACCTCCCATAACATATAAAACTGCCACTCTGCGATGGGTTCACTTACGCTCAATTTTTTGCAACTTTCTCCCTCCATAAGCACGGCAGGAACCGAAATTTGGATCCATAAGTTGTATTTTTTGGTTCAGTTTGTCACATTTAATAAGTGATATAGTTATCTGCCACTCTTTGATAAGTCCAAAATCTTGGTTATGAGTCTCCGGACTATATATGATTTAAAAATTGAAAGAACGCCCGCATCCGCGCGAACTGTCTTTTTCAAGCTACGTTGCCAAAAATTTATTCCATAAAATTCAATGAAAAATAATATTTATCTAATATTTTTGCAACAACTAGGTGGTAAACTGCCTTCATATTTTAACAAACGATAGCAAAGTATTTTTTTTATGTATATATAATTTATTACTTTTTAATATACATACGACAACAGAAATTGTAAAAAACGCATGCTTTTGATCGAAGAAAAAGTATAGATTCCTATCTTTTACGTCTTAAACGTCTAAAACTTTTACAATTAATTATGACAAAACGGCGTGGTAAACCATGTTTATATTGAAGCAGTGAATGCATGATGCTAAAATCTATTATTTCTCAAAATTTCAAACAAAACTACTTTTAACAGTTACTCGTAAAAAATACCTTAAACTCCTAATTGTCAAATTAGGAGAACTTTAAAGCAAGATCTCTTAAGTAAATTAGGCAGTTCATATAAATAGTACTATAGAAATTAGAGATTAAACATCAAAGCTAACCTTCTGTAAAGTAAAAGTTTTTAAGTAAGATTTTACATTTAAATTACCTAAATATATCTGCTGCTTCAACGGTATATTGAACGCCATAATGGCAAATTTCAATTTAATAAAATGTTTGTATTGCGGTGATATGACACTTTAATCCCTATATGTTAATTTCTTTGAAAAATTTTGAATTCATGAGCTGTCTTCAAGTAAATTATTAGTTTTTGAAAAAATTATAATCGATCAGTTTCTCCATGACCTCTCCAATTTAGTAGTAGAATAGAGTTATTTATTTCTCTCACAACTACGAGTTGGAAAATAAATGCATTTCCACTATTTATATAATATTTCTGTTAAGATTGAAAATAATGAAAACAACTTATAACATGATATAATAAAATATAATAAATAAACCCACTATGCCCTCTTATCCTCTTCTTCCTTTGACTATAAATAATTATCTTTAAAATTTGGTGAATCACTTAACCAAGAATTAGGAAAAACTCCTAAAATACTACTGAAACTTTACAAAATATATCGCTTTCTCCACCTTTGGTCCTCTACTACAACTATAAATATTTCTCGCCCACTTTCAGTACTATATGTATACCAAATTTGAGGCAGATATCTAACTTCATTCTGGAGTTATCACGGCAACAGTCTGATATACCGATGACATTCTTGACCTAGGAACCCAAAACGTGAAGAAATGCAAAATTTCGAAATACTACTAAGTGATAAAAACCAAGTAAAAATAATATGTTAGTTAAAATACTAATTAATACAGAGAGTTAATGTAATATCATTAAATTTCTCTATGAAATGGGTATAGTTCAGGAATTTCCAAATATAATAAAAGTGGAGATACTATGTACTTACTAATATAGTAAAAGTGAAGATGCCAACCTGAATATTAGTTAAAGTGCCTACAAAACAACAAATCTGCTATACCCAAAACGTGAAGAAATACAAAATTTCGAAATACTACTAAGTGATAAAAACCAAGTAAAAATAATATGTTAGTTAAAATACTACTTAATACAGAGAGTTAATGTAATATCATTAAATTTCTCTATGAAATGGGTATAGTTCAGGAATTTCCAAATATAATAAAAGTGGAGATACTATGTACTTACTAATATAGTAAAAGTGAAGATGCCAACCTGAATATTAGTTAAAGTGCCTACAAAACAACAAATCTGCTATACCCAAAACGTGAAGAAATACAAAATTTCGAAATACTACTAAGTGATAAAAACCAAGTAAAAATAATATGTTAGTTAAAATACTAATTAATACAGAGAGTTAATGTAGTATCATTAAATTTCTCTATGAAATGGGTATAGTTCAGGAATTTCCAAATAAATAAAAGTGGAGATACTATGTACTTACTAATATAGTAAAAGTGAAGATGCCCACCTGAATATTAGTTAAAGTGCCTACAAAACAACAAATCTGCTATACCCAAAACGTGAAGAAATACAAAATTTCGAAATACTACTAAGTGATAAAAACCAAGTAAAAATAATATGTTAGTTAAAATACTAATTAATACAGAGAGTTAATGTAATATCATTAAATTTCTCTATGAAATGGGTATAGTTCAGGAATTTCCAAATATAATAAAAGTGGAGATACTATGTACTTACTAATATAGTAAAAGTGAAGATGCCAACCTGAATATTAGTTAAAGTGCCTACAAAACAACAAATCTGCTATACCCAAAACGTGAAGAAATACAAAATTTCGAAATACTACTAAGTGATAAAAACCAAGTAAAAATAATATGTTAGTTAAAATACCAATTAATACAGAGAGTTAATGTAATATCATTAAATTTCTCTATGAAATGGGTATAGTTCAGGAATTTCCAAATATAATAAAAGTGGAGATACTATGTACTTACTAATATAGTAAAAGTGAAGATGCCAACCTGAATATTAGTTAAAGTGCCTAAAAAACAACAAATCTGCTATACCCAAAACGTGAAGAAATACAAAATTTCGAAATACTACTAAGTGATAAAAACCAAGTAAAAATAATATGTTAGTTAAAATACTAATTAATACAGAGAGTTAATGTAATATCATTAAATTTCTCTATGAAATGGGTATAGTTCAGGAATTTCCAAATATAATAAAAGTGGAGATACTATGTACTTACTAATATAGTAAAAGTGAAGATGCCAACCTGAATATTAGTTAAAGTGCCTACAAAACAACAAATCTGCTATACCCAAAACGTGAAGAAATACAAAATTTCGAAATACTACTAAGTGATAAAAACCAAGTAAAAATAATATGTTAGTTAAAATACTAATTAATACAGAGAGTTAATGTAATATCATTAAATTTCTCTATGAAATGGGTATAGTTCAGGAATTTCCAAATATAATAAAAGTGGAGATACTATGTACTTACTAATATAGTAAAAGTGAAGATGCCAACCTGAATATTAGTTAAAGTGCCTACAAAACAACAAATCTGCTATACCCAAAACGTGAAGAAATACAAAATTTCGAAATACTACTAAGTGATAAAAACCAAGTAAAAATAATATGTTAGTTAAAATACTAATTAATACAGAGAGTTAATGTAATATCATTAAATTTCTCTATGAAATGGGTATAGTTCAGGAATTTCCAAATATAATAAAAGTGGAGATACTATGTACTTACTAATATAGTAAAAGTGAAGATGCCAACCTGAATATTAGTTAAAGTGCCTACAAAACAACAAATCTGCTATACCCGAAACGTGAAGAAATACAAAATTTCGAAATACTACTAAGTGATAAAAACCAAGTAAAAATAATATGTTAGTTAAAATACTAATTAATACAGAGAGTTAATGTAGTATCATTAAATTTCTCTATGAAAATGGGTATAGTTCAGGAATTTCCAAATATAATAAAAGTGGAGATACTATGTACTTACTAATATAGTAAAAGTGAAGATGCCAACCTGAATATTAGTTAAAGTGCCTACAAAACAACAAATCTGCTATACCCAAAACGTGAAGAAATACAAAATTTCGAAATACTACTAAGTGATAAAAACCAAGTAAAAATAATATGTTAGTTAAAATACCAATTAATACAGAGAGTTAATGTAATATCATTAAATTTCTCTATGAAATGGGTATAGTTCCGGAATTTCCAAATATAATAAAAGTGGAGATACTATGTACTTACTAATATAGTAAAAGTGAAGATGCCAACCTGAATATTAGTTAAAGTGCCTAAAAAACAACAAATCTGCTATACCCAAAACGTGAAGAAATACAAAATTTCGAAATACTACTAAGTGATAAAAACCAAGTAAAAATAATTTGTTAGTTAAAATACTAATTAATACAGAGAGTTAATGTAATATCATTAAATTTCTCTATGAAATGGGTATAGTTCAGGAATTTCCAAATATAATAAAAGTGGAGATACTATGTACTTACTAATATAGTAAAAGTGAAGATTCCAACCTGAATATTAGTTAAAATGCAACAACAAATCTGCTATACGCTTTTCTTTCCTGCCTGACACTCTATACGGTCATCCAACCTATATTCCCCTCTTTCTTAAGGCTTTCTTTTATATGTAGTCATCAAGAAATAAAATATTGCGCATTGAAATTGTACAACAGAAACCTAACACACACTATTTATTTTAAAATTAAAAATAATGGAAAATAACATAATTTTCATAGTTCTTGATTCCAATAATCATCAAAAACACGTATGGTAGAATATATAAGACGCAACTCCTATCTAAACGTTACTTATAACGACTTTTTTTCCAACAAGAATAACATTTTAAATTTGTATTGTGTTTTGATGCAAAACTAGCGTAATTTCAAAAATTGATTTACAAATTTAACCAAATTCCCTTTATCTTTACTAAATTGATGTTAAAATAAGAACAAGCAATTATATCACCGTTCTGACTGAGATATCTAAAAAAATTAAGGAATGAGTAAACTTACTATTTCAATCTTTTCCTAATTTGAAGAAAAGCTGTAGGGCAAACTCTATATTTATCATGCGCGTGTAACTGTACTATCGCTAAATTTTACGATTAACTTTGAAAATTAAATAATAATAAAATACTTGAATATATAGGTCATGGAAATCAAATAACTGAATTTTGATTATACTTGAAATATGTTTTTTTCCAACCGAAGATTAAATAATACACTAGATATATAATTAGTTTTGCTGATGTTTTTTTATTTAATGCTAAATTGGCACTAAAAACAAGAATTTTATTTAATTTATGTACTAAATTTTTGAAATTACGTTAAAGAATTTAAAAGTAATATTTTTGTTTTCATCGAAAAAAGTCAATATAAGCAACGTTTGTTTTTAAAAAAGCTTTAGTGAGATATGGTTACCATCTACAAGGTTTATGTTTCCATAAACTTTGTAAATTTTAAAAACTGGTAAAAAAATCTAAATTTACCTCTAAAATTGTATACACTTTAAATAAAATTGACATAGGAAAAAAAAAATTTATAACCTTTTCAAGATTTTAAAAATTCGGTTTCTAAAAACTAGAGGATACAACTTAGTTGGGAATGTGGAATCTTTGGCACAATGATACTACTCAGTATATATCACCACTACACCAAACACTTTATTTTGGCACTCGACGCGCGTTTCGCTAACCATGTTAGCTTCATCAGGAGCGATGATTGACTAAAGCTAAAACTACAAATCTACCCTATTTATACTTAGCCTAACCTTGAATTACTCAAGCGGAACTAATGACATAGGCAAGGCCCTCAGTTCCGGTGAAGTACCCATTCATTTCATTGCAAACAACATAAATTAGCCTCATTACATTTTTTAGTTCATCGTTTGGTCACTTTCCCTCTGAACAGAGTAAACTTCAATAAAGAAAGGAATCGTATTAGAAATATAACTAGAGTTAATGGTTACGACGATGACTTAGTAAATAAGCTAATAAATAGACATAAATTTAGGTTTAATATTCAGAATTCCACCTTTTTTACACGCGAAGAAAATAACACCAAATATGTCTCCATACCATATAATCCGAAATATAGCAAGGGACTCAATAAGGTATTTAATAAGGTAGGCCTCACCTTAGTCTATAAGTCATCAGACAATCTGATGAATATCTTAGGAAATCCCAAAGATAAGATTCCTAATAGTGAGAAAAGTGGAATTTATGAAATTAGTTGTAATGATTGTGACAAAAAGTATGTTGGGCAAACTAAAAGGTCAAATAAAACACGATTTAAAGAACATTTAGCACACTTAAGATACAATAGAACAGAAAAGTCTAGCATTGCCGAACATGCTCTTGAAGCTGATCATACTGTAACATTAGATAATCTAAGATTAATAAAAAATGTATCTGATAGGAGATTGTTGAACGCATACGAAAGTATGGAAATCATAAAATGTAAAAGTAGTTTAAATAAAGACAGAGGGCCTATTCCTTATAGTCCCTTCTACTGGGTACTTGACCGGAACTGAGGGCCTTGCCTATGTCATTAGTTCCGCTTGAGTAATTCAAGGGTTAGGCTAAGTATAAATAGGGTAGATTTGTAGTTTTAGCTTTAGTCAATCATCGCTCCTGATGAAGCTAACATGGTTAGCGAAACGCGCGTCGAGTACAAAAATAAATTGTTTGGTGTAGTGGTGATATATACTGAGTAGTAGAGGATACAAAATGGACAACCCACACAATATGCTACGCCGATGATGCAGTCCTCATTCCCGATTCTAAGGACAACCTTCAAAAGATCTATCATGCCTTCAAATTGGAAGCGAGAAAACTAAACATGATTATTAACGCAACCAAGACAAAATGTATGGTAGCTTAAAAATAATTATTGAGATGCAAGCTGGAGATCTAAGGAAGTATTATTGAACAGGTTAATAATTTTAAATACCTGAGAACAATGATAACAAGCTACAGAGACTTAAACAGGGAAGTAAAACAACAGTCTATGAATGCATCACTAGTAGCAGGTTGCTTGACAGATATAGTATGGAAAAATAAATATCTCACAGTGGAAAGCAAAATAAGATGTACAAAACAACAGTGAGACAGATGCTCACATATGCTGTAAAAACAAGAGCTGACACATGTAAAATAGCACAAATGATGAGGACAACAGGAATGAAGGTGATTAAGACACGCATGTAAAAACTATCCACGAGAGAATCCGCAACAAAGATCTACAAAAACTAGGATACAAGAAATATCCAAATGAACCAGAACTAGAAGAAAACAATGAAATAAACACATAGATCCGATAGACAACAGACTGGTAAAACCTTGCAATTGAAAAACTAGGGGCAGACCTCCGAAAAGGTGGAAGGAATGCTGGACGTCCACATCGGAATAAGGATAAAACAGGCAGTGTGCCTACTTATATGATACACCATATAAGAAAGAAGAAGAAGAAAAATTCCATTCGTTTCTAGCAATTTACCTTAACGTTGTTTTGACAGGAAATAGAAATCACATGAGTTAAATTCAATAAGTTAGTCAGGTAAAGTTGATTTTCTACTAAAACTGAACTAACAATTTTTTAGCATTTGAGGTAAAATTTTCGTATATTTGTTGGAAAAGAATAGCCAACAAATTTTTCACTTACCATAATGTCTATCTTTCGGTCGGTTAAGACCAGTATATTTATAGGAGTCGTATTTCATGGAAAATGGTGATGGTAAGGCGAACAACGGCAAAGTTCGAATTTTGTCAGGTTTTTTTTTTCCTTATTTGGATTTATGGGTCTATGTATCGTTTGTTATAGCCACATATTTACACATAAAAATGTATCTCAAATATAATAAAAAAGTGGAAGATTTATAGACTGTTCCTATACAGTTCGGTAAAAAAAGAATGTACTGTGGTGAGTAAAAGTTGAACAATGAAAGTAAACTTAATTGTCAAGAATATATTGAAATGTAATAAAAATCAGAAACATAAAGCACTGTTTATTTGATTCATATTTAATATTTACCTGTCCGAAATATTAATTATATATTATATATCTAAACAGTGCTATAGTAGATTCCATCACCTGATGACAGGGGCAGCAAGGGGGTCTACTACCGAGTTTGATTGATTTGTTGACATTAAAAAAGATATACAATGTAAACACAATAAGTAGACATAAAGAGATTAATCACAAAGAAAGATAAAACCAGGGAGAGCTTCGGAGATATATAACATAAGATCATTTTTAGTTTCCTTGATTCCAGGAACTCTAATAATACGGTATATACAAAGCAGCACCTCTAACCCTCCCTTCTACCTCATTAACTACTTACATGTTTGACAGATTAAAAATAATAAAAAGAAAGGCATTACATGTTCGACCAATTGTAAGTAATCGAAAAATTATACAAACTCCAAGAACCCTGATAGATTTCTAACAAAATATAAAAGAAGCTGCCCTACCTCTGCTACCTTATTAACCCCTTATAGATTTACTGCTCAGTATATATCACTACTACACCAAATACTTTATTTTTGCACTAGACGCGTGTTTCGCTAACCATGTTAGCTTCATCAGGAGCGATGATTGACTGAGTGAATCAGACGCGCGTCGAATGCAAAAATAAAGTGTTTGGTGTAGTGGTGATATATACTGAGTAGTGTCATTGTGTCAAAGATTCAACATTCCCAACATAGCCCTTATAGATTTAATAATAAATAATTGAAAATTGTGAAATAATAACACTATTTCAAGAGTTCTAGATTCGAAGAATCGTAAATAGGAAGTGTAACACGATATACTCCAAAACAACTCCTTTAAAATACTCGCCCCCCCTTCAACACATTATATGTTTAACTATAAATAATAATACTTAAAAATGTGTCATTATTTCAATCAAAAAACCAAAAAAAAAATTGAGAAAATACACATTATATCAATATCTCATTTCGTTCTGGAGTTATAGTACCAACATATCCACAGACCGACAGACTGATGGAAATGGGACAATATTTTTCCTGATCTAGGGATCCTGAAAAGTGAAGAAATGCAAAAATTTAAATATGATAATTTCCTTTAGCAAGGAAGGAAATAATAACCTTCCCTTACTGGAACTCTAAAAGATTATGCTTTTTCCAACACACTAAGCTAAAAATTAATGATCGGAAGTAGAGGTTTTTTACAAAAAAGAACATTTTCATACAGTGTAATTTTAATAATTTACACTAAATTTAAAAATCGCTGACCAGGGAAGGGGTATTTTTCACAGACAAGTACTCTTTCCTTAACAGTCTAACTTTAAAGTAACCTAAACTTCATTCAAAAATTTTTGACAAAAAAGAATCATCAATAAAAAAGCTCTGTTGCTAGGGGATCGCTATTTTTTACATCCATAGGGGATCCTTGAACTACGAGCGGCTGCAGACAAATATTGATAAATAGCGCCCTTGTATAACTAGCAACCAAAATCGGAACTAAAGATAAATAGTTTTTGATTTAAAAAAAAATTATTTACTGATCAAAATTAGAAACACAAACAAATTTATACTAAAAACTGAAACACCTCTAATTTCTATATTTCCGTTATAAAACTTGTTTAGTGTAAAAAGATTCAGACGACAACTTTTTATCACTAACTACTAAAGCCGAGGTTAAAAGCTTTTTATCACTAACTGCTAAAACTTTGAGTAATACTCACCAGAATACACAAACAACTCCAAACTTTAGGAAACGAAAAATAAAAATACTTTTCACAAGAAATAAGCATTACAAAGTTCAATATATGGTCTTAAGTTTATAACATATATTCCTAAGTTACAAAACCTGTAGCTATTTAAGACGTAGAGAGTTTAAATTCCTCAAAAAAGAAAATGCACATGGGACGTCAAAATTTAAAGTCGAGACACGTTAGTTAAAGTACCGGCACAAGGACAAAGGTCTTCAAACATTACTTTATTAACGTAATAAAAACCAATCATTTTAAAAGTTTATTAAGCATTTTTAGTTAAAACCGTAACATATAATTGTTAAATATAACATTAACTATTGCTATTTGTTTCATAAAAAAATCATGGTTCTTGGGATTGGACTTTGTCAAATTACGTGTGTCTCTGCCACATTTTACCTACGATTCCACGACACATCTTAAGCGATCCTTATTCTACCAAATTAGAACGCTTACTGATGTAATCTTGAAGAGTTAAAATTCGGGAAGATGTCTGGTGTAATTATGAGTGAAACATAGGGAAGTTACTCCAATTTGACACGATGCAAATCCAAAAACAATGATTTCTCATCTAGCCAAAGCTTCAGTTCCATATATATTATTAGATATTAACACCAATTTTTTTTTCATGTTTTTAACTTGAAAATACGACTGTTTGATTACTTACAAGAAATAAACATTTAGTAACGGTGTTACTAAATATTTATTTTAGTAACTAGATTAGAGAACTAAGTTGCAAACGTTCTAAACGTCAAACGAATACCATTTTGAAAAATGCCTAAATTGAAAAAGAAAAAGTAACAAATGCCTATTTACTTGACAATTGCGATATAATATACTATTTTCATAATCTATATATATATATATATATATATATATATATATATATATATATAATCTATAATATATATAAAATGCAACGTCTCTCTGTCTGTCTGACTGTCCGTCCGTTAGTGCGCTTATCACTGGAGAACCACTTATACGATTTACGTACTTTTTTTTTTTAAACATACATATGTTCTCTGGCCAGGTTATGGGCTATACTTTATTACGATAGGTCGCATGAGGAATGAGCAGTGACGTAAAATAGTGAATGAAGTCGGAAAAAAGTTTGCCGCTAGCGCGTTCCCTTGCAATACACAGCCTAAACCATTAAATATGGAACAATATTGTGTAGCAGAGAATATCTATAATCTATAATCTATAATGTATATAAAATGCAATGTCTCTCTGTCTGTCTGTCTGTTCATTAGTGCGTTTATCACGCGAGAACCACTTATCCGATTTACCTGTCTTTTTTTAAATTCATACATATATTCTTTGGCTAGGTTATATAATAATAATAATAATATATATCTATAATATATATAAAATGCAATGTCTCTCTGTCTGTCTGTCTGTCCGTTAGTGCGCTTATCCCTCGAGAACCACTTATCCGATTTAGATGATTTTTTAAATTCGTACATATGTTCTCTGACCAGGTTATAGATATATATTTTATTACATCTATAATATATATAAAATGCAACGTATCTCTGGCTGTCTGTCTGTCCGTTAGTGCGCTTATCACTGGAGAACCACTTATCCGATTTTCGTACTTTTTAGTGTTCCGAACACTTATATGATCACTTCGGTGTCTGTCCGTCTGTCTGTCCGTCTGTCACACCCGATTTTCTATGAAACTATTTGTCATAGAAAGTTGAAATTTGGTATTAATATAGGAATTGATGGCCTCATCAGAGCCATGTAGTTTTAAAAGTTAAATTTTGACTTAAGGGGTTAGTTTTGGGGGGTGAAATCGGAAGTGAAAAAAAATTTTTTTTACTAGGTAATCGAGTGTGGTGTCAAATGAAAGCTTGTGAAAACACGAGTAAAAAATATATATATGATGTAATACTTGCACGCACTTTTCTTTGTATTATTTTTAAAAAATCGCGAAAAATCGCTGTCCACCCGCCTTATCTCGAAAAGTACTTATCAAAAAATTTTGAAAAAATTCTGGAATATTCTCCACGGGGTGTAGATTGAACGAAAATTATCACGAGTGCATTATCTGTAATAATTTATCTGGTATATAAAAAAAACAGAAAATTTCAAGGTCATCAATTTTCAGTAAAGATTGGAAATAAACTTTGTTTAAAACTTATTTGGGGTGTTTTGTGAAGTCACTGATCATTTTATATCACCGTAACATAAATTTTGACTTAAGGGATTCGTTTTGAGGGGTGAAATCGGAAGTGAAAAAAAATTTTTTTACTAGGTCATCGAGTGTGGTGTCAAATGAAAGCTTGTGAAAACACGAGTAAAAAATATATATATAATGTAATACTTGCGCACACGTTTCTTCGTATTACTTTTAAAAAATCGTGAAAAATCGCTGTCCCCTACCTTATCTCGAAAAGTACTGACCAAAAAATTTTGAAAAAATCCTGGAATATTCTCCACGGGGTATAGATTGAACAAAAATTATCATTACCTTTAATAATTTATCTGGTATAGAAAAAAAAACAAAATTTCAAGGTCACCAGTTTTCAGTAAAGATTGGAAGCAAACTTTATTGAAAACTCATTTGGGGTGTGTTTTTGTGAAGTCACTGATCATTTTATACCACCCTAACAAAATATTCTATTTTAAAAACAATCGTACGGAACACTAATTGTGCAAGTTCAACTTGCACTTGACCGGTTTTATTTTTTAAAAACATACATATGTTCTTCGGCCAGGTTATAGGCTATATTTTATTACGATAGGTAGCATAAGGAATGAGCAGTGACGATAATAGTGAACGGTGAGATAATGGGAGATAAGGAGAAATAATGGGAGATAAGCAGAGATAAGTCTAGATAATGGGAATTATGGTGAGATAATGGGAGATAAGGAGAAATAATGGGAGATAAGGAGAAATAATGGGAGATGAGCAGCGATAAGCCTACAGAATGGAAATTATGTAGAGATAATGGGAGATAAGGAGAAATAATGGGAGATAAGGGGAAATAATGGGAGACATTTTATTACGTTAGGTAACATAAGGAATAAGCAGTGACAATAGTAGTGAATCAAGTCCACGTGAGCGGAGCCGTGGGCCTGGCTAGTATATATATATATATATATATATATATATATATATATATATATATATATATATATATATATATATATATATATATATTTATGGGTCCAGCACACGTGCTGCAAGGAAGTCCCTAAAGCGCTACAGGAGCGACACGTGTGCGGAAGAAGCGATTCACGTTGTTCTTGAATCGCTGTAAATTGTACTCGGTGGGAAACACAGTCTTGGGCAAATTATTCCAAAGGGATGATGTTCTCCATATAAAAGACTGCTTGAAAAGCGTTGTAAGAGAAGTAACAAGCTAAACCTCATACGTATGTGAAGTATTAGCGCGACGTGTATTTCTAACATGCACCGCTCTGGGAGGAATTAAGCGGGATACACCCTTTGAACACTTTCCATGAAAGTACTTGCAGAATAGGCTCAAGTCGTCAACCGTTCTTCGATGTTCCACCAATTCAAGGCCGCCGGTCAGTTCCGGGTCTCCAATCAGACGAACAGCTCTTCTCTGAATAGCATCCAACAAATGCAATGTATATTTCGGAGCGGAGCACAATGGACAGAATCGTGCGTACCGTCTCAAAAATAGGTTTTGCGAATGTTCGATATTGAATATTTTGTTAATGCACATATCTAACTGAATGTCTAATACATATTATATAGAATTTAAAATAGATTATTTCTCATTTTTTCTTAATAAAACTTGACTTGCAAGTTGACGCTCAAAATAACGTCGATTATGTACAACAGAATTACACCAGTTTACATGGTCATATTTTCATTATTTTCAACGAAAATATGTAAGTGTAATATATGGTTAGAATGGTTATTAAGTACCTTATTTAAAAAGAATTTAGGTAGACATTTATGTAAAAACTGGAGAGGTACACGATTGTTTTTGCCGTATCAAATATCCTAACCTTATTAGAAACTTTAAATAGACTTTTGACAGTTAGCGATGTCTGCCGATGTCGTAATTTTGATACCATCACATAGAGCAGCTCATATAAAAGTCAAGGCAAAAAAAAAAATTGTCCGAATCTGCCCCCTTTTAAATGGGACGAAAAATACCTGATGGGGAGGGAAATACAAAATATTTAAACAATTTCTTTAAGATTTGATTCAGGAGATTTTTTGAAAAATAGTTTATTTCTGACATGTTAATATTAAATAATATTGTCTACTAGCGTCTATAGCGGACATAGGTAGGCAGGTAGATATGTAGGTAGGTAGGTAGGTACAAGGCAGCTTTACCAGGTAATATCACTAGAACAGGTGACTATTGTTTATATCCCAGCAAGTTGTCAAAATTTTGTTTACAAACTACCGCATTGAACTACATACATACATAAAGTGGTTGTTTTTTGAGAGAATGAACTACATACATACATAAAGTGGTTGTTTTTTGAGAGAAGCTCTCGTGATTTTTGACAATGTGGTGAATTTTCTACCAACAAAATACATGTGATTTTTTTCGGCTTTGTTGCTATTGCCGAACTGCTACTACCTGGTAGAGCTGCCTTGGGTAGGTAGAAACATTTTTTGTGTTTTATATATAAAGATAGATTACTACCTAAATTAAAGTTTAGGTAAAGTGGAAATACTGTTATTGGAAATCATATCATATCATATAAGAACGCGATAAATATGTGACTACCCGCAGATAATAATATTTTTCTCACGGAATTGAAGTATAAAAGTTATTGATTTAATTGTCATTTACCAGTACTTTATTGTGCTTTGACATAGAGTTTTCACCAACCTCGGTAAAAACAATATTTACGAAGTACCTATACAACAAAATGAGTGAATTTGTTGTATAGGTATTATGCGAATTTTTCATTGACCATGGGACAAAAAGAGAAGATATTCAAAAATACTTAGAAGAACACCATCATTTGTTGTCTTCAAAAAGTGAATTAGTTGTGAAAAGTA
Organism: Pachyrhynchus sulphureomaculatus; assembly: GCA_019049505.1. NCBI lineage: Eukaryota > Metazoa > Arthropoda > Insecta > Coleoptera > Curculionidae > Pachyrhynchus > Pachyrhynchus sulphureomaculatus. Next base: position 77,021,480 of record CM032446.1, read on the forward strand.
TTCAAAAATCGCTTATATCAGCTTTTAACAATCGCTGGACCACATCTAACCGAACTAAAGAACGTTTCTTTAATAAAAATACAACGTGGTTAGACGGTGAATTTAAGGTACAGTTCGACGAAATACCAATGGATATCAAACCTACAACATCTGGAGAACGTGGACGTCCATCAAAGTCTTATGAAGATCTGTCAGAGAAATCGAAAAAAAAAAGGAAGAATACGGAGTTAATTCAAGAATATGGACTCGAGAATATACATAACGCATACGTCCAAGGATTGCGGTCTGAAGGAGAATTGGAAGAAGCTTTTGTTGTTGCAATGATGCGGAATTGTGATAGAGATGAAAAAAAGTTCATAAAGGAAAAATTGTTGCATGAAAATCGCATTGCAACATATTTTACGGCGGATGAAGCTTTAAGTCTTTTTGCTGATTTAGATCTTTCGAAATCACAATACGGATTACTTCGAGCAAGTCTGATTAACAAAAACTTCGATATATTGCCGTCATATAATATATTAACAAACGCAAAAAAACTGTGTTATCCTCCACCCTCCACCATTGAAATAACCGATACAGGCGCTAAAGTAAATCTACAAGATTTGCTGGATCACACTACTGCCCGTATCTTAAAAATTGAAAATATTTACAACCCAACAAGAAGAAATCTTAAATTGTTTACCAAATGGGGATGTGATGGTTCATCGGGACAAAGGGAATATAAACAAATTTTAACAGATGAAAGTAACTTGGTCTCAGATGCAAACTTATTTATAGCCTCTTTGGTACCAATAAAACTGATTCATACAGAAACAAAAGAGAGAGAGGTTCTTTGGCAAAATCCGGCTTGCTCTTCTATTCGATATTGCTGACCAATTCTGATGGAATTTGCAAAAGAAACGCCCGAGAAAACCCGTTCGGTGGTTGGTGATATTCGGGATCAAATTAATAATTTGAAAATTTCTGAGATACACATGGGGGACCAGCTAATTGAAATAAGTCACGAGCTGTTCTTAACTATGGTGGATCGAAAAGTTACACAAGTTCTAACTGACACAAGTTCTGGAGCTGTGTGTACGGTGTGTGGGGCTAAACCAAGCGAGATGAATAATTTGGAGAAGATTGAATCAAAGCCAGATAATATGAATGCTTACGAGTACGGTTTGTCGACGTTGCATGCATGGATTAGGTGCATGGAGTTAGTTTTACATATTTCATATAATCTTTCGTTTAAAAAATGGGCTGCGAGAACTCCGGAAGATAAAAAAAAAGTAGAGAAGACAAGAAAAAACTTGAACAAAGTCTATTTCGAAGCCAAATGGGATTGCATGTTGATAAACCCAGGCAAGGAAGTGGAAATAGCAATGACGTTAATACAGCTCGACGTTTTTTTGAGAACTACTACTGCTCTTCAAAAATAACAGAAGTTAATGAGGATCTTATTAAAAGGTTTTATGTTATTCTTCAGACTTTGGCATGCGGTATTGCTGTAAATCCAGAAAAATTTGGTGAATATACTCGCGCTACTGCACAATTGTACGTTACACAATATTGGTATAACATGCCTTCTTCAGTACATAAGATCTTAATACATGGGGAAAGTATAATTAGACATTTTGCTGTTCTGCCTATTGGTAATTTATCTGAGGATGCCCAAGAATTTCGTAATAAAGATTACAAAAATATCAGATTATGTCACGCTAGAAAGTGCTATAGGTCCGCAACGAATGAAGACGTATGTATTTCATGGTCTTTTATTTACATCAGACCCATACATATTGAGTATCAGAAAACCATCAGTCACTGTTGCCAAGGAACTGTTAGACGAAGCCAAGAACCTTTTAGATATTTAAATTGTAGTTTGTATATCAATTTTTTTTTTTTCTATTTTATGTAGTGGATTAATAGATGTTTGTCATTTATTATATGCTATTTTCATATGTAATATTAACAAAAATACGAAATAATAGTGTATATCATTAAACTGTATAATTATCATTCAATAAGTTAAGTAAACTATGTTTTTGTATGAAAAAGTGTCCTTTTTATTTTTGTATTATTTTTTTATATATTATAAATAAAATAATTCTCGCATAAAAGAAGACCGACTGACTCCCTCCGATTTTCATAAATTTTCAATAGAGTTATCTAAAAATCAATATTTTGGACGGACAAAATATCCGTCCGATTTCCGAAATTATTTTATGTGTTCAGCCTGTTGACAAATTCTTTCAAAAAGAAGAAAGAATTTTGAAAATCGGTTTATAAATCGCCGAGATATTCAAAAATTAATTTTTCGGACGAACATTTTGTCCGTCCGATTTCCAAAAAAAAATTATGGGACCCAACTGCAAGCAATACCTTTCAAACAAAAAAAAGAATTTTTAAAATCGGTTCACAAATGGCGGAGTAATATTGGAACAAACATTAAAAAAAAAAGGAACAAAAAAAAATACACACGTGAAGTCGGTTAAAAATTAACAACGAATGTACCATTATTTGATAGTGTATACATTAGAGATACTACGTACCAAATTTCAGCTATTTACTTCAATCAACGACAAAGTCACAGATTTTTGTGACGGTACGCACGATTCTGTCCCATAGTGCGGAGCCCCAAACATGGGAGCAGTATTCCATAGTTGGTCGAATTTGAGCTTTGTAAAGAATTAACAGTTGTGGAGTGTAAAGCTTTCTGGTTCGAAATAATATTACCAACTTTTGAGAAGCTCTCCTTGCTATGCCTGCGACATGTTCATGCCAGAACATATTTGCTCCCAAATTAACGCCCAACAAATTGGGTGACGATGTTAGAGGAATGGAGTGCCCCGTCATAACTATGTCGGATTCAGCAACGTTCACATTTTTAGAAAAAACTGTCGACTCGGTTTTTGTAGCGTTAAATTCCACTCAAGATAGAATTTCTTCCAGGTCTTTGTTAAGTTGAACGACTTCCCGCTGTCTACGGATATTATGTCTGAGTAACCGATGTCCGAGCATACAAAGTGAATGAAAAGATAAGCGTACTGTCATCTGTAAAGCTGTAGATTGGGTTTCCGGTCCTTTCCAGCAGATAGTATATATATATATATATATATATATATATATATATATATATATATATATATATATATATATATATATATATATATATATATATATATATATATATATATATATATATATATATATATATATATATATATATATATATATATATATATATATATATATATATATATATATATATATATATATATATATATATATATATATATATATATATATATATATATATATATATATATGTATATATAGAGTGTCCCAAAAGATATGGTCGTTAATTTAGAATCGAGTAAATTGGGCCAAAATAGGGCTAGAAGATTATATACAATTTTATCCTATATCTACTTACTCAGTATATATCACTACTTCACCAAACACTTTATTTTTGCACTCGACGTGTGTTTCGCTAACCATGTTAGCTTCATCAGAAGGAATGATTGATGATGAGCCAATCATAGCTCCTGATGAAGCTAACATGGTTAGCGAAACGCGCATCGAGGGCAAAAATAAAGTGTTTGGTATAGTGGTGATATATACTGAGTAGTGTCATTGTGGCAAAGATTCCACAATCCTGACACACTATATGTCCTTATTACCGAGTTACAGCCGTCCAAATGTGGTACCGAGACAACCGTTTTTATTCATTATTTGCGAAACCGTTGCGTTGTATATTGAAACTTCAAATTTAAATACTTGTCTAAATTGCACTGCATTCAAACCGTGATACTAAAATTTTAAGAGGGACTGTAAAAGTAAAGGCAGACGTGGTAAAAATACACCGAACTTTTTTGTACATTGAAATTTATATTTTTTGGTCAAAGTATAAAAAGTAACAGTTGTTAAGAAAAAAAAAATGTCGTATATTGAACACGATTGGTTGAGCCGTTTTCGAGATGAACTGATTTAAGGATTACCTTGCACGGCAGAAAAACGCAAATTATTGCACACAATTTCCACAACAAATTAGTCTCGTTCAGTAAAACTGTTAGTTATGTTCCTTTTACTAAAGAATTATAACTAGTGAAAGGAAACATAACTAACAATAATTATAGAAAATTTTATTGAACCATATTGATAAAACACTCTGTGTAATAATGTGTGTTTTTTCAATCAATTTATCCCGCAAACAGCTCATCTACTCGTGTTCAATAAGTGAGCACATTTTTTCATAAAAAATATCGAATTTTTATAATTCGGCATTGGAAAACTTTGACCTTTTTAGTATCATGGTTCGAATCAGTGCATGCAATTTAGTTTAGTTTCAAATTTCAATCTACAGTAGTTTCGCAAATAATAAATAAAAATGATTTTCCGGGTGCCCTGGTTGGGGGGCTGTAGCTCGGCATTGAGGGGTCATGAGAAAAAATTTTATATGAATTTCTGATTTTACTTTGACCCCAATTTACTCGATTTTAAGTTACTCATCATACGACACCTATATAAATATAATTATATAAATATATATATATATATATATATATATATATATATATATATATATATATATATATATATATATATATAATTTTGAATATTTTTATAGAAACGGATTGAATTTTGACTACAATTTCAACGACAACAAATTTGTTCGAATTAGCATTATTGGTCTTTCTCAAATTAAATGGTAGCTTAACATAGGCTCACGGAATTAGCGTGTCTTCACGCGGACAGAACCTTTGCGAAAATTATGACGTGATTTCGTACAACCTGTAAAGATAGAGATGATACATCATTTAAATTTGAATACAGAACTTGTGTGATTGTAACCTCGACACCGCTGGACTATTTTTTGTTCTTTTTATTGTAAGTAAAGTAATACTACACACAAAAATACCAATATTAAAAATGTGCCGCTATTAAGATATATATATATATATATATATATATATATATATATATATATATATATATATATATATATATATATATATATATATATATATATAAAATATAATCAATTAATTCTCACAAAAAAACATGTTTTTGTAAAAGTCCTCTCAGCATTACCAGATTTTACATCTTAAAAGAACCCTCCAAGTGCAAGTTAGACTTGCGCAATTAGTGTCCTGTACCCTAATTGCTTTTAAAATAAAACTCTTACTACTTACTTACCTAGGCTAAATTAATTAGGTCCCTGACGTCTTAAGATTCAATATGTATTTTCACGTTTTGTCTTAGTCAATAATGTATAATATTAATAGCCAATAAATCAATCTAGCCCAATCTAGAATCTAGTAATAAAAGTGTTAAACAAATATTTACTACCTATATTATACGCAAATAAAATAAAATAATATCTTGGTACAAGAGCGACTCGCCACTCGGTTACAGTACTGTACACTTAAAATTATATTACACAAACCTTCACCATACATCAAGGAACATAATTTTCATTGTGTTTTTTAGGCCAGATAAATTATCAGACGTAATGCACTCTTTTCGCTTAATCTACACTTTATGGAGAAATTTCCATAATTTTTTAAAAATTTTTGAACAGTAATTTTCGAAATAAGGGCAGACAGCTATTTTTCGCCTTTTTTTTTAAAGAAATGTGAAGAAAAGTTTGCGGAAGGGTTACATACACAATTCACAAGCTTCCGTTTGACACCCCACTGATTTTTTTTTTTTTTTCATTTCCACGTACGAGCTAACCCCTTAACTCAAAATTTAACTTTCGAAACTACACGGCTCTGATTGGCCTATCAATTTCTATATTTGTGCAAGATTTCAACTTTCTATGTCAAATAGTTTCGGAGCAAATCAGGTGATAGACGGACAAACAGCGAAGTGATCCCATGTACGGAACACTAAAAATAGTCAGGAAATATTTGTAAGAAAAAGGTAATCACATTTTTTTAATACCCAATACATTTTTTGGTACAAAATTTAATTAAAATATAAGTTCTGATAACATGTTTTCTCTTCTTGCATTTTGATGTCATATTACATCTTAAAGTCTTTGGCACGCAGAACTGCAGACTCTATATCTTTAATTTATTAAAGTTAATTTATAACTTATTTCTCAATACAATTATACACAAATTATACTTACCCCCTGATCATTTAATTTATCTATACATCGCAAAAAAGAGTTTCATCACTTTGTTACATTGTATTAAAGTTTCCGAAACTTTTTCGCGTAATATAAAGCGCGATCGCTGTTGCAAACATTCAAGTAAAAGCTCTTGAGTTATCCGGTTCGTTCGGTAAACGCGCCGCATCCAGAGTGATTTGAAATTCGCAAAAAGCTTTTAACTCAAAATGGACGCTTGCGCGCCTTGAAGTTGTGTTGAAATTTTAGTTTAAAATTTATGTTTCTTCTATATATTTTTTACGAATATTTAGAGATAACGGTTAAATGTTACAAAAAAGTGTTACAAAAATAGTTTTATATATTTGCTGTTTTTCTCAGCTCGTACATATTTAAAATTTTGTTTTCCCATTTATCTGTTCTGTCTGACGCCCGGTAATAATGTTACTAAATGTTAACTATTTCTCAAAGAACCCCTGAGCTACAAAAAAATGTCCTTAAACCAATCTACCTGTCAAATCTAAATCACAAAAAATCTGTTGTACCATAAAATATTAGTCAATCTTACAATTAACAGAGACTACTTATTACCTATATAATAACTTTTACGTGGCATCAGTAAATTTTGTAAAACTGATGCATGTTGTAAAAACGCCGTTTTCCAGTCTAGCAGATTCTTTTCCAAGATAAGAGGACCGACGAAAATTTTCTTTAGAAATTAAAACTTTCCACAGCCTAAACAGCATCAAATTTTAGGCTATAATACCTATTTCGGACGGAAAAGTGTTTTATATTCTGTTTAGATTGTACTTGTTTGCGGCAGAGCACTTCTTGAAGTTTTTATTTTCTGTTTTTTTTTTTTATTCTTTTTGATTATTCACCTCCTCGCCTCAATTTAATATAACGTTTGTATATCAACGAGATACTGGCGAGGAGGTTAAGTTACTCGTCAACCTTGTCTAGATACCCAAACATACATTTTATATAACGCGTTAGTACTGCCATGGACGCCATTGTATTTTTACAACTACCTATGACAACAACTACTACCTATGAATTTGTTGTACCAGTTCATCAATCATGAACCTAATAAACTAATAAAAGCTTTTTTGACGAAAATATAATGAGTACTCGCTTGGACTATACCACTATTTTTCTATATTTTTTTTATTGAACTTTGAATGTAATTTATGTTTGCAGCTTCAGGTGCCTTTTCAAAATAGAAAGGCTAAATTTTTTTAAATTAGTTATAAATCAAAAAAGCCTTAATTTTAAGGTATAGTTATATTGAGACGTTCCAAGTAATTATTAAGATCCAAGCCAATTGTTTTTGGTGTATCTATTTGCTACAGCTATTGGCGTACGTGCTGAAAAAGCATAAAACAATTAGTTATACGCAACTGTTAAGATTGATTTTGTGGCGTGTCACTAGCTGGTGTTTGAAGAAAGTTAATGTAGTTTGACTGTTACGGATGCTAAGTTTGTGACCTTCGATCGTTACAAGTATCGTTTTGTTGGTTTGACCTACGCAGGTCTCAAAGCAATTACAGCTTTATTTTACCCTTTGGATTTCTGAGTGATAATCCTATTATTATTTGTGATTTGTGGGCTCGAAGAATACAAACCAGCTAGCGACATGCCACAAAATTGATTTTAACAGCTGCAAGCAAATAGCCACCGTACAATACTATAAAATAGGAATTATACGAAAAGCCATCGAAATTGAATAAAATGGCTTTTTGAACAAAAGAGCTGCATGAAAATATTTAATAATACAAAGCGCCAACATATCACCAACCAGCACTCTACTGAACAACGCTGAGCCTTTTCAAGTCAGCCCAGGAAGGGCAGCATCGATCGCGCAAAAATATATACACAAATGTATTTATATATATATATATATATATATATATATATATATATATATATATATATATATATATATATATCCCAGGTGTACAAGTATGAAATGCGGATTTCAGACAACAGATGGTGCACCATCGCAGTTTGTGCTATAAAGATTTGACACTGCGCCATGTTGTTGTGTCATCAAAAAGTGTCAGACGCGCACGAGTAATAAATTGGAAAAGTGTGCCCAAACTGATGCCTGTTTGGAAGGTAAAGGCAAATCCTTCTACAAGAAAGGTATAGAAATGTTAGAAAAGCATTGGAACTGATTGTATCGCTCTTGAAGGAGACTACCAGGTGTACAAATATGAAATGCGGTTGTGTCATCAACAAGTGTCAGACGCGCACGAGTGATAAATTGAAAAAGTGTGTGCATAGTGTTGTGTTGTTGTCTTCAATATGTCGAAATTTATACCGAACAAAGAGCATTCGCGGACAGCATTAATTTTTTTTGGTTCGAAGAAAACTGCTGTTGAATCATACTGATTACCTCGAGAAGCTTATAGTGAACATGCTCCATCGCAAGATACGTGTGAACGATGGTTTCGGCGTTTCAAAAGTGGTGACTTCGATGCTGCAGACAAGGAACGTGGAAAACCGCCAAAAAATACGAAGATGTGGAATTGCAAGCATTGTTGGACGAAGATGATTCGCAAACACAAAAACAACTCGCCGAGCAATTGGGCGTTAGTCAACAAGCTGTTTCCAATCGGCTACGAGAGATGGGAAAAATTTAGAAGACCGGTAGATGCGTACCACATGAGTTAAACGACAGGCAAATGGAAAAGCGCAAAAACACGTGTGACATTTTGCTCGCTCGGTACAAAAGGAAGGCGTTTTTGCATCGTATAGTTACAGGGGATGAAAAGTGGATTTATTTTGAGAATCCCAAGCGCAAAAAATTATGAGTAGACCCAGGAGCACCATCCACATCGACCGCAAGACCGAATCGCTTTGGCAGAAAGACGATGCTCTGTGCTTGGGGGACCAGAGGGACGTGGTCTCTTATGAGCTGTTAAAACCTGAGGAAACAGTTAATACTAAACGTTACCAACAACAATTGACCGATTTGAACCATTCGCTGCTTGAAAAAAGGCCAGAGAATACCGAAAGAGGCAACACAAAGTCATTTTTCTTCATGACAATGCTCCATCACATACGGCAAAACCAGTTCACTCAGCTGGGAAGTTCTACCCCATGCGGCTTACTCACCAGACTTGGCTCCTTCCGATTACCACTTGTTTGCATCGATGGGTCACGCACTTGCTGAGCAGAGCTTAGGTTCATACGAAGATGTGAAAAAATGGCTCGATGAATGGTTCGCAGCAAAAGGGGAAGATTTTTACTGGCGTGGTATTCACAAATTGCCCAAAAGATGGGAAAAAAAATGTATAACAAGCGATGGAGCATGCTTTGAATAAAGCACTTTTTATCATTCTTCCGAATTTAACATGTTTTTTAGAAAAAAAATCCGTATTTCATACTTGTACACCTGGTATATAAGTGTATATATATATATATATATATATATATATATATATATATATATATATATATATATATATATATATATATATATATATATATGTAAATATATATTATTTATATAAATATTAGTTAAAGGACTTTTTTAATAAGGGAAAGGCTTATGGTTTCAAAGTATTTGTCAACAAACTCACCCTCCTTGACCATCGGTTGAGAAGGATTAACGTTTCAAAGTTCAACTGTATGAAGAGACTCGTTTTGTAAAAAGTCTCTCACCAAGCATCGATTTTTAAATTAAGCATTAAGTTTTTAAATTTTTACCGTATAAAAGCGGTCTATTTTGTGCAAAGGCTGCTCCGTAAGAAAAATCTAATGAGAAGGGAAATTAAAAACCCAAGTTTCATAATGTTAAAGAAGACCTTAAACTAAAAGAATATCGAAAAAAGTACTGAATAGCAGTTGACAGAGCCTTTACATAAAATTAAAACTACCAGAGACGAAAAGTTAAGACAGTAGCACACAAACGGCAGTTATCAGACAGTACTCTTTACCGTTGAAAATATTTTTACTGTAGAGAAAAACTTTAACTGTTAAGATAACAGAGTTTACGTAGTGATAAGAATATTCCGGAGATAAAATGGGGCCATCATCCAGCTTCAGTATTAGGTTGGTGGGGAGTCTTTTATGAGAGTGTCACTCAATATAGCTAAATAAATTTTGTAAATTACTTTTCTCAACATATTAGAAGAATTGTTATAGTGATTTCCCTTGCAACAAGCAGTTTTAAAAATTGAAAATTAATTAATACCTCACATGTTTGCAACCCATCTAGCCCACTCTACTACCATAAAAACTAATAATATATTTGAATTCTGAAAAGGACATATACCATGATATATTCGAAGTAATTTCTCTTACGACATCTTCCAGTCCTTAAATCCTCTTCAAATAATAAAACTTTCGGTATTCCAGCCAAAAATCAAGAAGAACTCGCACAAAGCCATTAAAACTATACAAAATTTATAGGCCTTTTATCCCTTTCACCTTAAACAAGTAAAGGTTCAAAAACTATAGGTTTCATCCTCACTACAAGACATGTGTACCTTATTTCGTTCATGAGTTATCATACCAACAGAGCGACAGAATGGGAAATCGTATTTTTCGTGGCGTATGATCTCAAAAGGTGATTTTTGTCACGAATACCACACTTTCTTTTAACAAAGAAAGTAAAACAGTTACATACTTACTGTGTGAATAAATTAATAAGCGTCAACCAATTTAATCTTCTATATTACTAAAACATTTCTTCTGTACGATCAATAAAAATTTATTTTGTGATTGATATCATATTACCGGTTTTATTTGAAACTTTACGCCTCTGTAAAAGCGGAAAAAAACCTATTTAGAGTGGCTCTTGTAATCACATCCCAGTTCTTTTTTCCTGATTATTAAAGTTCAGATTCGATGTAATGAAGAAACCAACGTTATTTGAAAATCTTTTGGCCCCCAGAACACTGAAAATAATGTACATATTAGAGAGATTTTGCAACGCTTACTTTGGTAGACCACTCTCTTTATCTTAATTTAAAGCATGCACCCACTGTTTGGGGCTTGCGCAGTAGTAAAGGGAAGGAATTAAATATAAGGACTCAGCTGTTATCGTTATTTGGAGCATGCGGCCATCATTTGGAACTTGCGCAGTATTGAAACAAAATAAGATAAACCTTTATTAAGGATAAAGATTTCCGTTATTTAGGAACTTATAAGAGAGGTTATTTAAGGTTCGTTGTCCTTATCGCTATTATGGTAAGGCCTTTTTTTTCCTACTTAAGTACACAAACCACTAAGTAAATACAGTAAAATTGAAATGATAATCTTTTATTGCACTGAAGCTGTTAATTAGTGTTCAGATTATGTTGGGATTTTGCAATCTTTGGCACAATGGCATTACAGTGTGTGGTGTGCTAATTTTAAATGAAATTTTATTTATTGCACATTTGTATTACCTTAGAAATATTAAAAGAAGTGAGAGAAGTGAGGAGGAGACAACTTTATTTTAAAAACTCATCCTCATCAAATATTAATAACCGGTGTGCTTAACCATGAAATGAATGAAATCCCCTAAATTTATAGAAGATGAATATTAGCCTAACCTTGCAATTTCTTCGTGTTAATACTGCGCATGCTGGAGATAACGATAAGGATAAAGGCATGTGAAACATAAGCATTGCAAAATCTCTCTATTGTAATGCCTAGAAAGCCCAAAGTACTAATATGTCAATTTTTAAATTTGAAACTTAATTCTGAGTGTACGTAATAAACAGTATCCGACATATATAATTTAAAATTTCCAATAATATGTATTTTGCAGTGGGTGTCGATGCTGTGATTTTTGCCGCTCAGTTAAAAAGAACCTAGAAAGCTAAAAGTACTAATACGTCAATTTTTAAATTTGAAACTTAATTCTGAGCTTACATAATAAACAATACCAGACATATATAATTCAAAATTTCCAATAATATGTATTTTACAGTGGATATCGATGCTCTGAATTTTGCCACTCAGGGAATCCTCATTGTTGCAAAATTGGGGGAATTCAAACGCAATAGGAATTCGAAGGAATGGAGGATGGGCAAATTATGCAGTAGTTACAATGAATACTGTTACAAAGTTTATAGAAGATGAATACTAACCTAACCCTACAATTCCTTCGTGTTAATACTGCGCATGCTTAAGATAACGATAAAGATAAAGGCATGTGAAAAATAAATGTTGCAAAATCTCTCTATTATAATGTATTCGCAGTCTTTAGCGGCAGAAATGAAAAAAGGAGAGAACTTAATCTATTGTAATGCGTCGGCATTTAGCGTCTTTCACTGAGTTTTTGTGAAGTTGAGTTAAAGTTGAATAGATACAAGCTTGAGTAATTTATTTATGGGTGAGTAAATACCTGAATGCAGTTTATGGACTTAAAATTAATGTACCAATAACACATGGGCTGAAAAGTCCCGGGCCTAACACATAGATGGCGCTAGTTTTATTGCAGTCACCTTTTTTTCAGTTAATAATAACCTTCAAAAGACAGCTGTTAAAATTTCATGATATTCTATTCATTAGTTTGTGAGTTATTGTGCTAAGAGTGACGCTACTTTTGTTATTTTCAAAACAATGGATCAAAAACAATTTCGTGTTTTAATTTTACACTGCTTCTTGATGGGAAAAAATACCGTTCAAGCGAAGCAATGGCTTGAAAAGTGTTACGGGGACTCCGCTCCATCAGAAACAACAATAAAACGTTGGTTTGCTGACTTCAAACGTGGTCGTAGAGACACCGATGATGCAGAACGCAGTGGACGTCCAAATGAGGCGGTAACACCAGAAAACATCAAAAAAATCCTTAAAATCGTTTTGAATGATCGAAAAGTGAAGTTGCGTGAGTTAGCTGACATCGTAAAGATATCAAAAGAACGTGTTGGCTTTATATTGCATGAGCATTTGACTATGAGAAAGCTCTGTTCAGAGCGTTTGCTCACTGTTGATCAAAAACAAGAACGTGTTGATGATTCTGAGCAGTGTTTGGCCATGTTTAAACGTAACAAACCGAAATTTTTGCGTCGATATGTGACAATGGATGAAACATGGATCCATCACTTCACTCCGGAATCAAAACGATCGTCATCTGAGTGGACAGCAACTGGTGAACCTCGTCCAAAGCGCCCGAAAGCACAACAATCGGCTGGAAAGGTTTTGGCCTCGGTATTTTGGGATGTGCGTGGTGTAATATTCATCGACTATCTTGAGAAAGGAAATACCATCAACAGTGAATATTATATAGCGTTATTGGAGCGTTTGAAGGCCGAAATTGTAAAGAAACGACCGCATATGGCAAAGAAAAAAATTTTGTTTCATCAAGACAACGCACCGTGTCACAAGTAAATCAAAACAATGGCAAAACTACATGAATTGAACTTCGAATTGCTCCCACATCCACCGTATTCGCCAGATTTGGCTCCCAGCGACTACTGGCTGTTCGCAGACCTGAAAAAAATGCTCGCCGGTAAGAAATTTCGCACGAATGAAGAGGTTATCGCTGAAACTGAGGCCTATTTTGAGGCAAAAGATAAATCGTTCCACAAAAGTGGTATTGAAATGTTAGAGCGGCGCTGGAATGATTGCGTTGCTCTTGATGGAGATTACGTTGATGAATAAAGCTAATTTTGAACCAAAAAAACCGTGTTTTCTTTGTTAGGGCCCGGGACTTTTCAGCCCATGTGTTATTTTGAGGAAAGATGGATGTGGTTTGAAAATTGAGGGTTTTATATTCTGTTCTACGAACCAATGTCTTTCATACATAGAATTAGATTATTAGTATATTGCTTTTCAGGCTTTAACGATTCCTGTAATCAATGGGATACCGTACTTTGTTCTGAAGGAGTCGAATGAATTGCATTCGCATATGATATGTTTGACAGTCAGGGCACGGTTGCATGCTACACATATTGGGAGGTCATCTTCTGTCATAAGACGCCCATGTGTAATTTTAGTATGGACCAATCTTAATCTATTGTATATAGTGCATGATATCTAGGTATATTAGCGACAGAAGTAATATAAAATAGTTCAAATATTTTCTGTCCAAAAGATTTAGGAATATGAATAATATATGAAAATTTGCATAATTTTTATTTGAAAACGTACAGTTATTTCTTACGTTACATATTATATCGATCCCGCTAGAACGTTAATTTTCAAAATCAAAATTAATTAAAATTTTCTTCGCCCACAGTATATCTGAAGAAAGCTCAAATTTCTCACAAGTTTGTTATATGTATAGGATCTGAAACGGTTCGGTTGAGATAAGTTATTAAAAAGATTTTGTATGGATTAATTGCCATAAATTCATATAACAAAAATTACTAAAGTTTATGCCAATTTTTTATTTAATTAAAGTATAATTTAAACATAGCCTTAACATTTTATGTGTCCTATGTAAGCCAGTACTTTTTCATTCAAGTTGACAATTGAAAAAATATTTTCATATTTTATTATTTTAGATTGCAACTAGTATCAAAGGGTATTTTAGTTCAACATGTATAATAAATTTGTTTTTAATAAAGAGAAGAGAAAAGAACGATAATTTCTTAAATAAAATTTGCCAGTCTTTATTCAAGGCATATTAATTTAAATGGCAAGATTTATTCTTGAAAAAAAAAACTGTGTTGATTTCATTCACGAAATGGTGATTTTTAGAGCAGTGTTGCTTGATTACAAAAATGTATGTAAAATAATTCATGTCAATTTTTCGAAAATCTGTTACAATATGTACTAATTTTTGATATGCCAATAAGTAATTGTGATTAGTGTTTTCATATTCTTTACAAAACTATCACCATTTCTTTTATAAAAGATCGCACCTTCTCTTTCAGCGTATTAGCGACAAATGCAAAAATTCAAGCATTCTGTGGAAGGGAGACAAAGCCGTCAAATCGACTAAAATTACTGAATTAGTCTTGATGAGTTTTCTAATCATCGACAAATACAGAAAGGTCAAAAACTACGTGAAACTAAACAGTAAAAAAACCCATTTTCATGCATGAGATGTAGCTGTGCTATTTTTCGAGTCTTAGTAACCTAAGTTTTAAAAAAACCTTGAAAAAATTCTGCTATTTTTATGGTTGTTAACTATATATTAAAAAAATTAGTAAAATGATTTACCAAGTACTTTCCCTGCAAACATGCAGTTCTAAAATAAGTGACGAATTTGACTTTCTCAAATAAAGGAAAAGTAAATTTCCATAATACAATTAAAACCATACACACTCCCTAAAACGATATTGCTTAAAAACTATAGATCTTATTTCCGACAGTCAGGTAGACATACCAATGGAAATGGGGAAAATGTTTGTTCTGTTCTAAGAACCCTAAAACGTAAAGGAAAGCAAAAATCGTGGAGGGTAATTGTTTCATTACAATACTTCCTTTTAGCAAGGAAAGTAAAACCATTTCTTAGGTTACTCTGTAACCAAATCCCTTCTACATAATATGTCTGTTAAAATTGGAAATAATGAAAAAGTACACTAAAAGAGAAGCATATAATATATACGCAACCACCCTTCTAATCCCTACCCAATTTCTTTTATCTGACACATCTTTTAATTGATTAGCTAAAATTTTATAAAATATTGCAACCAAAAACCAGGAAAAATTCTCATACTAATATTATAGTGGCGGACACAGCGTAGTGGGTAAGGTGTCGTCTGCTTTCTACACCGGAGACCCGAGTTCGAATCTCGGCTCAGAAAATCATAGAATTAAAAAAAAATTTGGCTGTTCCAAACCGAAGTAAACCGTAGGGGTCGCCTTTGTCTGTGGAACACTTAAAAAGACACTAACCACGGACAAAGACGAAAGGGTCGCCTAAGTCTGTATCAAATATGGCACTTATTTACAGAGAATAAATAATTATGTTTATTATCGCAATTAAAAACCTAGAAAGATTTCCATATTATTAATAAAACTATACTACATTTGCCCAGTCTACCAGGTGTACAAGTATGAAATGCGGATTTCAGACAACAGATAGTGCACCAATGCAGTTTGTGCTATAAAGATTTGACACTGCCATCTTGTTGTGCCATCAGCAAGTGTCAGACGCGCACGAGTGATAAATTGGAAAAGTGTGCGCATAGTGTTGTGTTGTTGTGTTTAATATGTCGAAATTTATACCGAACAAAGAGCATTCGCGGACAGCATTAATTTTTTGTTTTCATTTGAAGAAAACTGCTGTTGAATCATACCGATTACTTCGAGAAGTGAACATGCTCCATCGCAAGATACGTGTGCACGATGGTTTCGGCGTTTCAAAAGTGGTGACTTCGATGTTGCAGACAAGGAACGTGGAAAACCGCCAAAAAAAATACAAAGATGTGGAATTGCAAGCATTGTTGGACGAAGATGATTCGCAAGCACAAAACAACTCGCCGAGCAATTGGGCGTTAGTCAACAAGCTGTTTCCAATCGGCTACGAGAGATGGAAAAGATTCAGAAGAAAACGTTACCAACAACAATTGACCGATTTGAACCGTTCGCTGCTTGAAAAAAGGCCAGAATACCGAAAGAGGCAACACAGTCATTTTTCTTCATGACAATGCTCCATCACATACGGCAAAACCAGTTCGCGACACGTTGGAAGCACTCAGCTGGGAAGTTCTACCCCATGAGGCTTACTCCCCAGACTTGGCTCCTTCCGATTACCACTTCTTTGCATCGATGGGTCACTTGCTGAGCAGCACTTCGGTTCGTACGAAGATGTGAAAAAATGGCTCGATCAATGGTTGGCAGCAAAAGGGGAAGATTTTTACTGGCGTGGTATTCACAAATTGCCCGAAAGATGGGAAAAATGTATAACAAGCGATGGAGCATACTTTGAATAAAGCACTTCTTATCATTCTTCCGAATTTAACATGTTTTTTTAGAAAAAAAATCCACATTTCATACTTGTACACCTGGTACATCTTTCACACCCTACGACTTTAAAAATTAAAAGTTACTCTAAAAAGGCCTTGTAACACCATATATAAGAAGTGACATCCAGCTCTTTTACCTTTTCCCTTAGGGTGATATTGTTCAAAAATTACAGGGCTCATCTCTACTTTAACTCTGATATTATTATTTCGTTAGAGAACTATGTTTTTCGTAATATAAGAACCCTAAAATGTAAAGAAAAGTAAAAATTTTGAAGGGTATTTTTTTCAAGAATACTATATACTACTATCCTTTAACATGAAAAATAAAAACAATAATTTAACTACTATGTGGTAAGTAAGTAGGTTTCGGTCAATTTATCTCTTTTTTCGAAAACGTTTTCTATAATCAAATTAACATTTTTTCAGGTTACTCTGTCATCAAATCTCCATCCAAAACAAAAAAATATATTTAAATATCTTACGATACATACACAACCACCTTTATAACCTCCTACTCCATCTCTTTCACACTCTATATATTTTACTAACAATAACTATACTAAAATTATATTCAATATCCAGCCAAAAACCACGAAAAAAATCTCATAATATTATTAAAGCTACCTTTTTTCACTCACTTCACCTGTAAACTTTGAAAATAGCGAAAAAATAATACAATATTTGAATTTGTTGACTTCAAGAACTCTGAAAAAGATCTATAACACGATGAATACAAAGCCGCTCTTCCAAAGCCCTTCTCCATCCCTTTAACCCCTTATATGTTTCACTGTTAACAATTATACTTAAAAAGTGTCTATAATCCTAACCAAAAAATGGATTTTTTAGATTCTTTAACTTCAAGAACCCTGGAAAGAACATACACGAAGCAAACGCTCTAGCATCATACTCCCTTATATATTTTACTGTAAATAATATGCCTAAATTTTGCCTGTTATATCAAACAAAAGCCCTATTCTCATAATACTATTGAAAGAGTACAACATTTAACAACCCCCACACGTTTTATCTCTTCAGGTGTTAAAATAGAAAGCAATAAAAAAACGAACCTAATTTTCGGATCCCTCGACTCCAAAAACCCTAAAGAAATATATATGATGCACGAAACCTCTTTAATCTCCTCCCATCCATTTAGCCCCGTTTATGTTTTACTATTAATATTTATGCACAACATTTTCTAGCGTTTATTTTTAGAGTTTAGTAATGCATGGCATGCATTTCATTAGATTGTCAGAGAAATCTTCCTACCCGAAAGGACTATTTTTTAGCCTTGAATATTTTTTAGAGTTTCCTGATATTAATAACATTACGCAATAGGGCGTATTATTTTCATTTTGTAGTTCACTATAAAATCATTACATCTGTTTGGTTATAATTTCTAGTTTCCTGTTTCTGCTCGATTTTCAATAGTTCTGCAGGATATATCCTCGTAAACGTTGGAACCAGCCCGACGGGTTTTCGACAGGTCAACAGCAAAGCGGGATCCACATCTGATCTCGTAATTTAGCGAATGATGGCCAATATTCAAAAACAAAAGAAAGATGGCGAGGGCACTGTGACCATCAGAAACCCATATGTTTAGAGCCTGCGCGTATTTGCTCAATACCAAATATTAACTAAAGAACGATAAGTCTATAGAATGTATTAGAGAACGTACCAAAATGAAAGATGTCAAAAACACAATATTAAAGACAAAATAGAGATGAGTAGTACATACAGCAAGAATGGAAAAGACAAGATGAATAAGGAAAACGTTGGCAAGAAAACCAAGGCAAAAAAGAGAAATTCAGGACCGCATATACTAAAATGGTATGACAAGAGCGAGAAAATAATTGGTTATGCAGGGCAAAAACAGATTGAAGGCAATGGAGGCATACGTCTAATAATGGACGATAAAGACTGGATAGCGGGAGAACCTTAATAACTTAGATATTAGCCACTAGATAAGATAAAATATCTATGGTTATTAAAATCTAGTTATCCTAGAATAAAAATATAATGATTTCTAATAACTTTAGTTGTTACTCGCTGTCAAAGCTCAATTTTAAAATTTCATGGCAGTTAAATCCGTTCTAAGTTTCGTGTCTTTCAGTGAATCTAACTCCTTTTGTTTATTTTGGCAAATAATAAGGAGCTAATGTGTACAATTTTGTAGTACAAAACCGATTTCATTTTTCTCCTCTATTTCTGTACCTAAACAATCGAGCAGCGAGGCGCAGTAGTCTCCTATAATTGTTTTCCTAATGCCTCTTGCATTCCAGAAAACAGTCGCGATGACCTTTCACGATGACAGGACGGCTTTCATCTTTTTCAGAACAGATTTTCTACTAGTCACCCACTGTTTCGAAAGCTCCTGGACTTGGAACTAAGTTTCTACGGTTATAAATCGTCCCAAAAACTCGCCTACATTTATCTAACACAGCTGTATATTGGCCGAACACAACTTTTCTCATTTACGTTTCTAGTCAATAAAGCCAACTAGTGCCCCACCTTGCCGAGAGCTTTATCATATATAGGTGCTTGGGTAATATATTGTAAACCCAGCTATTACAGATACCCAAGGCATTAGCGATATCACGCACCTTCAGTCTTTTGTGATCTTCTTCTCGAACGTTCTATGTTTTCTGTGCTCATATAGCGAGTTTAAAAGTGACCAAATTATTTGTAAATCATCCTAGTCGAAGGTGCAGGTTCCCCATAGTATTTCTCAAGATTTGCTTTAGTTTCCTGAGCCATCTTGTTTCTTAAAAATTTCTATGGGATCACAACACGACATCCGTTTTAGTCCATTTTGACAAAATGATAAAAGTTAAGAGGCTTAGAAGCATGCTACTTACAGAGTTATAGTCGTAATAAGATGAAACTTGTTCAATTTTCTGTCAAAAGACCTAGTTACACTTTCTGTACAGATTTTTTAAACGACTCTCGTATGTATGAAAAACCGTCTTAAAAAGAAATTGAAGCATAACTATAGTGAAATGGTTATTCTAATGAAAAATCATTAGTTATGTAAGTACACTTAACTTTGCTGATGGCCAGGTGATTCTGACCCGAGACGACTAAGAATATGTGTAAACAAAGTTAAACTTCAAGTTAGCACGCATAGAATCGAAAAGCTACTTATAAACTTAGAAATTCGATTTTAAATTCCATTAGATGGAGAATGACACATAATATGGGTGGATAAATTTAATTATTTAGGAACCGTTTTTCACACATCTAGTATAGGAAGACAAGAAATAAAGAAAATAATTCAAAATCCAAGGAGCACGAAAAGTTTGGTGGCAAAAAAATATATTATTGCAAAATCAAAAAGGCATTCGAAAAGACAAAGTGGAAACGAAATTAACTTATGAAAGTGAAGTATGGGCAATAAAAGATGAAAAAATGGCAGTTGAAATGGTCTATATTCGGTGGTATAACACCAACAGAATGAAGAAATTGGAAATAGACATAGAATAGAATTTAAAAATCACGATGATATAAAAAAAAAAGCTCCACGAATTGTAGATACCCATATAACATTGATGGTTGTCATTTACTTTGAGAAAGATCGAGCTAGTTATGGAAAATGGCAAGTGCTACATTTAGTGGAATGTCGCCCCTTCCTCTTAGTATTTCTAGCTAAGACAATAAAAAATGTCTAGCAGAATTATCGGACGTACTGAGGCAATCATTCAAAGCGGAGTAAACGCATATTAAGTTCATGGATTTATACTATAAACTATTTCTACGATATTTAGTAACAAAGGTCTTTATCATCGGAATTTTAGAAGGAATCAAGAGTACATCTCTAGAAAAGCTAAGAAACATTTGTACTTGTGCCTCAACTGGAGCAATCTTCTTTGGTTTCCTCAAATTGACCAGGCTGACAAATTTGGTCCATGATCACTAACTGAACGGATGTGAGGAATCATCATTTTTTGACCATTTGACTTGTCATGTACATTTTCTAAATATAATTCTTTATTGATAATTTAAAATCAGTTTTTATAGTCTTCATGTGTTCCTATTCGTTTTAGTTAAGATCTAGAAGTTTTCTCAAATGGATACTCACTCATAAGCAATAATTGTGTGAACCGTACAAAAATTTTATTCAACTCTTACCATCCCGCTATCGATACAAGTAACAGCACAAGTTGTACAACTTAAGAGCTATGGTCAGCTGTTAAGGATGTTTGATTGGATACGACTTAAAAGACATATAACGGAATTCATCAGGTAGGTGTAACAGAAGATGACCACACAAATTTTTTAATTAGAAAAGCAATTACAAAAGAAGTTGCTAATGATAGAAAGAGAAAAGTAGACAATATTTTGTTACATAAATTAACCTATGATAGGTAGTAGTTGTTGCAGAAATGTAATAACTCCCGTGGCAGCACTACCGCGTTATCTAAATGATGCCGTGTAACACAAACGTATGTTTCGGAACTTGGACAACGTTGACAAATATTACATCCTCGCCGACATACATCCAAAAAGGGTAGTCCCTATTTAGGCGGAGAGGTAACATAAAAAAATATATATGTCATCAGCAAAATGTATAATTTAGGCATTTTATAGAACGCCAGGTTCGTTTAGGCAATGTATGAAATATTTTCTTTTGCTTTAACTATTATATATTTTGCCTAGGTAATCTATAGAATGCCTAGGTATTCTATAGAATGCCGCCAAGAGATTAGGTAAAGTATAAAATAAAAGACAAATTACCATAATACCAAACTTACAGCCGGCAATGTATATAACAGATATTGAAAACAATAAGCATTAATTGTTACTCGTATTGCGGGTGGCGAGGGAGCGCAGTGGAGGGAAATCAATAGATTAAAGCATGAACTAACAGGAGCTTATGTCTTAAGAAGAAGGTTCTTCGTACTTCCAAGTATAACAACAGTTCATGATGCAATGAATAAGTATAAAATGAAAGACAAATTACCATATCTTTTGTTTATCCAAAATTAGCAATATTAATATTATCAACTGACTACAAAAAAATGCACAGGGAAATGAAAATAGAGACTTTGGCAATCTTTGAAAAATCAAAAGTTAGTTTTATTTGCAAGAGAAATACCTATTGTTTTCGTTTCTTAATTTAAAAAAGATTGGTTCAGGTTCATAGTGGCGGCCGTAGCGTAATAACTAAGATGTCGGCGACTCGAGTTTGTATCTCCGCTCGGGAAAATGATGAAAAAAGCCTTTACAACGTGACAGTCACCTCTCTCGGGAAGGCAAGTAGTATCATGCCTAGTAAAGCCCTCTCACTTCACGCCGTTCGGAACCGGCATTAAAACTGTAGGTCCCCTTTGTCTGTGGAAGAGTTAAAAAGGCACCAACTGCAGGCAAAAGTCGCCTATGACCGTATCAAATATAGCACTTCAAAAAGAAGATTTCTTTAACTTTAAGAGATTAGTTCAGGTTAGTTCAACGCAAAGTCTCTCTGTCTGTCTGTCTGTCCGTTAGTGTGCTTATGATTTAAGAATCACTTATCCGATTTACACGTTTTTTTTTTTTTAAATCATACATTTGTTCTCTGGCCAGATTATCTATAATCTTCTATAATATATATAAAATGCAACGTCTTTCTGTCTATCTGTCTGTTTGTCCGTTAGTGCGCTTATCACTTGAGAACCACTTATCCGATTTATGTTTTTTTTTAAATTCATACATTTGTTCTCTGGCGAGCTTATCTATAATTTTCTATAATGTATATAAAATACACCTGTCTGCCTGTCGGTCTGTTTGTTCGTTAGTGTGATTATCACTCGAGAACCACTTATCCTATTTATGTGTTATTTTTTTAATTCATACATTTGTGTTCTGTCCAGGTTACCTATAATCTTCTATAGTATATATATATATATATATATATATATATATATATATATATATATATATATATATATATATATATATAGATAGATAGATAGATATATATATATATATATATATATATATATATATATATATATATATATATATACATATATATCTGTATCCTGCAATACACTGCCTAAACCATTAAATATGGAACAATATTATACAGCAAAGAATATAATATATATAAAATACAATGTCTCTCTGTATCATGTAACAAAGAATACAATATATATAAAATGCAACGTCTCTTTGTCTGTCCGTTAGTGCGCTTATTATTCGAGAACCACTTATCCGATTTACGTGTTTTTTTTTTTAAATTTTAACTTAATATTTATCAAAAAAAATCTATAATACATCTAAACGCAACGTCTCTCTGCCTGTATGTCCGTTAGTGCGCTTAGGACTCAAGAACCACTTATCCGACTTACGTGTTTTTTTATAAAATACAAGTGGTCTCTGTTACGTTAGATAGCATAAGGAATAAGCAGTGACGATAATAGTGAATCAAGTGCAGGCGAGCGGAGCCGCGGGCACGGCTAATTATTATATGTGAGCTTCAATATGGTTGATTCCATTTGGCAACATTTACCCCTAATTGTCAAATTACATCATTACATTTTAAAGTTAAAACATTTTTAATCAATTAAGCTGCAAATATTTTATCATACTTATATAAAAGAAAAGTAATTTTCTGACCAAATCTGTTTACTAAATTAATTAAAAAGAAGAAAGTTAGCAATTGCCTACATAGTGAGTTACAGTAGTCGAGTAATCAACCATTTTATAATTTAAGTAATATAAAGTGGAAAATATTTAAAAATTCCGATAATATAAAAATAAGGAAAAAAAATCTTTGACTGCTGGGACTAAAGGACTAATAAAAGTGACGTGAAGCTTAAGTTACCTATGTCATAATTATAACATATCAATATCCAAGTTAATCTTATGCTTTAAATAGTGTCTTTTTATATAGCTCTTGTAAGGTGTTAAATAATCACAATGACTGCATTTAAAAATCTTAATACTTTCAATATTTTTATGCAGAAGTTGGTGATCCTTTAACTGATCTTTTTGAAGTGTCTTAAAATCACAGTGGTCACACTGGAATATTTTTTCTGCTCTTTTATGTTGTCGGACGTGTTTTAGTAAATATCTTTTTTCAAATGTTTTATATTCACAATAAAAGCAGTTTAATAATTCACTTTCATTGCGTTTTTGATGCCTTACCTGAACGTGTCCAAGTAAAACACTTTTGTGAACTGTTTTGAAACTACAATCATCACATTTAAAAGTGTAATTTTCATCATATTCTTTATGTTTTAAGTTGTGCCTGATTAAGTTCCTTTTGTGGATTGTTTTGAAATCACATTCACTACATTTAAACATTTTATTTTCATCGTGTTTTTGATGTCCCAGCACGTGTCCTTTCAAGTTTCTTTTGTGAATAGTTTTGAAGTCGCACTGATTACATTTAAACTTATTAGCCTCTTCCACTTTTTTATGTTGCAAAGTGTGTTTTAATAAATATATGTTTTCAAATGTTTTGTAATCACAGTGAAGGCACTTTAACATACCACTCTCACTAAGTTTTTGGTGTTTTCGGGAGTGCTCATCTAAGGCACACACATTTAAACATTTCACTATACAGTTTTTGATGTCTCAGGATGTGTCTGTTCAGGTTTCTTTTATGAATTGTTTCAAAATCACACTGATTACATTTAAATAGTTCCATATCTTGTGGACTTTTATGTCTCACAAGATGGTCCTTGAAATTAGTTGTTACAGTAGTTTCGTAGTCACAATAGTCACATTTTAGCTTACAGCCTTCCTGGTTCTTCTTTTTATGTCTGAGGAGATGCATGGTTAAACACTTTCTTTTGCTTGTTTGATAATTGCACAAATGGCATCTGAATCCATCTTGATAAGCATAATTTGGAGATGTACTAAAACAAAAAAGTTATTATTACATTCTGAAATTTCTTAGAAATAAAATCTTCAGTTTTAGCTCTTGCTCATTGATAAAGCAACTGACTCTGGGTTTGATTTTTTTATTCTGACAACTATTAATATTCTCGAATAAACGCTTAGTGAAAATTATCTTTAAATAAACTTAATCAAAAAGAGAAAGTTAAACTTATTAGCATCGAATATCGAAAATAATTAATAATCCTCCCGCATAGGATAGGTGTTCTATGTTCGTACATTTTGAGGTCAAGAAAATGTGACTCTTAAGTCATGTAGATTACATACCCTGCTCCACATTATTATTTAACCTTTGGATAGACATCTGAAACTTAGTGCATAAACTTGGAAGGAGTCATTTTCATAATGGAAACTTCCGAAGTTGCATGTTATGAGAAAGAATAGTTTAAATAATTTTTCTTATAACATTAACTATAAGGGGTGTAATTAAAGACGAATATTGGACTGTAGGTTCCAAAGTTAATCGCTTAAAAGTTACAGAACAGTATTACTTAGAAAAAAGCCATAACTATAAGTGGACCATGGTTTACAAAGACTGTTAACTGAGAGCACTTTTTATGCCCTTTCATGGAAGAATCATATTTTCCCTATTTGGCAAGAACACGCCAGACAATTTGAAATACGCCTCTTTTAATAATTAACCTCAGGTCCTTCTTCAACATAGGCCAGGTTTGGTTCCAAAATATAACCCCGCCTGGAAGACTAAACCTGATTATAGTATATACTATATACTATTTTTAATTCTTAATAAGTTCTAATTCCGATTACATTTTGAAAAGAAGCGATCTTATTAAAATAGTTTTATATCAAAAAAATCTAAAAACTGTGAATAAAATAGCCCAAGTTACTGCAAATTGGTAATCATTTTCTAGTAATATTAGTGTAGTAGTTCTGCAATTATTATACTTTTATTTTTATAAAAGTATAATAAATAAACCCCAGGTAACCCAAAGAGCAATGGAGAGGAGAATGATCAATATTAGACTCCAAGATCGTATTCTTAACATCGAGATTCGAAGAAGATCAAAAGTGACAGATGTAATATAACGAATATGTACATTAAGGTGGAATTGGGCGGGGCATATAGCAAGGATGAATGATAACAGATGGACACGCCGTATAGTTGAATGGAGGCCTAGAGAACACAAAAGAGGAGACCACAGACAAGATGGATGGACGACATAAAAAGATTAGCGGGAGACGATTGGATGCAAAAAGCAAACAACAAAGCTCGTTGGAGACAACTTGGGGAGGCTTACATCCGATTATGGATGGAATAAGCTAATGATGATGATGATGATGAGTTTTGAGATAATACAATCATCGAAACAATAGATACAAAAGCTGAAGAACTAACATCCATAATTAAAGAGGCCTCCGCTGCAGTAGCCACAAAAACTGGAAAACAAAAGAACAAAATAAGGGACCACACGAAACAACTTATGAAAAGAAGAAGAAATATGAGCAGAGAGGAGCACAAAATAGAGTGGACGGAGCTTAACAAGTTAATTAAAACGGAGATCAGAACAGATATAAGCACGCACAAGCATAAAGTAATTTTCGAAACCATTGGAGGAAATAAAGGTCTGAAAGTAATAAGCAAGAAACCTGAAGAACGAAAGGAAAGAAATTATTAAACTGCAAAATAGTGTGGGACAAGTAATAACGAATAGGGACAAAGTAAACTCAGACATAAGCACTTACTATAATGGACTCTACAGGTCTAAAACAACATCCAATGAAGAACAAAAAAACAGACTAGAAAGAAAATATAAAATATAGTTTCAGAAGAACTACCAGAAGTTACTGTAGAGGAGGTCAATAATACACTGAAGGAAATGAAGCATAATAAAGCGCAGGCCCTGTTGGTATTTTATCAGAAATGCTATTAGAAGCAGGAAAGGACTTAAAACAAAAATTGGCCAAACTTATTAACCTGTGTCTAGAAACTAGCAAAATTCCAACATTATGGCATATATCAAAAGTAATACTTCTACACAAAAAGGGTGATATAAGAAAGTTAGACAATTACCGCCCGATTAGCTTACTATCTCACAATTATAAACTTTTGACTAAAATAATCTCCAATAGATCAAAAAAATAACTTAAATTTCTACCAGCCATGCGATCAAGCTGGTTTTAGGTCCGGCCCTAATACATGCAACCACTTACAGAATAAGAAATATCTAGAGAAGTGCCATGGATACAATTTCGAATTCTACATAGCCTTCATAAACTGTGAGAAGGCTTTTGATTCTGTCGAAATGTGGACAATCATCAACGGCTTGAATAACTGCAGAATTGATTTTAGATACACTACCCTAATCAAAGATATATATGAAAATGCAAAGTAGTACATAACATCTACCACAGAACAAATACGTACAGGATGAGGTGTAAAACAGGCAAATAGATTCTGTCCTAAACTATTTATTACAGCGCAGATGTATTTCGCCAACTAGATTGGACAGAGAGGGGCCTAAAGATAGATAGTGTTAAGGTTCGCAGACGATATTGTAGTTATCAAAGACAGTTGGTCTTAAGATGAATAATAAAGCGCAGGCCCTGATGGTATTTTATCGGAAATGCTATTAGAAGCAGGAAAGGACTTAAAACAAAAATTGGCCAAACTTATTAACCTGTGTCTAGAAACTAGCAAAATTCCAACATTATGGCACATATCAAAAGTAATACTTCTACACAAAAAGGGTGATATAAGAAAGTTAGACAATTACCGCCCGATTAGCTTACTATCTCACAATTATAAACTTTTGACTAAAATCATCTCCAATAGATAAAAAACTTAAATTTCTACCAGCCATGCGATCAAGCTGGTTTTAGATCCGGCTCTAGTACATGCGACCACTTACAGACAATGAGAAATATCTAGAGAAGTGCCATGGATACAACTTCGAATTCTACATAGCCTTCATAAACTGTGAGAAGGCTTTTGATTCTGTCGAAATGTGGACAATCATCAACGGCTTAAACAACTGTAGAATTGATTTTAGATACACTACCCTAATCAAAGATATATATGAAAATGCAAAGAAGTACATAAAATCTACTACAGAACAAATACGTACAGGATGAGGTGTAAAACAGGCAAATACATTCTGTCCTAAACTATTTATTACAGCGCAGACGTATTTCGAAAACTAGATTGGACAGAGAGGGGTCTAAAGATAGATAGTGTTAAGGTTCGCAGACGATATTGTAGTTATCAAAGACAGTTGGTCTTAAGATAAATAATAAAGCGTAGGCCCTGATGGTATTTTATAGGAAATGCTATTAGAAGCAGGAAAGGACTTAAAACAAAAATTGGCCAAACTTATTAACCTGTGTCTAGAAACTAGCAAAATTCCAACATTATGGCATATATCAAAAGTAATACTTCTACACAAAAAGGGTGATATAAGAAAGTTAGACAATTACCGCCCGATTAGCTTACTATCTCACAATTATAAACTTTTGACTAAAATCATCTCCAATAGATAAAAATAACTTAAATTTCTACCAGCCATGCGATCAAGCTGGTTTTAGATCCGGCTCTAGTACATGCGACCATTTACAGAAAATGAGAAATATCTAGAGAAGTGCCATGGATACAACTTCGAATTCTACATAGCCTTCATAAACTGTGAGAAGGCTTTTGATTCTGTCGAAATGTGGACAATCATCAACGGCTTAAACAACTGTAGAATTGACTTTAGATACACTACCCTAATCAAAGATATATATGAAAATGCAAAGAAGTACATAAATCTACTACGGAACAAATACGTATAGGATGAGGTGTAAAACAGGCAAATACATTCTGTCCTAAACTATTTATTACAGCGCAGATGTATGTCGCCAACTAGATTGGACAGAGAGGGGCCTAAAGATAGATAATGTTAAGGTTCGCAGACGATATTGTAGTTATCAAAGACAGTTGGTCTTAAGATGAATAAAAGTAAGACAAAAATATTAACCTACACTAATAACAATATAGTTATAAATTTAGAAGGAAGAGCTCTCAAGATTGTTAAGAATTATGTGTATCTGAGGGAAAAAATTACTACAGCGGAAGATAGTGTCTCGGATGACATTTTCAAAAGACTCAGGCTTGGATGGTGCGCATTTGGGAAATTAAGTTATATATTCAAAGATAAAACCATCCCAAATAAGTTAAAACCCAAAGTTTACGACCAGTCCATCCTACCCGTAATTACATATGGCGCTGAAACTTAGACACTGAATAAAGCCGATATACAAAAACTAGCACACGAAAGACAGATGATCGGGATAAAACTTAAAGACAAAAAAAGAAACAAGTGGATGTGAACAAACGAAATTAAAGGATATTATTGAACACGTAGCAAAAAGAAAGTGGAAATGGGCTGGACATGTAGCACGCACAACCGATGATCGGTGGACCAAGCGAACATTTGAATGGAGATCATGAGAACAGAAAAGGAGCATAGGAGCGAAGCATTGGATAGAACTAGGCTTATAGTGATAGTGATAGTAAGTTTTGCCAGCTAAACGCTAGGATGACTCCTGCACGGATAAAATATTTAATAGAAATATAATAAATATAAAAGTATTAAGTATCTAAAAGGGGAGAAAGTCAAACTATAGAAATATGCACTTAACTTGCGACCAAAAACCTAAAAATAAGGTAACACCAGCACAGAAAAGTATAATATTCTCATCGGAGACTCTGAGTTTTATTTTGGACAAAGTAAAATAATGTAATGTAATTACACAAACAATAATTCTAAAACAACAAATAGTAGACTTTATTAACGTTAGTGATAATTGATTATATAATATGTTCGTTGCGGCATCATCATGGCAATAATTCCAAAAGTTCCATCGAGGATAACTATCCCAAAACCATCAAACCTTCTTAACATATATCGAGTATCAGTGACAGGCATAATAAATCAACAAACAAATCTGTGTCAGAGATCTCAAGTCATAATCAAACTTGTTATAGGCACTACCAATCTTCGGATGAATTTGAAGGACCCTTGGCTTTACGTTGGTCGTTGTAAATCAGCTACTACAAAAGTACACTAAAAAATTACTTACGAAGACAATCACCTGGTTACGAGTAAACCTGAATACTGGCCATCTCAAATGTTATACACCTTCAAATGCCAGCAACTTTAACAACAAACCTCCTTCCTTCTAGAAGTAAGAGGCAAAGTTCTACTTTGCAGGATAACCAGCTAAATGCAGTTAAAATTAGTCATATAAATGTACAGTCTCGTATATTTAACAAACTCAATATATCAACGTGTTTTTGGAACAAAAAAATCTAAATCTGATTCAACAGTGGTATGATCGTGAGATAATAATTCAACAGATTCCAGAAATCATTATTCGTGTTGGGAATGATGAAAGCGAGAGTGAAGAACCTACTTCTAGCGATTAGTGTCATTATTAAATTGATAATTTAAATATTACTTATAGACACGTTCCCTTGGGCAATATTCATCGTAAATTTTGCAGGACAAATATAGATTTATCTATATATCTATTAGTTTGATTTGATAAATCATATTAAAATTGGATTATGCAAGTTATATCTCCTATTCATATTTTATACCCCAAACTTTTTTTTCTCGTAAACTACTTTCAAAATTTTACTGGTTTCGGTGGACCCCCTGCTGCTACATTTCACCATATTCCCAAAACTCGTCAAAAAATGTCAAGATTAGATCTAACGATGGAAATCTGCGTCGTGGTTGAGTTCCAACCCTAAATTCGGAATGGTAAAAATAAAAAGAAAAATAATATATTTTCTTGTGTTCTATTTATTAAAATAGAGAGAGACTTAATAGAATTAAAATTAAACATTAATAATGTACCGAAACTTCAACAATGCAAATCAACAATTAAAAAAATAGTCATAACTTTAATGGGAGGGATGTACTTGATGGATTGACAGCAAATTATCAATATTTCAGTTTTGTAAGGAATAACCGCAAATCTCCCCGTTCTGTGATGTTCAATCTGCTCCTTTTTTTTGTTAATAGGTTTCTAACGACATTAAAACTTTTTTCGACAAGGTATGACGAGGGAAACGCTATCAAAAGTTTTCTCGCAATTTCCCATAGCCCAGGATATTTTTCGGGTATTTCTGCCTGCAGCCAAAATGTTTGATAGCCTTTTTTAAATTTCACCTTCAGCTCCTCATTGGTGCTAAGCTCGAGTAGCTCCTCTTGTAATACCACATTCGCCACTTCCGTTTCATTAAATGGATTTATGATCCATGGTGGTATTTCCATAGTCAGAATATCTTCAAATCTATTTTTGAAGTCATCATGCACAGCATTTAAATATTGAACGTATGTCTGAATATCCTCATCAAGACATTCTGCCTGTGACAAGTTTGGAAACTGGGAGAATTCGTGCCGACTAATATTTTGCTTCATAAATTTCAGTTTTCCAAGAAAAGCCGAAATTACACCCTTTGTTTTTATTAAATTTAGGCTGTCCCCTTGTAACTGCAAGTTAATGTCATTAAATTTTTTGAACAAATCTGTCAAATACGCGATATCTGCTTTCAATTTGATCAGGTTTTCTTTAAAGCTGGATCTTTACTTTCCAGAAACTCTAAAACTGATTCAAAAAGTGAGTAAAATCTTGTTAAACATTCGTTCGACAACCAGCGTCCTTCAGTATGTAAGAGCAATCGTTAGAAATGTTCATCTTTTTCGTCGCACAATTGTGCAAATAAACGGGTATTCAACGCATTGCTTCTTATTTTAACTGCTTTAATCACAAATTGAAGCGATTGGTGCAATCTATCACTCAAATTTTTCGCTACCAGGTGTTGTCGGTGGATGACACAGTGAATTGCAGTTACTCCTGGTATAATGCTTTTAAGATGGCTTATAAACCCAGGATATCGCCCGAAGATGGCAGGAGCTCCATCTGCTGCCACCGAAATAATGTTTGTAAATGGAATCGATTTTTCCTTAAAAAAATCACTCAGGACATTAAATATTGATTCGCCTTTAGTATCCGTCTCCAAAGTTTTCGCGAATAGCAGCTCGTCATGGATTTCTTCGTCCATAACAAATTGAACATATGCCAATAATAATGCTTCATTACCAAGTAAAGTTGACTCGTCCAGTTGAATAGAAAAATGAGTTGTTTGCAGATAATTGCACAAGAAGCTTTCAATATCAGAGCTCATTTCATTAATACGTCTTTGTACAGTGTTGTTACTAAAAGGAATTCTTTTGAGTACGTCAAATGGAGGTTTGTGCAGAACAGTTTTTAAAACCTCTTCAACAGCGGGTAAAATTAACTGTTCTCCGATGGTGTGCGGTTTTCCAGATTTCGCTATAAGCAATGAGATATTGTAAGATGCCCGCAAGCCATCATCGTTACTTTGAGACGTTGAAGCGAACATACTGTGCGCGGTGGGTCTCTTTTCATATTTTAAATCTTTACCTATTTTATCAGGATGACACCTTCTTAGATGATCTTCGAGCTTCGATGGTTTCATAGAGTCATTGCTCAAAACTTTGATGCATAAAAGGCATATGGGCAATCGTTTGTCTGCCTTTGATGGAAGAAAACCAAATTTCAAATAATCAACACTGTACTGTCGACATTTCTTCTTAGATTCAGCCATGTTTCGTATCAGTTACCTACCTGTAAAGAAAAAAATGTTTGTTTCAGTAATCATAAGGCGACTTTAACAGGATATGGCTATTTTAACAGAATAAAATAGGATTAATTAATTACTGCAATGAAAAAACCAAAATGCAAAACTGATTTTAATTATTAAAAGCAATAAACTGCTAAGACCCATATAGAGGTTTTCACAAAACGGCTGAACCTATTTTAATGTAATATAAAATATTTTTTGATTAATTATATTTTGATACATTTCTGTAAATTCGGGAGAAAATACTTTTAAAGAATATTTTGACATCAAAACTCCGCGCTTTTAATGATTTATTTATTACTTTGATGTACGTTACGAGTGGTACATAAAGACACATACAATATATGAAAATATTTTTAGTCATTTAGCATTAGCAACTACGAGGGCATTGAAATATGTACAAACATGCAGGTGAATCATATATCTCTCCTTTAGTGAATCACCACAGTCGGGTAAATAAATAATTTTATAATAAAAAGTACTAAAAGTTCAATCTTTCTCGGCTTTCTGTTCTTTTATAGAAGTATCGAATAATGGCCCTATTCAGTATTTAATTTTTATTACGTACCTACTACACGCAAACATAACAAATATAATATTATTACAATATAAAATAAAAGTATGAATAACAAATAGGCAGGTACTTACTTTTTCCGGCACTGGCAAACACTGACATCGATTCACTCACACTTTTCTTTTCAAAATTCCGGAAACAAATGAGTAACGTTTGTCCTTGGCATTCGTATTTATATTGGTGAAGAATCAAACAAGTCGTATTTCGTCCCTTTGCATGTCTGAATGGGTTGCGTTGCGGGCGGCGGGCGGCGCTTTGCAAGTCTCGACGCGCGTTATACTGAATATCGAATATGTAAGTTTTTACAAGTAACAGTCGCTGACCTTCTTAAAATACACTACTCAAAAAAATTAAGGGAGGTTTTAAAATAAGGAAATTAATGCTAAATAAACAGGCTATCTGATCCATATGCCGGCCTAACTGAAAAAATTTTTTTCAAGCCCGTGGACCAAAAAAAAAGCAAAATATTTGCAATATTATTAATTTATCTGTTAGGATTGAATGAGAACCGTAGCTCCTAAAAGATTTTACCCAAAAAATCTGAAAATTAGAATCTTAAAGCTTCAAAATGCTTTTTTTTTTTAAGTACGACCATTTTTCACCGAAATACAGCCTGTCAAAAATCACCAAAAAATTTGGCATTTTTTTTGCTCCCTTAATTTTCTTGAGTAGTGTAGTATCTGCCTACATTAATAGGTAAAACCAAGCCAACATTTTTGTTCTTTACTATCGAAACCAGATAAATTTTCGTGGACCCCCACTTACAACCTGTGAACCCCCATTTTTTTTTTCACGCCAACGTAGACCCCCGTCGAGTCTCCCGTGGACCCCTGGGGGTCCACCTGAACCACTTTGGGAATCACTGCTTTTTTATACCCTCACCATGAAATATTTTCCTGTTTTTAAAAGAATTATTTTTCAGTTCTCTATTTTAAAATTTTATTTAATGAGTTATACGGTGCAACTTTTTAAAGTTTTTATAATGCTTTATATGTAAATTTGATAAAGTTGTGTTAAGTGTGTATTGTAATTTCATTACAAACATTACACAAACTTCAAATAACTAACAGATAACAATTATAAACTTTTCATAAAGTAAATTTACTGACGAAATAATCTAATAGCAACGTTGGATTTATGCAGAAAGTTAAATGTCCTTCACATGTAAGAACTAGAGTGTTTTACACATCATAAAGATTTAATATATCCGTAGTTTTCGTTAATTACCGAACCGTATGAAAAACTTTAAATTCTATTTTGACTTTTGAAATTGTCATTTAAAACTCCGACACTGAATTGACAGCCGATTGAAAGAATATTCTTGACGTCACGTTGATCACATGACTACAAGGATCCATTGATCAGATTATATATCACCTTGAGGGTATTTGTGGGCTCGAAGGTGTCTCTTGAAATTTGATTTGATACCCACAACAGTTAGATTTTAACTTACTGCTATCTTCACTCATTTTTTATGCCGGTAAAGGTGTTTCTTTAAATGATGTTTTTCACTTGTTTTATAACTGCACAAATAACATTTGAAGTCTTCTTGCCCACGTTTTTGACGTAGCGTAATACAAAGTTCTTCGACATTTTTATATCCAAGATGCCTTTTGAAATTAGAGGTTTCAATAGTTTGATAGCCACAATAATCACATTTTAAGTTACCGTCTTACTGACTCATTTTTTTATGTTTAAGGAGATGTGTAATTAAACGATATTTTATACTTGTTTTATGATGCTCAATGACATTTGAATCATTCTTTATCACGTTTTCGATTTTTCAGAATGAGAACCTGTTTAGGATGTTTAGGTCTTAAAAGATGTCTCTTAAAATTTGTGGTTTCAAGGATTTTATAATCACATAAGGTACGTCTTAAATGAGAACTTTCCTGGCTCTTTTTCTTATGTCTTTGGAGGTGCGAAGTTAACAATTATTTTTATTTGTTTGGTAATTGCACAAATGACATTTGAATTTGTCTTTGTCGCTGTTGACGTACTAAACGACAAGACTATGCTGTAGGACCCCAGAATTAAACTTTAGATACTTCTTTTTAAAAACGTAGACAATGCCTACATATGATTTTCTCTTTGAGAATAAAGCTACGATACTAAAGATGTTTAAACGGTTGGGAAGCCAATTAAAACAACTAAGAGTTAACAGAAAGATTATGACATTAGCCCATTAAAAACTCAGCTCCCAAACATACACTAGATTTGTTGGATTCTATTCAGAAAAGAGTTATTCACCTGATTGGAGATTGGGAACTCGCCGTTTCAGCTCACACGTCGCTCCTGTAGTGCTTTGGGGATTTTCCTGCTACTAAAACGTATCAATATCTAATCTTGCCGCAAACCAATTATTTCTAAATATGATTTTTTAGAGGTTTAAGTACTTAAATATAGGCTTTAGATAGATATTTTGTAAAGAAGTTGATATTTTAATTAACATACGAGGGACGTTCAATAACACAGGGGAACAAAAAAATATTTTTAGCTTTGTGCCTGAAATGTTATAACTGATTTCGACTATATTTTGGCTACTGATTCCAAATAACAAAACCATTTTTTTCTATTAGGTCTAGTTTTGAAATACAGCGCCATCACTTTATGACCTCTTTGGCTACTTAACCTATCAAGGCTTAGCCATACGGCAAAGTGAATCCTTTTACTAGAAGCTGTTTGGCAATACTAGTCCACGTTTTCGCGTCAGTTGCGGTGCGGGGAAAGAACCTCGCCGCTGGGATCGTGCGGCCGGGCCTGCCCGCCATGCTTGCCGAGCGCTGGTCGGCTGGCAACCTGCAGCACCGTGATGGGGGATTTGCTACTACGCATCCACTGGCGTCACCATTGTCTGGAAATTCTCGGTATTTCTTCTCCACTGCCCATTCACCTTTCATTCGCTCTCGTTACGGATATTCAAATCCAGACGACATGAGATGCGCGAAAATAAGAAATCCCCCATCCACTGCTGCCGCAACACGTCGCGACGTTTCATTCGTGTGTCAGTGTAAAAGGTGTGCGGTCGAAAAATATTTACATTGTTTCCTTTGTGGGCTTCCATATTAAATAACATGAGAATGACTTCCAGTTAAAGAAGAAATTGTGATAATCATCATATTTTGTTACATATGTGGAGAGTACATTATTCCAAAAGATAACCGAAAACCGATTTCCGAATTTGTAAAAAGGCGTATCTTGGATACTTTGATCTTAAGCTTGGTGATCAAGATAAAACGTGAGCTCCGCACATTGTGTATAAAACTTGTAAGGAACATTTACGACAGTTACTGGAAAAAGAACTCATCTGAAATACGGTGTGCCGATGGTTTGGACGGAACCTACGAATCACTATGACGCTTGCTAATTTTGTATGGTAAAAACCTTTAGCATCAATAAGAATAATCGCGGGAAATTGAAGTACCCTGATTTAACATCGGCCATTTCTCATTCAGAAGAAGTGTCAATGCCAACATTTCACCATTTACCAGATCTCTCTGAGGACGCACTTATTCTCTCTGAGACTTCGAGTGAACTGAACCGAGGCAGTGACTGTGATTATGTAGAAACTTCATCAAGTCCTCAACGTTTTAATCAAGAGGAGTTAAATGACCTTGTCCGAGCTCTAGGCATTTCAAAAAAAGGTGCTAAATTACTTGTGTCTAGGTTGAATGATAAGAATGGACTTGTCAGTGGAACAAAAATCACATTCTACCGTAAAAGGGAAAAGGATTTGCTACCCTTCTCCTCTCAGAAAGACAACCTTATATTCTGTCAAGATGTTAAAGGACTTCTAATAAAAATGGATCTTCCCAAATATTCTCCCAGTGATTGGCGCCTGTTCATTGACAGTCCTAAGCGGAGTTTGAAGTGTGTTCTTCCACACAATGGTAATAAATATGGCTCAGTACCTATTGCTTCCTCGACCAAACTGAAAGAAAAATATGATAATACAGCTTTGGTGATGAAGAAGATCATGAGCATCAGTAGGTAATCGTGTGGACCTAAAAATGGTGAATTTTCTCTTTGGCCAGCATAGTGGTTACACAAAATTTCCTTGCTTCTTACGCCTGTGGGATCGTAGAGCAAAAACACGCCACTGGGAAAGAAGAGAGTGGCCTTTGAGAGCAAAAAATGTGATTCATGAACTCTTAGTTAGAGGAAAGAAAATCATATTGCCCTTGTAAGCTAGGTTTGATGAAATATTTCGTAAAGGCTCTTAATAAGGATGTGATTGTGTTCATAAGACGAAAAATGTCTGTACTAAATACAGAGAAATTTTAAGCTGGAATTTTTGATGGTCCCCAAATAAGACTACTTCTAAAGAATACTGATTTTGTTAATTCAATGACTGAAGTTAAGCGAAGAGTATGAACGTCATTTGCACTTATTATCAAAACCTTTTTGGGCAATCACAATGTTGATAATTATGCTGAGCTCGTAAACAACATGCTAGATGATTTTAAAAAGCTTGGATGTAATAGGAACATAAAGGTTCATTACTTACACAGCTACTTGGGCCGCTTCTCTGAAAAAATTTTTCACCAAGATCTAAAAACAATGGAGGGCCGTTACCAGGGCAGATGGGATACACACATGATGGTAGATTACTGTTGGAATTTGCAATTTGCTCCAACATTGCTCATTCAAAAATTTCTCGAAGAGGTTTCCGAAATGTCAACTAACTTTCGCTTTTTTTTAATTTCTGAAGAATAAGTGTCGCCATAGTGTCAAGTAGTGATATCTTAACGCTGCTATGTTTCGTTTTTATCCTTTTAATGCTCAGAAAATAAAATATATCCCATATCTTGGAATATTCTGTTTTATTTTTTGAACCATAAGCCCGATTTGGGTAGGATGTCCTAATTCAGGCTATTGTTATATCTAAAAAATTTGACCTCCTACGCAACAACTTGTCATATTTGAATTCAGCGCACCAAATATACCTAAAATCAGCTCAAAACTTCTCGGCACCAAAACCTGTGTAATTTCCCTGTGTAAATAACGTGACAAACAGCAATAGTGGGAAAACTACTAAATATTTTTAAATGACACTTGGTGACGGATTCAATTAGTTGTTTGAAAAAAATACTAAACATAACCTAACTTGTTTATTTTAAAATGTCAGCCCCGCTCGAAACGTGTACGCCGAAAGAGCAAAGTTCAGTAATAAGATTCTTGTTATCCGAAGGTGTGAAACGGGCCGATACTTATTCGACGATGTTGAAACGGTATGGTGAAAAGTGTTTAAGCCGCGAAAATGTATATCAGTTTACTTCAGGCAGAACAAATGTCATCGATCTTGATGGCAGTTAAAGTTTCGACCGACACGCTGCAAAATCGCATAAATGACCTTATCGAGGATGACAGACGTGTAAAAATTGCGACAATTGCTGATATGTGTAATGTCAGTACTGGACCCGTGCACTCCATCATTCATAATGAGCTAAACTATCGCAAAATGTGTTGGTGATGGGTTCCAAGGCAGCTCACTCAGGACCATGAAGACAACTGAATTCGCATTTATTCTGAACTCAAACGACGGTTTTTACCGGAAGGTAATGACTTTCTAGATCGTATAATATCCAGTGATGAAACGTAGATTCATCATTGTGTACCTGAATCCAAACGGTAAAACATCCGAATTCTCCCGTAAAGAAAAATTTCAAATTCTACGAGTCTGTCGATAAAATGAGGTGAACGGTGTTCTGGGACTGCGAAGGCCCTATGTATTGTGATTATTTAGAAGATCAACGTACTCTGGACAATGAGTACCATTCAAACATATTTCAACAGAAAGTAAAACACGCTATAAGAAGAAAACGCCAAGGTTTTTTCTCAAAAGATGTAATTGTGCTGCATGATAACGTCCGCCCTCATTCCGCTCAGAAAACGCGAGACACGATCAAAAAGTTGGGTTGGAAGGTGTTGCCACACTCACCTTATAGTCCCGACCTCGCACCGTCCGATTTTTATCTGTTCGGCCCGCTCAAAGGTTTTGATGTGGCTCCCAGTTCGAAGACAACGAAGAGGTCAAAAAAGCTGTACACGACTAGCTCAGACAGTAAGAAGAATAATTTGGAAGCTCACAGAACGGTAAAAAAGTAGCTAAATGCTGGAGGAGACTACGTTGAAAAGTAGTGTAGATTTCATTGTCATTGAATAAACCGTTTTTTATTCACAGTCATTTATCTCGATAATAACATAGGCCGACAAAATTGGACGAAACTCCAGACCCTGAGACCAGAGTATACTTTTTCAAAGGTTTTTGGTGCGTTTAATCCGATCTCAGCTGAAAAGACTACTCTTCTCCTTCAAAATGCATTTTGAATTTTTCAGATATTTTATTTCTTCTCGGAGAAATCGTCCATTGAAGTTAGTTAGTTTGGCATTTTCGTTACAACCATACCAAAAAAAGTTGATCCGGCAGGCGAGAGTAGTGTAATTATATGATTTTTGGGACGCTGAATCCGAATTCGTTGTCGGTTTAATCCCACCAAGTCATAGCTTGTTCCTAATCTTAAGAAATTCAAAATAGCGGATACGATATGACATATCGAAATGTTGAAGGGCCTAAATTACTATAAAATTCGATAGATGTTACATTTTTCCCTCAAGTAAAGTAACTTTGACAAGTTCCCTTGCATGAACCATCGCATATTACCGCTCTCAGCCCAACTCAGAGTCACGACACGAGGACGTTGCGGCGGCTTTTTTTCAATTTATCTTTTTTTATGATTTTTTTTACTCTTTAGAACTAATTAGAAATTTGTCAAAGTTACTTTACTTGAGGGAAAAAATATAACAAATATCGAATTTTATAGTAATTTAGACCCTTATGAATTCCCACCCGTCATATCGGATACGCCATGTTGAATATCTTAAGGTTAGGAACAAACCATGACTCAATGAGGTGAAACTGACAGCGAATGCGGATTCAGCGTCCAAAAAATCATACACTACTCTCGCCTGCCGGATCAACTTTTTTTTTTTTGGTATGGTTGCAACGAAAACGCCAAACTAATTAATTTCAACGGACGATTTCTCCGAGAAGAAATAAAAAATCTGAAAAATTCGAAATGCATTTAAGAGGAAGAGTAGTACTTTCAGAAGCCGTAAGGAGTTCTGTGGAGAAAAATTAATTCGCGGTGTAATATAATCCCGAATATAGCGAAGAACTGTGTTTTTTGCATTTTTAGGTTGGGATATCTCGAAACCTGACGTGATGGAGCAATTCTGAGGTCGGATTGGATTCAGTGCACCAAAAACCTTCGAAAAAGTACAGTCTGGTTGCAGGGTTTGAAAAGTGCTAGCCTGTGTAATTAAACATCCCTCGTATCTAAAGGTTTAAAAAAAACTAGTCAAAGGCCACCTAGCTTTTTCTAATCTTTTAAAAATTAGATTCATATTCACTTCTTTTTGAAATCATACTCATCAAATTAATATATTTTCTTGTATCGTCTTTTTTAGTGTTTTTTTTTATTATAGTATAATTATAAAGGAGGTATTTCGACATATTGTGTTGACAGTATTTTTTATTTCTTGAAATCTACATGTTGAATAAATTTTGCAGCATAATTTGAACTCCTAAATTATATTAATGATGCCGTTCTTGTGTTAATTGTTCCATAATCAAACTAATTATTTTAACCACTTCTTGTTTTCTTATACAATACAATATGAATTATCACAAACTATGAATTTTTTGGGGTTACATTGAAATCGTTTTAATATTTCAGTTTTCAATGTCT
Organism: Pachyrhynchus sulphureomaculatus; assembly: GCA_019049505.1. NCBI lineage: Eukaryota > Metazoa > Arthropoda > Insecta > Coleoptera > Curculionidae > Pachyrhynchus > Pachyrhynchus sulphureomaculatus. Next base: position 77,062,317 of record CM032446.1, read on the forward strand.
CAGAATGTGCCTATCTATGCTACTTTTGTGGATCGTTTTGAAATCACAATTATCACATTTAAACACTGCAAGTTCTTCTCGCTTCCTATGTTTCTGGACATGTCTCTTCAGATGTCTTTTTTCTAATGTTTTATAGTCACAATGAAAGCACTTTAACAGTTGACTTTCATCGCGTTTGTTATGTATCAAAATATGTCTGCTGAAGCTCCTTTTGTAGATTGTTTTGAAATCACAGTGATCACATTTAAACGTTTGAACTTTATCGGATTCTTTATGCTGTAGAACATGTACCTCCATCTGTAATTTTTCGTGTATTTTGTAACTACAATAAAGGCATTTTAACATAGTACTTTCTTTGCCTGTATGATGCCTTAAAATGTGTATGTTTACGGTATATTTGTGGATTGTTTTGAAATCGCATTGATCACATTTAAACATTGTAACATCTTCAGGGTCTTTGTGTCTCAAAAGGTGTCTCTTCAAATTAGTTGCTGCAATAGTCTGATAGTCACAATAATCACATTTTAATTTACTGTCTTCTTGACTCATTTTTTTATGTCTGAAAAGGTGTGCCCTTAAATAGCGTCTTTTTACTTGTCTGATAATTGCACAAATGACATTGGAACTCTTCTTGATCAACATTATCACATTTTTTATGCTTAGGATTATTGTTATTTAGAAGATGTCTCTTCAAATTTCTTTTTTCAATGGTTTTATAATCACATAAATTACACTTAAATTGGAACCTTTCCTCGCTCTTCTTTTTATGTCTTAGGAGGTGCAAGGTTAAACACTTCTTTTTACTCGTTTGGTAACTGCACAAATGACATTTGTATTCTTCTTGGTCAATGTAACTTGGCAAAGTACTAAAACAAAGAAATTATTAGATTAAAAGTATTTCGCCGTATGACAAATTTTAACTTTAAATATGCAACATTTGATAGCAACAAAGCCTACATCTAATTTCTGAAAATAAACAAACAATACTGAAAGGTTTGAAAACCTTATTAACAACAAAACTATCCTTAAAGTAAATTATATTAAAGCAAGATAGGGTTTATCTGAAAATAAGTTTACAAAAAAATGTCATACTAGCCCATTATGGTTCTACGGCTAATTCTTAATTTGACGACTTTACGTCTGATTAAGTAAATAATGTAGTTATAGTACTACAAATTAAAATGTTCCAAAATATATAATCTCATTTAGCTACTAACTAGCGTTTTTACTTCCATCGTAATAGAAAGTCCTGTATTCATGGAAAAAAAAAACACTTCCAAGATGTTCTAATTTCTTAATGCATCAGTATCCCTAGATAAGGAAAAATAACACTTCCAGTTTTCATAGGTATATCTGTTGGCACGATAATTATTTCAAATTTGATACACATTAGAGAAGAAAAGGAACATATAGTTTTTTAAAAGATATAGCTTAAGAGATAGCTAGACAATGGGGTGAGAATCAATATATTTTGTACTTTCAATAGTATTGTGAGAATTTGTCACACGGCCTGTAATTATTTTCAGGACTCCAAGGGATGGGGAAAAAGATCGTCATTTTCAAGGTTCTTGGAGTGGAAGAATCTGAAAATTATGTTATTTTTTTTGATTATTCCCAATTTCACCAGAAATAGTATGTAAACATTAATGTTTTATTCGCATAAAAATTTTTAGATTAGAGCATATATATATAATAAAGCATGATCAATCGTCTAGCAGCCCTCAAAATTCGTGTAAATACAGTCTGTCAAGTAGAAACGTGACCGCTCGTATTCTTAGAAAAATGTGTTTCAAGAACATTTATTGCCATCAATGTATTCTTTGGTGTGCTAACAACGGCGCAATTACCTCCGTAAGTTGTCCAATCGCCTTCTGCATCAACAATCGCCTGGCATCCTAGAAGCATGCTATCGACGAGATTTTCTGTATACTCTGCAAATTTTTCGAATCTCGCGAGTCAAAGTCCTCAGAGTCTTTCCTCTGAGCTTTCTCTTTAAAAGCATCAAACGTTTTCAATGGGGTTGGCGACCGGCGATTGTGAGGACCACTCTAAAATCTTATCGCGATTTTCGCTTAGCAAAGGTTTCTTCAAAGTGGTTAGGAATTTGAACGTCATGAGCACTAAGATGTTATCGAATGGTCTCATGGAACACATTGAAACCAGATTTTCTTAATTTTGCCACTCCTTGACAAAGCGACAATTTTGGGTCCCGTGAAAACAAAGACACGACTCATTTTTCGACTTTAAGAGTGACTTGGCCTAGAGAGCCACGTTTTGTCAAGTCGTCGACATTTTTCGTCTCGTTAAAAAGATTTACGCGCGGGTATACGCGCCAAATGATGAACCAGTAAATGTCAAAGACGAATTTGACAATAAACTTAACGAAGTTATAGGAAATACAGGAGAATTATTTATGTTAGTAGATTTTAATGGCAGAACAGCAAAAAGAAACAACCATAAGATCGTTGGACCCTATGGCGAAGAAACCAATAATAACAATGGTAGAAGATTAATCGAAATATACGAATATAATAACTTAACAATAAAACACGGATTTTTTCAACGTAAGGACATACATAAGCATACCTGGATTCAACCAACCAGCAATATAAGATCAATAATAGGCTATGTGATAGCTAGACAAAGAAATAGATTAACTGTTCAAGATATAAGAGTACTTAGAGGCACGGAAAGCCAATCAAATCATCATCTGGTAAAATTTTTATCCCATATCACAAAATGAATCAGAAAAATATAACAGAGAAAACAAAACATAATACCGAGGGAATAAGAAATATAAAGTATAATCTACAGGGACTAATGGACGACGGTATCTATATCAAAAAAGGATGAACGAAAAACTTACAGAAGACTCAGAATTGTCGTTTGAAGATATATAGAACAACATAGCCGGAAGTATCCACAACGCAGTGAAAGAGGCGTTGAGTATAAAAGAAACCAGACAAGTAAGAATCTATGGTGGACATTTGAGCTCGAACAGCGAAAGAAAAAAAGATATTATACTTAGAATGGCTAAACTCGAAGTCTCAAGAAGATAAACAAATATATATAGAAAAGAAAAATGAAGTAAGAAGAACTGTAAATGCCGAAAAAAATAAGATGTGGGATAAAAAATGCCAGGAAGTAAATACGTATATTGGGAGAAGACGAGGCACAAAAGTGTAGAGATTTATTAAGGCGAAGAGAACGGAAAAGCGAGAAACAGTACCGATTCAGTTAATATCACAAAAGAAATGGATAAAACACTACAAGAAACTATTATCTGAAACCAGAGAAGAATACAAAACAGAACCACAACCACAGATACAGATACAAGGAAAACAAATAACAGTGAAAATAGAAAACACAGGCTTCTGAAAAACGGAAAAGCATGCGGACCACAAGACATATATCATGAACTCATTAACTGTGGAACGGAAAAACTTTATCGAATATTGAGAAATATAATGAACCAATTATTTATTGAATGGCCACCCCGTGCCGCAAAAATGGAAACAGGCCTACATTTCCTCTATACATAAAAAGGGATCGAAAAAAGACCCCAATAACTACCAAGGAATCTCCGTAATTAGCAAAATCAGTAGGATATATGGAAGGATCTTAAGGGACCATAATGAAGAAGAGTACAGGTCCTTGTTGTCTCAAAAAGCCTGATGTTTATAGTAAAGAGTCATAACCTTAAAAGGACCCCCGGTGTTGAAACCAAGTGCGGAATATAATCGACGAGCCGCGATCATAGAAGGTCTTTGCGCTGGATGCTCTACAACGAAAATTCGGTTTTATGGATACCCGAGATCAACCGTTTATGACGTTGTAACACAATATGCACACTTCAGTCCAATGGCGTATGCCAGCGAGGAAAAGTCACGAGAAAGGACTTCCGCAGTCGTCAAAAGAGCTCAAGCAAGACGGTGTATCGGACCACATGAGCCATTTGGTCCAAAACTGACTCTGAGATAACGTCAATATGTTTTACCTTAAGGAACTCTGGTCTCCTAACAGCCCGGATTTTAATCCTTCGGATTACTACGTATGGCACGTAGTTAAAAACGGCCACCTCCAAGTTCCAGCATCCCAATGTGACTTCATTAAGGACCCGTATTGAGGCAGTATTCGCCGGTATGGACGGTGCTACATTACATCTTGCGTGTGAAAACTTCAGACCGAGCACTGAGGCAGTGATTCAAGCTCATGGCCATATTAAATTTTTAAATAATAAAATGTTGTTTAAAGAAATTGTTCAATTTGTCCAGATTCTGATGGTACACCCTGTAGCACTGCCAGAGAACTTCTAAAATTTAAATTGGCTTTAACAATAATATAAGAAGTGCACAGTTTTTGCTAAAAGAAAATGATAAACAACATTAAATTTATAATAGTTGGATAATTAAATATTTTCTGAATTTGAATCATATATAACCAACTATTAAAATTAATTAATAGTTGCAACACCGCTACGCTACCCAAGCTGGTTGTCCTTCATAACAACAGATGATTCCGTGGTCCAGTTTTCTTTGCGGCGTTTGAATGGACATTGTATAAAGTAAAAGAAAGGATTGTAATTTAGTTCACAATTTTTTCCTTATCCTTACCACACATTCAAATTTTAAATGGATGTCTGAATGGCATATTTAATATAATAAATTATAGTAATTCCGGGATTACAGTTTTATTAGTGTACTATTAGTTACAGCCACAGGCTTGATATTTCACGCAAAATTAAATAAAAATTCTGAGCATTTAAAAGAAAAAATAACCGGTCAAGTGCAAGTTGAACTTGCGCAATTAGTGTTCCGTACGTTGATTGCTTTTCAAATAAAAAATTTTGTTACAGAGGTATAAAATGATCAGTAATTTCACAAAACATACCCTAAATGAGTTTTCAGCAAAGTTTGATTCCAATCTTTACTGAAATCTGATGACCTTGAAATTTTTGTTTTTTTATATACCCGATTAATTATTAAAGGTAATGCACTCGTGATAATTTTCGTTCAATCTACACCCCGTGGAGAATATTCCAGAATTTTTTCAAAATTTTTTGATAAGTACTTTTCGAGATAAGGCGGGTGGACAGCCATTTTTCGCGATTTTTTAAAAATAATACAAAGAAAAGTGCGCGCAAGTATTACATTACATATATATTTTTTTTACTCGTGTTTTCACAAGCTTGCATTTGACACCACATTCGATTACCTAGTAAAAAAATTTTTTTTTTCACTTCCGATTTCACCCCCCAAAACTAACCCCTTAAGTCAAAATTTAACTTTCAAAACTACATGGCTCTGATGAGGCCAGCAATTCCTATGTTATTACCAAATTGCAACTTTCTATGACAAGTAGTTTCGGAGAAAATCGGGTGTGACAGACGGACAGACAGACGGACAGACAGACGGACTGACAGACGGACTGACAGACGGACAGACACCGAAGTGATCTTATAGGTGTTCCGTACGGAACACTAAAAAACATGCACCATTATCAGTAGCAGACATGCCAGACTGTTTAGTCCTTTTTTCTGAAACAGTCAACGCTCCTCTTTGTTTCAGGAAATAATCACTTATTTTGATAAATCATGTATGTCAGAATTAGAACGCATCAGCTCTAACTAAAGAATTGCATAAGAATATATCTTATTCCATTTTTAATATTTTCAAATATAATTTTTACGAGGGTTTAAGTATTGTCTCCAACACGGTCTCCAACAAGATGGTCCGACCAAGTAAGATTTCTCCTTGGCATGAGTATGCACGAGTCAAGTCAGGGTGCGCAGGATCGAGATGCCTGGAGACTGACTGTTGAGGCAGAAACTGCATAGTGTCCCCGATACTCCTACTGGGGTGAAAGGATTGAGAGAAAGAGAGAAATACTCAAAATAAACACACATATATATAGAAAATTTAGACAGTTAATTACCCTTTTTAATGCTTAAAAGTAGTGTCCACACAGTTTTTCCCAGTAAATTACAATTGAACTTTCTTTTTTTTAAAATTACACCCGTCACATTTATACATTTTAACTTGATTTACTTTTTATGTACCTTTGTCAAATATTGTGTAATTACAAATAAAGTATTTCAATATACTGCCTTTACAGTATCTTTAATGACTCGAAATGTTAAATTTAAGTTAATTTTAGCGACAAGTTTTGAAATTAAGATTAAATATACTATTTTAATATTTCACCTCTCGATGCCTCAGAATGTGTCAATTTAAGTTACATTTTTAGATGTTTGTTTTTAGAGTTTTGAAATCACATTAACCCCATTGAAATACTCCAACTTATTGTTTCTTGTATTTCAACACGTTTTTGATGTGTATGTTTGTTAAAGCTTGTTTTGACTAGTAACAATATGATCTGACTGTTGTCAAATCACATTGCACAAAGTAGTTTGACGAAATTTTGTTGTTCGTTGCGTTTTGTACCTTTTACGATTTTTTTTCCTCGGAAAAATCAGTGAAAGTAATTGGGAGCAAAGTTATTCACGCAAACGCAGCAATGACAACTCATCATTTTTTTTAGTAAAATTTTGGCCTACACAATTCCGACGAGGACGACACTCAATACAGGAGCACCTGTTAAGATAAGAACTAAGAAAACCATCAGGCTTGTTCAAGATTTGCTGCTGTTAGATCGACGAATGAAGATCCCAGTGGTTGCTAAAGTAGCTAGTGTATCCGAAATTACAATTTTTAAGATTGTACACGAAGATTTACAGATAAAAAAAGTTTCTACACGATGAATCTTGAATTCTTCAAGAACATACAACCGCTTTAGAGAACGGTGAATGTTATTTTTCGCAAATTGTCAGCGACAGCGAATTCAGTGTACTATTGGAATCCTCCTACGAAGCAGCGGGTGATTCAATGGGCTCATAAAGGCTATCCACCTCCAAAGAAGGTAAAAACTTAAGCGTCTTCTGAAAAGTTAATAGCGACCGTTTCAGGGGACAGCGAAGGAATTTTGAATATTGAATATATGAAAAAAGAAGTCACAATTAATGAAGGCGTTTGCGGAAGGCCTTGAAGCAGGTCATTAGAGAACAACGTCCGAATTCATAGAGAACCAAAACTTTGTGGTTACACGGTAACTAACATATATAGTTCACAAGGCTCACATACTTCAAGCCATTACCGAAAGCTGTGTATTCTCCGAGTTAAAACGTCCAGCCGCCGTAACATCATTTTTGAGGCGTAAGTTTTTTTTTTAATAGAATTAAACAACTCCAAAAATGCTGGACTGTGTATTAGTGGACGTAGTTATGTAAAAAAAATATTTTTTTAAGTTTGCAAGATTTCCTTCATAGCTAGAGAGCTAACTTTAAAAAAAAACTTCGTAATAATCGAAAACACCTGTCTCAACATCTGTATAACAATTTGCAGGCAAAGCATTGTAAAGTCCAATAAAATGTTAATTTTTTACCTCCAAAATAGCATAAAACGTGTATGAAACGACATATTTTATTGACGAAATAATAAAAAATTCCAAACAATATTTTAAGTTGAAAAGAGGACACCTGGCCGACTTAACCAGTTTTATAAAACTTTTTATATACAGGGAGTTATGAAAAACGTTCATTATATTGAAACTGGTAAATCTTTAAGTGGAAAGATGCAGAAAAATTTTGTTAAATGCCACTTGTTCTTCGGACACCTCCGCCCCTGGTAAGAGTCATATTTCCAAGCAACGCTGCCAAGTTGGAACTAGAAGTCGCATATAAAGTTTTATGAAAAAAATGAAGTTAATGATACCGCAACTGTATTTCAAATCTGTTATCCTAAACACAACTTTATAATACTATAGTGTGTGAAAAACAAGTCACGAACAAATGCATCAGCATAAAGTAACATATACACAAAAATACTCTTGCTGAGACAGCAAGAATCATTACATTTATGGTTAAAAGTTTAACCCGTTTATTTGAAATATTGAGCTGTCGAAAAAGAGCCTTTTTCTCGTTAAATAACTTTAATGTTACATATTTCAGATAATATAAGTTCGCAACAGGCCATACTTGACGTCAAAGAGCATCAAGTACCTGGGCCTCCACTACGACAAGCGGTTAATACGAAAGAACCAGGTCACTACCAAAACTAATCAGCTCCTCGGTAAGCTCTTCTAAACAAGTTCAATAAATTCTCAACATGAAACAAGTTGCCAATTTACAAAATGATCATCAGAGCCAGCCTTACCTATTCCAGTCCGGCATGGAGACCTTCAAATGTTCACAATCCGGAAAATCATGAACAACGCACCGTTCAAATTCCTGGATAAAGTCACATGATCTGACGCTAAACATTCAATGGATCAAATTTCCATCTGCGGATCTCTACACAAACGTAACGAAATCGATCCATTTCTGAAACAATTGATCAGAAGCCATAAAAAGTGATTCACGTACGACAATAATGTGCAAACAAAATCGTGGTCGAAAAAGGATGGAGCCCAACGAACGACGGATTGACGCCAAAAAAAGATGATGCTGTGGGTTTGGTGGGAAGGGAATCGTGTATCATGAACTGCTGCAACCTGGCTAAAAGTACTCTACTATCAGCAATTGACAAGACTGAAGCAAATGATTAAAAAAATCAGCTGGAAGTAGTCAATAGAAAGGGTGCCATCTTTCACCATGACAATGCCAGACCAAACTCATCTTTCATGACTGGGCAAAAATTGAGAAAGCTTGGCGGGGAAGATTCATCCACCGTATAATCCGGACCTCACGCCGTTGTTTTGTTTGGTCTCTGCAGAACTTCTTGAATGGCGATAAATTAGTTTCACAAGAGGCTTGAGAAAAATTACCTTTCACAATTTTCATCAAACAAAATGGCACATATTTGGTTTAGTAGAGTTCTTTCAAAATATCAAAAACAATTATCTCAATTTTGACTTTAAAAGGCTCAATACATTTTTGACAACAATTTCTCTTATGGCTGAAATACAATACCAAACAAGATTTTTAAAAAACATAAGAGCAAAAGCCTATTGGATCCATCACTCAACGACTAAATACACTGCAACTGCATTTGCAAAATGGATTTAAAAAAATGTGTTTGGAGAACATTTTTTTCCATCAATGTATTCTTTGGTGTGCTAAGGACGCAATTACCTTAGTAAGTTGTCAAATCGCCTCCTGCATCAATAATTGCCTGACAGCTTCGAGGCATGCTGTCGACGAGATTTTCTGCAATGATCTCCAAAATTTTCGAATCTCGCAAGACAACTAAGTCAAAGTCCTCAGAGTCTTTCTTCTGAACTTTCTCTTTATAAGGGACCAAACGTTTTTAACAGGGGTGGTGTCCGGCGCTTGTGAGGGCCACTCTAGTATCTTATCGTGGGCCCAAGCATGCCACTCCACGACGTGATTTTCGCCCAGCAAAGGTTTCTTCAGCGTGCTTCGATATTTGACACCATTAGTACGAAGATCTTGTCGAAACGAACCCGATTTTCTTAATTTTGCTCAGGGAAAAGAATCTGAGGACCTTGACTCGCGAGATTCAAAAAATTTGAAGATCATTACCGTAGTATGCAGAAAGTGTCCTCAACTGCATGCCTCGAAGATGCCAGGCGATTATTGATGCAGGAGGCGATTGGACAACTTACTAAGGTAACTGCGCCGGTGTTACATTAATAGCAAAAAATGTTCTCGAAACACATTTTTTCAAGAATAAGAGCGGTACTTGACAGACTATAGAGGGTACCATTTAAAAAAAATGTAGTCGGCTTTGTAAACTGTCAAGTTTGGCAAATGACAAAATTGATGTTATCATATTTGGCTTCCTGACAAAAAAGTAAGTTTATTAGTAAAGAAATTTTTTTGATACTCCAAATAGGAAAAGAGTAAATTGAGTGAGCCACTGAAAAGTTCAAATTCAGTTCAATAACTTGAATGCCCTGTACATTGATAAGGGCCGAAAATGAATATCAAGTTGTATCAATGCTATTTAATGGTGCACTCATATGGAGAAGGTGCCTACTTAAAAAAATCTTAGTTGGCTTTGTAATCTGCCAAATTTGACAAGTTACAAATTTTTTATTCATATTTAGCTTCCTCATTACAAAATATGTTTAGTAAAGACATAACTTTCTTGGTGTCTAGAATAAGAAAATAATCAATTAGGTGAGACTCTTGAAAACATGTCCCTATACAAGCAAATACGTGGTTTTACACCGTGCATGCATTATACCTTGTTAATATTCTTTTAAATAGATAAAAAAGCTAGATAAAAAAAAAAGGTCACTTAGATTTGTTAAGAAAATTATTTATTTTCGGCATATAATTATTTATTTATTTTTAATACGTTAACTTTTTCAACATTATAATTGACTAGCCGTGCCCGTAGCTCCGCTCGCGTGGACTTGATTCACTATTATCGTCACTGCTTATCCCTTATGTTACCTAACGCAATAAAATATATTCTATAACCTAGCCAGAGAACATATGTATAAATTTAAAAAAAAAAAATAACCGTAAATCGGATAAGTGCTTCTTGAGTGCTAAGCGCACTAACGGACAGACAGATAGACAGACAGAGAAACTTTGCGTTGTGTATATATATTATAGATTTTTTTTTGATAAATATTAAGTTAAGAATTTAAAAAGAAAAAACACGTAAATCGGATAAGTGGTTCTCGAGTGATAAGCGCACTAACGAACAGACAGACAGACAGAGAGACGTTGTGTTTTATATAGATTATATTCTTTGCTACATGATATTTTTCTACATTTAACGGTTTAGGCAGTGTATTGCAAGAAAGCGCTATGGCGGCAATTTTTTTCCAAGTTGATTCACTATTATCGTCACTGCTTATTCCTTATGTTACCTAACTTAATAAAATATATCCTATAACCTGGACAGGGAACATATGTATAAATTTAAAAAAAAAAAACATGTAAATCGGATAAATGGTTCTTGAGTGCTAAGCACACTAACGGACAGACAGACAGACAGAGAGACGTTGTGTTTTATATATTATAGATTTTTTTGATAAATATTTAAATTGTTAATGGGGAAAAACAGCTTGAATTTTACGAAGTTATTTATTGAAAAATTAAATGGTAAAAACGTTTATTAGTATTTGTCTGTTAGAGATAGATATATGCTACCGTGGATTTTTTTTCTACACAATTCTTGCTACATGATATTGTTATATCGGTTTTGTTAGGTATTGTAAGAGAGCGGGCTGGCGGCAAACTTTTTTCCGACCTGATTCACTATTATCGTCAGTGCTTATTCCTTATATTACCTAACGCAATAAAATATATCCTATAACCTGGCCAGAGAACATATATATGTTTATAAAAAGCACGTAAATCGGATAAATGGTTCTAGAGTGATAAGCGCACTAACGGACAGACAGACAGACAGACAAAGAGACGTTGCATTTTATATATATTATAAATTATAGATAACCTGACCAGAGAACATACGTATAAAATTAAAAAAATCACGTAAATCGGATAAGTGGTTCTCGAGTGATAAGCGCAGTTACGGACAGACAGACAGACAGACAGAGAGAAGTTGCATTTTATATATATTATATTCTTTGCTACATGATATTGTTCCATATTTAATGGTTTAGGTAGTGTATTGCAAGAGAACACGCTAGCGGCAAACTTTTTTCCGACTTGATTCGCTATTATCGTCACTGCTTATTCCTTATGTTACCTAACGTAATAAAATATATCCTATATAACCTGACCAGAAAATAAAAATAAGCACGTAAATCGGATAAGTGGTCCGCGAGTGATAAGCACACTAACGGACAGAGAGACAGAGAGACGTTGCATTTTATATATATTATAGATATCGTTAATCTTCCTAAATCATGATTTTTTGCAAAATATTTTCGTTTTTGAAATTAATTTTTTACTGATAATTGACTTTCTTTATATTATTATTTGGATAATTAAAACAAAAGATAATTTTCCGCTTTTTTACAAGCTACAAATACTGAAATTCAGTGTCTTTTGTAATATATTTAATATCACTCATTAACACATTATGTTTACGAAAGATAGATAGGGAACCTCTTCAAAGAAGTGGATAGGATCTCAGCGGATTCACCAACCAACACTAAAGGTGTAAATGAATTAGGCTAAAATATATTTGTGAAATAATTTTTGTATATATTTAAGATCATTATAATTACATCACTTTGCGAACTATTCTTATTAAGAACGAAAATAATGAGAAAATAACATAATTTTTAAATTCTTAAACGTTAAGAACCCTAAAAAGGACGTATAACATGAGATATTCGAGAAAAAACTCGCTTAAACCCTCCATCCTTTGACGCTTTAAATGTTTGACTATAATATTGTTACATTATAAATGAAAACTTTCTTTTAGCGTGACCGCGGTTTCGAAAGATGAACTAATAACTAGGAAGGTACAGATACAAAGATAGGCAAATTTGACAACAGGTCTATTTGGTCCTTAATAATATTTATATTTATACTGTTATTTATTTATTTCAATGGCTGCCCGTGAATTTATTTTCAGGATTTTTGCATAGTATATAAAATTTCCATATTATTAATATCTGAGTATACATGATTAGCAAAGGTTGAGTTTGTTTTTCCATGTGTTCTTTATATCTAAGTTCGAAATTCCTGCCTATCTGGCCTACATATTAGCTATTGCATTCACTACAATCCAGCATATAAACTCCCGATTGCTTAAACTTTAGTGCCTTATCTTTAACATTAAAAACAAACCTGAACGTTTTTGAGAGGGCTTAAGGGGTTACATACACCTCGAATTTTCAAGAATTCGCTTTTTTCTGGATTTGTATTCTCTATACTCCTAAGGATTATTAAAAAAAAAAAATTAAGAAAATTCCATTCCATTACAAAGTTATAGCATTAAATGTGACCTGGCGTCGCATTGGGACCGCTACCTGCCGCTATCATCGGACACTGTCTATAATATTACACAGTAAATTTTTAATATTTTTTAACTTTTTTAATCTTAATAACTACTTTTTCTACAAAATGTCCAGAGATTTTTTAAATTTTTCTAATAGACAACTTCTTATAAACAATTAAAGTTTTTAATCGAAAATTGGATACTAAAGTTTAAAGCCTTGTAGGTTTTTTATTTTTTTTTTTTTTAAAAAAAGCCCTTGACAATTTTTAACTACTACATTATTATTATAGAAGACTAATATAAAATATTTTTGCAGATTGGATTATTTTTTATGAAGTTATCCTGCAGAAAAGGAGGTGCCATAGTTTTCATCAGTGGTTCATTTAACCCGATAAAAAATAAAGTTAACATTTAAAACATATTTTAAAAAAAAATCCTTAAAATTTAAAATACAATAAAAATATATAATCGCCATAAAACCTTAAAAACTATTTTCAGGTTATGTTGGTGAGAGAGGATTTTGGCTATTTTTTCTAAAGCCGAGGCCTATTGTGTGTTTTAGTATGTTTTGAATATATTTGTTGTAACGTAACACTATGCATTTCGCGTTTGATTAAACATTTTAATGTATTATCATTAAAAAAAACATTATTTTTTACTGTCTGTTTTATCATATTTAGTTCTTTGAATAGTTTTTTACTAAATACGATAAAACAGATAGCGACAAAATGGTCTGAATGATAATACAGTAAACTGTTCAATCAAACTTAAAAAGTGCAGCATTATATTACAAATATATCCAAAACTTACTGAAACAGACAATAGGCGGTTTTCCCCTTTCACGTACTTTGAGTCGGTTTAAAAAAATAGCTAACATAACCTGAAAATAGCTTTTAAATCCTCTCAAAAACTTTCATTTATTTTTTAATATTAAAGACAATACGCCAAAGTTTAAAAATCAAGGATTGTTCAGAAGGCAATAGCTGTTAGTACTCGTAAATTAGACAAGCAGGAATTTTAAAACACGAACCAGACCTTTGCTAATCATTGTTTAGAAAAACAGCAACATGTATACCAAGATATAATAATACGAAAATTTTATACGCCATATAAAAATTACATAAATTAAATTAGCTGAAAGCCACTAAACACAATAAGAATAAAAATATAAGTATTAATAATATAATTACCGATCAGCCGTCGGTTATTCCGTATTATATGAACTATTGCAAAGTTTGCCTGGCTTTATATTTGCACCTTCCCTTTCAGAATAAAACAAAGTTTTTAATATAGTAACATGTTAAACAAAGTTTTTCATTTATAATGATAATGTACAGAGTGGTTCCAGGTAAACCCCTTTATCTAAAAGAGATAGACGAAAACTGATGTCGGTGTCTGAGGCTCAATTTTTATGGTAAACTCAATGGTGAAAACCATATATCGATATCTAGTACCGTTTCAGATATACAGGGTGTTTTTCAAAAATCTGCATTTTGGAAAAATGTTTGTAATTCTTTTCCTAATGAAAATTTTTGATTTCTGTAAAAACATTCTCAAAGCACTTTTTCACGTGGATTTCAACAATGGGATACCCTGTATATTTTTCCTTATCCGAATAGAGGTTTAAATTACCATTCTAAAAATATAGTACACTCTATATTTTGCTTCAATCTACTTCAAAATATAAAGGTTTTCAGTTTTTACGCGAGTTTTAAATGCACATTTTGTGAAGTAGGCTTTGGGCGGAGCGGCAATATCAATTATTTACCAATAGCAGTCAAATCGTAAAAAAATTCCCAGAAGTAACTCTAAGAGTCATAACTACAATGAAATTTACTAAATGTTATAGTACTTTAAACTATGTAGAAAATAAAACAAAACAACAATAAAACAATTTATTCCGAGTCGAGCAAATTAAAACAAAACAATTTTCTATAAGAGATGTTCGAAATATCGACCAGTTTCATTTAAACATAGGCAGCACCTTATCTGGACACTTCTTGCCGAGTTGATTAGTTCAAGAGGAGTGAGAGCTGCAAAACTTTGTATCACTGCGATTTCTAACTCTTGCCTGGTGTTTGTCGGCAATTTAAAAATTAGATCTTTCAATCTTCCCCAGAGATAGAAGTCCATGGGTGTTAAATCCGGTGACCTTGCCGGCCAACGGTTCGGACCTTAGTTGGCTATCCAGTTATTGTCGAAATTGGCCGATAAAAAATTACTGATAACTGCGGCGTTATGAGGGGGTGCCCCGTCGTGTTGAAAAAAATATATTTCTAAGGTCCATTAATGGCAGTTCATCAACAAGAGGTTCTATTTGCTGCCTTAAAATTTCTAAATATCTCTGAGAGGTGGGTATTCCTTCGTAAATAAATGGACCTATAACCCTGCCTCTAAAAATTCCTGCCCACACATTAAATCCAAATCTGCCTTGATTTCTTTGCTCCACAACTAAATGAGGATTTTCTTGTGCCCACGTGTAAGAATTGTAACGGTTAAAAATACCTGCATTGCCTACATAAGCTTCGTCTGTCCAAATGCAATTTAATGAAAAATTCGGAATATGGTTACAATTCTCCAGAAACCATTGGCAAAAATCCATACGCCATTGAAAATCTCCGTCTCTAAGGTGATGAACTGTTCTTGTCCTATATGGCCTGAATTTGTGTTTTTCTTCAAAGTACGACTTACGTTAGTTCTTGGTAGTCCAGTGGATTCTTTTAACTGTCGGGTTGAAGTGTTGGGATTATTTCCAATAGTTCCTGAAACTACTATTTCTTCTAACTCCTTATCCCTATTTGGTGCATAATTTTTGGGTCGTTTCTTTTCAAACTGGCCACTATTAAGGTTATGTCGCAATCGAGCAAATATATCCTTGAAGTGTTGACGCGTCTCTGGATACCGTTCGTGGTACAAATTACTTGCCGGTTCCGAATTTTCTCCGGTTTGTATGAAACACACTACCATATCCCATTTGACAATTCAATAACTGATCCCGAAGTAAAATTTGACAACTACGAGTAAATAATTGAATTAAACCATATGGCCGCTCCGTCCAAAGCCTACTTCACAAAATGTGCATTTAAAACTCGCGTAAAAACTGAAATCCTTTATATTTTGAAGTAGGTTTAAGCAAATTATAAAGTGTGCCATATTTTTAAAATGGTAATTTAAAGCTCTATTCGGATAAGGAAAAATATACAGGTCAATTTAAAAAATACATTTTTGCGTTAATAACTATTAAAATATTAGTTGTAAAAAAATGTAACTTACACTGTTGAAATCTACGTGAAAAAGTGCTTTCAGAATGTTTTTACAGAAATCAAAATTTTTCAATAGGAAAAGAACTACAAACATTTTTCCAAAATGCAGATTTTTGAAAAACACTCTGTATATCTGAAACGGTACTAGATATCGATATGCGGTTTTCACCATTGAGTTTATCATGTCAGACACCGACATCAGTTTTCGTCTATCTCCTTTAGATAAAGGGGTTTACCTTTAAAAGTGTCCAATTTGGACCACCCTGTACAGTCGCAAAGTGACGGACGCTTCAATATTGTTACACTTTGTTCATTACAACCAAAAACCACGAAAAATCCTTATATTATTGAAATTATTCAAAATATATCAACCCGTCCCTATTATTTAATATGGGTGCAAATAGTTTTTTCAATTTCTTTTAGATTTTTGACCCTAGGACGGCGATTACAAAGCGGTCCGATTTGACAAAAAGTATTGGGTGTGTATTTCCTTCACTTCAGAACTTAAGCATTTCAATATATTAACTAAGATCTTGTATTACTAATAATCAGATAAATTATACTATTTACTTTTACCCTGGATTCCCAATTACACCACTTGACCCTAATAGATAAAACACTTGTCTACACGTGGTGCAAACAGGAATCATTAAGAGCTTGTTTTTTGTGCAATTTGTCTGGACCGACATAAGTACAATTTTATACACGATGGCCTATTTAAGAACAATTTTTATAAAGGCTTTTATATTGGCTATATGTGACTTCATTTGGTGATTATGATAACCCGGTAAAATAACGCCTGAAACAAATACATAAACGTAAATAAATACATATAAATATAGATATTTGATTATTACTGAAATAAATACCAGTGGTAGTGCGGGACAGAATATCACCCCCGGTCCGTTCTGTTTGTCGTAGAATGCGACTAAAAGAACAACTTAGATGGTTGATGCTCAGATCCCTCCAGGCATGTGTGTGATACCATCGCATCGGCTTAGGCTGCGTGAAGCTGATTAACGTTTCGTGGCTGCGCCGATGTCCCCGGACTGTGGGACCAAATAGTATGATAAAGTTCACGCGATCAAAAAATTCCGAAGGTAAAATAGCCCCCGTTTCGGATCTCCGAGTAAAGCTGATTCGGGGGCGTCAACATGCAGAGATCACAATTTTGAAGTAGATTTTTATAACACACGTGGGGTTGAATTCGAACATAAATTCAGTGTAATCTGCCATCAAATAAACTTCATGTGTGAAACCATGGTCAGTTCATCGACCAGCACAGTAAACTTTCTCTATTTTGGGTACGACTTCTCATCCCGGTTTAGGCGTAACTTTGGAATCTGTCTTTTTGTCAGATGCGAACTCTCTTGCTAATGAGAGAAGGCTCTGATGTTATGTATTTAAAAATAACGACTCAACAACCACATCGGTTATCTGTCATCTGTATTGACCACCAAGTGATACTTTTCGCAGACACAATCGACAAATTACAGATTAATTATCCAAGTGTCGAAATTGCCACCCTGAGCAACTTTAATGTCCACAACATCAACTAGCTTAAGTATTCAAATACGACCTACGTTGAGGTGTAGCATTCTCAATCAGTTGTGGCTTTACTCAGCTTATCGATGAACACACACGGATCCCTAATCGAGATGGAGAGTCCGCCCTCTTCTTAACCTGTTTTAAACCACCAAATTTACACTGTCACCGTAAATCCGCCATTAGATTCTTCCGACCATAAACTGCGTTCAAAATGGAGTATCTTACCGATCAGTGACAGAAACTTAAACCGCGATTTGTCACTACAAATCTGCTAAATGGGAAGAACTCATGGAATATTTGCCCTTGGTTAGACGTTTGATTGAGATCCAACGACTCACCTGACTTTTTTTTTTATGGGTCTAGCACACGTGCTACAGGGAAGTCCCTAAAGCGCTACAGGAGCGACACGTGTGCGGAGAAAGCGATTCACGTTGTTCTTGAATCGCTGTAGATTGTTCTCGATGGGAAACACAGTCCTGGGCAAACTATTCCAAAGGTATGATGTTCTCCATATAAAAGACTGCTTGAAAAGCGTTGTACGAGGAGTAACAAGCTGAACCTCATACGGATGTGAAGTATTAGCGCGACGTGTACTTCTAATATGCACCGCTCTGGGAGGAATTAAACGGGCCACATCCTTCGAACACTTTCCATGGAAGTACCTGTAGAATAGGCTCAAGTCGCCAACCGTTCTTCGATGTTCCAGCGAATCAAGGCCGTCGGTCAGTTCCGGGTGTCCAATCAGACGAATAGCTCTTCTCTGGATATAATCCAACAAATGCAGTGTATGTTTGGGAGCGGAGCTCCAAACATGGGAGCAGTATTCCATAGTTGGTCGAATTTGAGCTTTGTAAACAATTAACAATTGTTGTGGAGTGTAAAGCTTTCTGGTTCGAAACAATATTCCAAACTTTTGAGAAGCTCTCCTTGCTATGCCTGCAACATGTTCATGCCAGGACATATTTACTCCCAAATTAACGCCTAACAGATTGAGTGACGATGTTAGAGGGATGGAGTGCCCCGACATAACTATGTCGGGTTCTGCAACGTTAACTTTTTTAGAAAAAACTGCCGCCTGGGTTTTTGTAGCGTTAAATTCCACTTGGTTACTGTCACCCCAAGATATAATTTGTTCCAGGTCTTTGTTAAGTTGAATGACTTCCTGCTGTCTGCGGATATTCGTCTGAGTAATCGATGTCCGAGCGTTCAAAGTGAATGAAGAGATAAGTGTACTGTCATCTGCAAAGCTGTAGATTGGATTCTCGGTCTTTTCCAGCAGATCGTTAATATAAATGAGGAAGAGAGTAGGAGACAGTATGGAACCTTGGGGCACACCGGCGTTGATAGTGAAGGTGTTAGAAAGAAATCCGTCGACTGCCATTCGTAAAGAACGCTCTCTGAGGAAACATGAGAGCCACAAACAGAACTTTTCAGACATACCATAAGAACGTAGCTTAGCCAACAGCCCATCGTGCCAAACACGGTCAAATGCCTTGGATATGTCAAGAGCAACCGCTCGAGATTCTCCAAAGTGTTCAATTGCGTTGTTCCAAACATGTGTTACATAAGTCAGAAGATCTCCTGTTGATCTATTTTTACGAAAGCCATATTGGTGATCACTAATAATGTTGAATCCTTCAAGATATTTGAGAAGATGCTGATTGATAGCCTTTTCCATGATTTTCGATATTATTGAGAGTAGTGCGATTGGTCGGTAGTTATTTGGCAAGGTCTTCTTGCCTTTTTTAGGTATCGGCTGAACTGTGGCACATTTCCAGCAGGAAGGAAATATTCCCCTTCTGTAGGATAGGTTGAAAAGTCTACAGAAAACTGGTGTTAGTTCCCTCGCACAGTTCTTGAGAACTATGGCAGGTATTCCGTCAGCGCCTGAAGCCTTTTTGGTGTCTAGCTTCATCAAAATACGTTTTATGATACGCTGTCTGAAGACAATAGCGGGCATCCTTGACTGCACTATGGGAATAGTAGGTGGTGTTTTTCCTTGGAAATCGACAGTAGAATATGAAGCAAAGAGTTCAGCCAACAAGTTCGCTTTCTCAACAGGTGTCGTTGCAATAGAATTATCTGGCCATGTGAGTGGTGGTATGGTGGATTTGGTGAAATTTTGACTAACTGCCTTAGCGACTGACCAAAAGGACCTGGAATTGCCGGGACAAGAGAAAAGTTTGTTTCTAATCCGTTGATTGTGTACCTCCTTGGTTTCGTCGATAATTTCTTTGCATCTGTTCCTGCAGATGCTGCGTATCATTTCTGCTGATATGGAAACTTACATCTCTTTTTCGAAGAAATGCTCTTCTAACGGCAAGCCTTGGTTCGACCGAAAATGTAAAGAAGCTGTTGTTTCTAAGCATCTTGCCTACCGACAATGGCGTGAAAATCTGAAAGTCATAAATCGAAAAATCTTCGTTCGTACCTGGAACAGATGCAAGAAATTATCGACGAAACCAAGGAGTCAATGAATTAAAAATATACTTCTTGCCTGCCCAAACAATTAAAGGTCCTTTTGGTGAGTAGCTAAGGCCATTAGTCAAAATTTCACTAAATCCACTATACCGCCTCACACCGCCAGATAATACTATTGCAACAACACCAGTTGAGGAAGCCAACTTGTTAGCTGAATTTTTTACTTCACATTCTACTGTCGGTTTCCAAGGAAAAATACCACCAACTATTCCCATAGTGCAGTCAAGAATGTCCGATAAGGTCTAGAGACAGCGTATGCTAAAAAGTATTTTAATGAAGCTAGACACCAAAAAAGCGCTAACGGAATACCTGCCATAGTACTCAAAAAATGAACTGACACAAGTTTTCTGTAGAATTTTCAACCTATCCTACACAAAGGGAATATTTCCTTCTTGCTGGAAGTGCGCTACTTTTCAGCCGATTCCCAAAAAAGGTAAGAAGACCTTGCCAAACAACGACCAACCAGTCGTATTGTTTTCATTAGTATAGAAAGTCACGGGAGAGGCTATCAATCAGCATCTTCTAAAATATCTAATCTTGAAGGAATGAATATTATTAGCGACCATCAATATGGCTTTCGTAAGCAAATATGAACAGGAGATCTTCTAACTTATGTCACACATGTTTGGAACAACGCAATTGAACACTTTGGAGAATCTCGAGTGGTTGCACTTGATATATCCAAGGCATTTAACCGTGTTTGGCACGATGGATTGTTGGCTAAGCTACGCTCTTACGGTCTTACGGAATGAAAAGTTCTATTTATGGCTCTCGTGTTTCCTCAGAGAGCATCCTTTATGAATGACAGTCTACGAATTTCTTTCTCCTTCACTATCAACGCCAGTATACCCCATGACTCCATATTGTCTCCTATTCTCTTTCTCATTTACATCAACGAACTGCTGGAAAGGACCAGGATTTCAATCTACAGGTCTGCAGGTGACAATAAGCTTATTTCTCCATTCACTGTAAACCGCTCGAACACCGGCTCCCCACGGAAATATCCGCAGAGTGCAGGAAGTCGTTTAAGTTAACAAACACCTGGAAGAAACTCTATCTTGGGGTGACAGTAACCAAGTACAATTTACTTAACGTTCCAAAAACCCAGACGGCAGCTTTTTTTTTTAAAATGTTAACGTTGCTGAACCCGACTTAATTATGTCGGGGCACTTCAATCCTCTAACATTGCCACTAAGCTAATTTTGAAACAAATAGGGCAGTCAGTATAATGTCTAGAGCCAATAGATAAAACACTGATCAGAAATTGTCCTGAAAAAATCTTTCCCAAACTAAGTTGTGCTTCTTTCTTAATTCAAAGCATCAGAGACTCTTTCAATCAACTCAATAGCTTATGGTATAGCACACTAGTGTGCTGCATCCGGCGCAGATCGTGTTCTTGTAGTTAAAAAAAGGGTTATACGTTACATACTTTTATACCTCCTTTCACTTCTATATGAAAAAAACTTAATCATGATATGAAATTCAAATCTACAACTTTAATATAAAACAATTTAACTTTTAATATACTAAAATCCAATAATTTAGTTCTAGTTCACAACGAACGGTTTAAAGAAATCAACCATTTGGCAATATCTAAAAACAAAATCAAATTGTTCTTTATAAAGGAATGCCTTTATTTGAGAGATTTTACAACGGTTGTTTGTCACATGCCTTTGTCCATATCGTTATCTCAAGCATGCGCAGTATTAATACGAAGGAATTGCAAGATTAAGTTAGTATTCATCTTCTATAATCTTAGGGGATTTTTTTTCATTTACTTCATGGTTAAGCATCCCGGTTATTAGTATTTGATAGGTAAACAGAAGTCTTTAAATTAAAATTGTGGTTTCTATCACTTCCTTCAATATTTCCAAAGTAATATGAATGTGCGCTAAATAAAATTTCATTTGAAATTAGTACTATACACACTATAATGTCATTGTGCCAAAGATTGCAAAATCTCAGCATAATCTCAACACTATGTAAGACGTTTACTTGCCCGCTTTTTGAGGCGTCATTTTGTACCCTGTGAAAATTGTTTTTCCCACGCTTGGGCGCAATTTTCTTGCAACCTCTTTTTAATTTCTGAGAATGAATTGAGTGAATAATGATTTTAAAAGAACTAAAGAAATTAAACAAACACTAGCTCAGTTTTCCTTGGTAGAGAAATATGGGTAAGAGATAATTGTTATACGTCTTTTTGGAATTATTTTCTATTTTTTTAAAAAGCTTCAGTTGTACAAATTTTGGGCACCATTCATTTTAAAATAGAAAGGATCTAACTTCAGTTAAAAAAAATGAAAAAATACTGAAGTGTTTTACGGTTATTACTAAAAGGAATTATTCTAGTACAACTTTTCTTATCCTGAAAAGAAAAATAGGTATTCAGTGAGACACTAGCTTTAATCAAAAAAAGAAAATTTATTCATGATTTAAAATAAAAGTTCCAACCTTTGCAGTTTTAAGGAATACAGAAAAATTCTAGCCTAAAAGTAGTTCTTATAAATTAGAGTCCCTAAACCAGAGATTTTACTTCTAAATCTTGACTACACCCGAAATCGAAGAGTCGTGATATTCACTTCGCGATTTTTCAGTTGAAATTGCTGTTAAAACACTTATTTGCGGGGAATATATTTATTGATGTATGTTCTGGTAACTTACGGTTTTCCTACGGGCTTCTAGGCCTTCAATGGAACACAAAACCGATTTCACACTTTTGAGAAGAGCCTACTTTTGGCTACTCCATTTAGAAAACACACAAAGCCCACTACGGCTTTATGATAAAAAAACTCGTGCTTAACTTGGCTCTCGTAGATATTGTCGTAAGCCTCTACTGCGGCTCGGTGGAAAAATCGCCACTTGGCGGCTCGGTGGAAATTAGCCTGGCTGCGGCTTGATGGTACTAAGCCTCTCGGCGGCTTGATGGTACTAAGCCTGGCGGCGGCTTGATGTTACTGCCTGGCAGCGGCTCGGTGTTACTAAGCCTTGGCGGCGGCTTGCTGTTACTGAGCCAAGATTCGCGTCCTCCGGACCCTTAAATAAGCCGTGGGCACTCTGTCTGTAATATGGCGACGCCGGAACCAAAACTCCGGATACAAACATTTGACCAATCCCGGCGTATCGATAGATTCGGTCGCAAACCCGCACAGCACACTATATAACGAGCGGCGAGGAATTTCTGATTAATATACCGCTCGATACAAAAATGAAAAGAAGTACATTATTAAGAGAAAAAATCAGTAACATTATATGGTCTTAAAATCTAGGAAAAAAATGAATGTTACAATTAATTAACTATTGTCAATGTTATTTGCAATCAAAATTCTACTGGATTTTCTAAGGATTGTTTTATTTTATTTCAATAGTTCGCAAGCTCCGAATGGTGGGCGCATGCTTCAAATAACGATAAGACCTGAGTCCTTATATTTAATCTCTTCCCTTTACTACAGCGCAAGCTCCAAACGGTGGACGCATTATTCAAATAAAGATAAAGACAGTGGTCTACCAAAATAAGCGTTGCAATATCTCTATTCAGTGAACGAATTCTCCATCAACTTTATATTTATTTTTGCATAAGTACTATGATCAAAGGTGGATTCTTTATTGTACTTGTATTCATAAAATATTTTATTTACTCTTAAAAAGTAAATTAAAAATAATCAAAAATGTTTGACGTGCTGATTGTAATATTTCATTTTTGATGTGATTTTTGTGGAGTGTTTTAAAATCACATTGATCACATTTAAACATTTCAACTTCTTCGGGGTTTTTATGTCCCATAATATGTCTCTTCAAAGAAGTTATCCAACTAGTTTGGTAATCACAATAGTCACACTTTAGTTTGCTGCCTTCCTGATTCTTTCTTTTGTGACGAAGAGTATCCATAGCTAAATATTCCTTTTTATATGTTCGATAACTGTACAAATAATATCTAAATTCGTCTTGATCAATGTAATTTAGTGACATACTAAAACAAAAAATTAATATTACAATCTGTCCCGAAACGCAAGTAACACAGGATTGCCACAAAAATACGTTATAGTAGTGATTTCCTTCTTATTCCATTTAAATCCACCTAAAAGGGGATGAATAATAATACCGATAGGATTTCTAACAAAAGACAGTTTTTTTGTTTCAGCCTAAAATTATTATTTGCTATTAACATAACCGAAATTCATGCGGGCTAGACCGTCTCATGGACAAAGGGGTGCCAAAGGATTATTTGTTTATCCAATGTAAAAAAAACGCTGCCGATCTAAGGCACCTAAAAGTTTCGATTTTCTCATATGTTTCCAGTTGAGAGGACAACAATGTCTCCATTTGTTTTTTTTTTTTTTTTCTTTTTGATAATAAACGATGAATACCCGAGTTAATCAACAACTATGTTAAATTTCCCAGAGGTAGCTACACGTCAATTTATAGCGGTATAAAATTATTATCCTTCAAACTAGCCGAAATATATTTGGTATTTGGTAAGATTATGAAGTGGTTGTTAGAAACCATGGAAAAGAACGAGTTCCGTGGACTGATTAAACATTTCCAGTTGAAGAAACGAATAGTTGCGCAGATTAAAGTCTAGTTGGACGAACTACATGGAGTTAGTTAGTTAGTTGGATAGTGTAGGCGAGGTAGGCGAATATGCTTGTTTGGGCACTGTAGTTTCTTGGCTTATTGTGCTCCTCTCTCTTGGTTATATAAGAGTCGCCCCTTTAACTTTACGAAAGTTTTCTTCCAAGCCCTTCATGTAGTAATTTATCGCCACGATATATATCTCCGAACAGTTCATGTCTGTTCCGAGCTAAAGCAGCACGTCCATATACAGTCCGTCAAGTAAGAACGTGTACGCGATAATTCATTTTTGGTAGATGCAATTTAACAAAAAATTAGTAGTGGGAACCTTTGTCTACGACGCATTTTAGTAAAAGTGTCAGTCAATTCTGATGTTTCGTCGAAATCACGTAAAATCCAAAATGAGTCACTTGTTTGCGCGTCGGTTCGAGGCAGTCTTTCTTTGTTCCCATCAAAAATAACAAATTCCGCGGCCGCTAAATATATTAAAAAGTAGGTGTAGTTTGTGAAGAAGTGGGAAAATCATTTTAACGAGACGAAAATTGTCAATGAGTTCCTAAACCACGGCTCGGTAGACAAAGTCACTGTGACAATAGAAAAACGAATCGTGTCTTTGTTTTCACGGGACCCGACAGTGACGCTGCGTCAAGAAGCGGCAAAATTAAGAAAATCTGGTTTGAACGTGTCCCATGAGACCATTCGACAACATTTTCGTGCTCATGATGTCAAGCACGTTGGAGAAACCTTTACTCGACAAAAATGACGTCGCGAAGCCGCTGGCTTGAGCCCACGATAAGATACTAGAGTGGCCCTCACAATCACCGGACGCCAGTCCTATTAAAAACGTTTGATCCCTTGTAAAGAGAAAGCTCAGAAGAAAGACTTTGAGGACTTTGGCTCAGTTGTATCGCAAGATTCGAAAAATTTGCAGAATATGCAGAAAATCTCGTCGACAGCATAGCTCGAAGATGCCAGGCGATTATTGATGCAGGAAGCGATTGGACAACTTACTAAGGAAATTGTGCGGTTGTTAGCACACCAAAGAATACACTGATTGCAAAAAATGTTCCCAGAACGTCGTCCGCCAATTACGCCTCTAACATGTTTTTGGCCAGACGTTGCGAGCTAACGATCTAAATGTTGGTTATATGACCATCTATTGATTGTCGTTTCTACCACCTGTTTTGGTATACCAAACGCTGGTTCTGGACTCCTATATGGTTTCGTAGTTCCGAATCTTGCTAATTCGTCCGATTTTACATTACTTTTTATCCCTGAAAGTCCTAAAACCCACAGTAGTTCAATCCTGTTGTTCCTAGAAGATAGTTCTAATAGGTCACCTTTACACTCCATTGTGATCTTGGAGTTAGCCTGATAATCATTTGGAGCAGCTTGACTGTCTGACAGACTATATATTCTATAGTTGAGGTAGTCCCGTCTAATATTCTCATGAACCGCTCAGACTAAGCGACAAGGTAGAAAAGGAAAAACCTTTGATATTCCTGAGAACATTATTGGATAGCAAATTGCGTATTGCGCGAATTTCTGCTTTGAATATTATTGTACTTGTCCCTAGTGGCAAAGCTCCACTTGGAATTTTCTGCATTATACCAGAGCCGACTCCACTCGAGCTTTTTGCTCAATCTGTGTAATAGACCAGACCCGTTCCTTTCGTCGAAGTCTCCACCTCCATCCATAGATTTGAATCGTATTCAATTGTATGGTATATGATTTTTCAAAACTATACGACGTTGTCATATAATTAGATTGCATATCCAAGAGCTTGTCGATTCCATTCATAAATCTTGTGTGGACAAAAAGGTTGTTTTCATTCCCCATTTGTCCTCATTTGATAGTCGCTATTGATAACTTCACGTTTTATGCATATGTCTAGGAGTATCAGTTCTAAAATATTTTCCACAGCTGTGGTGAGAGTGCTACTTATAGCTCCGGTGAAATATAGTAAGCCAATCTCTGCTCTGTTTTCATCCGCCATACTACAACTCCATATTATTTACTTCTGTCAAAATTTGTTTTATAGGCTGGAAGGTAACGGTTGTTGAGATTTGCAAGGCATTATCTTTGTCGACTATTTGCAGAAAGGCCGAACGACTTTGTTACGCTAATGAAACAATTTTAATGGGAGATATTAATGTTGAGTATAGATCATCTGCAGCCAACAGACTGAAGCTTTTAATGATTGATTGTGGATTCAAACAAATTGTAGAACAACCAACGAGAGTTACAAATACATCATCTACACTAATACTGGATAATAACTAATAATTTTATTCATCATTCATTTACAGGTGTAGAAATAAAAAGTTGTAAAATAAAACATGAAAAAGAATTTGTATATATAAGGAAATTTAATAACGGTAAAATAAATGAAATTAGACATGAACTTCTAGGAATATAATGAGAGACAACATCGACTGACGTAAACGTTGTTTATGGAAATTTTATGACGAACATTGCATAAACTATCGATAGAATATATCCCCTGGAAAAAGTATGTCTTAAACAAAATCCATGGATGAACTCAAAAGTAACAGAAGCAAGAAAAGTACGAGATCTAGCTTATAAGAGGTTCATATTGACAGATGCAGACGAAGATTGCGACGATTTTAAAAGACAGCGAAATAGAGTCATGACTATATTAAGGCAAGAAAAGAAGAAATATTTCGTAGAAAAAAATTGATCGTTCTAAAAAATAACAGTAGGCTGATGTGGAAGACAATAGAAGATCTGATAGGACAAAATAACGAAAGTCTTAATATAGAAAACATAATGTTTAATGGATATAATGGGATTATAGAAGAAAATTTCAATAAATATCATAAAGACAGTATTAAAGATATAGCTAACAGTATAGAGATCAAACAGTTACCACATTTGCAAGTTAGGCAAGAACCCATGCACGTACTGCTGAAATTTCAGGAAGTAACTTTTAATAAATTAAACAAACTATTAAATTTGAAAAATAAATCATCTAGGGATAGTTATCTAAATATTAAGACTTATTTTGTGTAGTTGGATACCCACTTCTCAGTTTAATCAATTAGGTTCTGGTCTAGGGCCGTATGCCTCTGAAACTTAAAGTTAGTGTCGTACGACCGATTGCTAAGGTTGCATTTCCCAGTTGCCCTGAGGAATCTAGACCAACAAATTTATTACCATCGGTTGAAAAAATAATCGAAATAGTAATTAAGCAACAACTACAAGACTGGCATTGGTATAACTAACCTGAACTAAAGACGAATCGAAAAGATTGGCATTTTCAGAAGTCACCAAAAGTGTTCTTCGTATTTGCTGAACCATCCCAAGACGCGTTTCGCCGTATCACGGCTCCTCAGTTGGGCTAGGTTCAGCAAATCCGAGAACACCATTTTTAGTCCTTATCCAGGTACTAACGGAAAACTATGACAAATAGATGCTTATACTGCACTCTGTCGGTGACTTACAAAGTCTTTTCAAGCAGAGCGGCACGGCACGGCTGGCACTTATTGCAGAAACGCACCTTTCTCGAGCTTACCGCTCGAAGGCATAGATGGCATTGGTATAACAACTAAAGACGAGTCGACAAGATTCGCATTTTCAGAAGTCACCAAACGCGTTCTTCGTATTTGCTGAACCATCCCAAGACGCGTTTCACCGTATCACGGCTCCTCAGTTGGGCTAGATTCAGCAAATACGAGAACACCATTTCGAGCGGTAAGCTCGAGAAAGGTGTGTTTCTGCAATAAGTGCCAGCCGTGCTGCGCCGCTCTGCTTGAAAAGACTTTGTATGTCACCGACAGAGTGCAGTATAAGCATCTATTTGTCATAGTTTTCCGTTAGTACCGGGATAAGACACATTCAGGCTTTGCATTTTTCAGCAACACCACATTTAAACGAATCTTTTCAGCACTCTTACTAGTCTTATGTTGTCAAGGATAATTTCAACATTCAGTTAATGATAGGCCCTTTTTGCATGATTCCTAACATTTTTTTTTTATCTTCTCCAGTTTCGAATTCTAGATCCTAAAAAATATCGCTGTTCCTCATATATACGGGTGAATCGGCTTTGCTCCTTAGTATTCCGTCTCTAGAATCCCTGGCTAATGTCAATATTACTTTGTTTGGTATAACCTTCAAGGTGTATAATACGATGTATTGTCTAAGTCCATACCCATCTTAGTGACTGCTTATACCACAGAAGGCTATTATATCGATACAATGTCCACTTTTTCCAGTGGATACAGGTTCCTATATTTCAATCCTCTAAGCACAAATTGTCGTATCGGCAAACCTTTCAAATTTTAGCTAATAATAGTTGTAAGGATATCTAGGTCTTAACTATCGTCTTATCAAATGACCTAACTTCCTTAAAGTAAGATTTCTAGAACTAACTAACCTGAATTAAGTTTAATGGTCTATCTTATAAAACATTGTTTTTCACAAAAAAAAAACAGTTTTTGTTGTACATGTGGTTCAAAAAAATCAATTCTTCTTTCGGCCTTTCCCTACCCTTAGGATATAAGCCTCTCTTCGATCTCTCCATTTGTCTCTATGTGATGATTTTACCGCTCCATTTGTTCTCGGATCTTGCGACATGGCCAGCCCCCGACCATTTCAGCAAGGTAATTCTTCTACTGACGTCGCATACTTGGGTTTATAGTCATACCCATGTATTTGTTTTCTGGTCTTTAAAAGAGATACCGAAAATTTTTCTTTCTATTGCCCTTTGTGTGATTTTTAGTTTTTTTTTAAACATGGCTTTCGTAAATACCTAAGTCCTAGCTCCGTATGTAGAAATACGCACTGGTTGTAGAGCTGTGCCTTTAAGTTTAGAGGTATGTCAATTTCCATAACGTCCCTAAGCTTTCCGTAAGCCGCCCACGTCAACCTAATACGATTGGTGACTTCATCACACATCACTTTGATGCTCCAGGCCGGCTCTGTATGAGGCTGTTTTAATATTTGTAATCGTGTTTTTAAGTTCACCTTTGGATTTAGCAAAAACCACCACGACATCGGTAAATTTTAGATATTGTAGTAGTTTCCCAGAGATATTAATGCCTTCTTTTTCCCATTTTATTCCTAACGTAAAAAGTTTAGGGGCTATGTTATCGCCAGCGAACACCGTGGCAAATATTGATCTTGTAGATATATTGATATAATTTTATTTGAAATGTGGCGTCGTTATATATTTGTTTTATAATATTCGTATAACCGGAGTCGAATCTGGCATTGTTTAGATCTTCTATTATCGCCCATATAACGAATGGCACTAGTCATCATACCACTAAATTGGCCCAGTTAATTTCCAGTAGTTTCAACCGCAGGCACCGGGTTGGTGCTGTTTTCCTCGATATTTCAAAAGCATTCGATAAAGTGTGGCACGAAGGTTTAATTCTTAAGCTTATTCGTTTTGGTTACCCTTCTCATCTAATCACCCTGATTCAGTCATTTCTCTCCGATAGGACCTTCCAAGTCCGAGTTGAGCAGTCTCTGTCTGAGGTAAAGAGAATAAGGGCCGGAGTTCCACAAGGCTCCGCCTTATCTCCGCATCTTTTCAATATTTTCTCGTCTGATATTCCTAAGGATCAATATACTAATCTTGAATTGTATGCCGATGATACTGCTATTACTACCTCTGCTGCGAGGATCGATTATCTTACGCGCCTTTCCGACTGGTTTGACAGATGGAGGATTAAGGTCAATCCAGCGAAAACTCAGGCCATAATCTTTGAAAAAGGTACCCGTATAGCCCCTCCTCAACTCTCCCCTGAATGGAACTAGGCTCAGATGGGCCAACAGAATCAAGTACTTAGGCCTCCTATACGACAAGCGACTCGTATGGAAGGATCAAGTGCCAATGGTCGTGCGTAGGGCAAATCAGCTTCTTGGGAAGCTGTACCCGCTCCTGAACCATCGTAGTAGATTGTCAACTGACAACAAGTTGTTGATCTACAAATCGATAATCAGGGCCGGGCTTACGTACGCCTGTCAGGCCTGGTGCCAGATGTCTAAAACCCATCGGGCCAAGGTCCAGACAGTTCAGAATAAAGCCCTTCGTATCATAGCAGGAGCTCCCTGGTTTGTACGCAACAATCAGTTGAATAGGGAATTCGACATGCCGACAATAAAAGAGTTCACGCGTAATGTTCAACTCCGCTTCCTTGAGAAAGCAGTGGTTCATTCTAACCCCGAGATAGCTAACACTTTCAGAGGCAATGTAAATGTCGGCAATCGATATTTACGACCAACAGACATTCTACTACAAGACTAGACGCAGACAAAGACTATCCTTGACTTAGTTTAAGGTTAAGACCGTAGGTTTAGTTGAGCTACTCCTTCAGGGAAAATGTAACAAAGCACACCATACATAATTATAACACGACACCCTCCCGGGAATGGGGAGCTTAGGTTAGATTAGCGTTAAGATAGGTTAAGTTAGGCTAGATCTATTCATAGAAAATTAACTTAAGGTTAAAACACATCAAAAGTCTAGTCATTAAGAAGTTCAGAAATTGTAAAAGGAGTAAAGGGTTTTCCCAGCTCACAAGGAGTTTTAGTGGGTATGCCAACCCTTCAGGTTGGAGAGCCCCACATATCTGAAGCATTTTGGGGCACCCTTATGGTGACGCAAACTGCTTCAGAATCCATAAGGCGGATCTCTCCCTGTAAAAAAAAAAATATATAACGAATCGAAGGCTTTTTTGTAATCCATGAAGGCCATCCAGAGTGGGATATTATATTCGGTGGCTTTTTCAACTAGAATTTTCATCGTTTATACATGCTCTACGGTGCTACATCCTTTTCTAAAGCCTGCTCTTTAGATTGGTAGAAGTCCAATTTTTAAGATGGGCGATTTAAAATGATTTTCGAGAAGAGCTTATATATCTGGAACAGCAAACTGGCCTATATTTTTCCAGATCATCTACATCAACTTTTTTATGCATGAGTCTCACAACCGCATTTGTCCAGTCCTTGGGAACATCTGCTTCTTCCAAACATTTATTAAATAGGACTAGTAGTTCCTTGTTTAAAGCTGGTCCTCCTTCTTTGAACATTTCTATTTTAACACCGTCGTCAGCTGCTGCAGTTCTTAGTTCCGTTTGTCTCAAAGCTATTTCTATTTCTTCATTGGTAACTAGTGGTAAATCTTCCGACTTGACGTTTTGTATTTTTCTATTATGTTGCTGTGCATCTTTTATGTTTTGTGTCTTTGATTTGCATAGTTGTTTGTAGAACTCTTCTGCTACTCTCAATGTCATTTCTGTTTGTTACTGTGGTGCCCTCTCTGTCTTTTAATTTGATTTCTTTTTTTCAGTTTAGTTTTTCTTCTGAACACCTTCATTCTTTCGTCCAATGTTTATTACGCCAAACTTGTTTTAAATGTTCTAATATCCTCTTTAGCCATCTTTCTCGCTGCTTTATTCAAATCATTATAGTCCTGTAAGTGTCTTTTATTTCCTTTAATAAGTGTTCTGGCATTGTCTGTAAAAATTTATATTTTTTATTGTTTTTCGCTAAGTTGCTTGCTTCTGCCATTGCTTTAAAGGTTTTTATTATCTTCGTGTCTTGTAAATCCAAAGATGTTCCTGAGTCCCTAAGTTTTTTGAATTTGTCTGTTAGTGCTCTTTGATATTCTTCTTTTCGTTGTCTCAGCAAGTCTGTATTAATTTTGTTTGTGGTGACAGATTTAATTTTTCGTTTTCTTTCAAATCTTAGATCAATGTACATAGTGGCTCTGACTAGAGGATGGTTACTTCCGGTGTTAAAATTGTTTAAAACATTTCTGTTCTTGATAATACGCATATCTCCAGTAAGTACCTAGCCTATCTGATAGGAACTGATCCAAGTCTACTTCTGACTGTCCTTTTTCTGAAAGAATATTTTTGCATTGTAGAGACGTTGTTGTTCTAGGACGTTCATCATCATGTCCCCTATTGCATCTCTGTTTCCAAGTCAATAAAGTCATTTTAATATCGAATCTTTTTACTGTTTTACTATGTGTCTCAGTAATATAAAACTTGAGATTTTAGAGATAATTTTTTAAAACAAATAACCATGTTTTACTATTTAAGCTTTTATGTCACACCTTATCAAATAATCATAACAAAATTATTGTTGAGTAAATTTTTCTCTTTATTTCTTCCGAATATTTTTCTATTTTAGTAATTCTACAAACGCAGTCAACAGCAGAACGCTAAAAATAATACTAAAAATTCGTCTATTAATTTGTGGCATGCAGCTGGTGCCTTTTGGTAGAGAGCAGGTAAACTGTTGATACTGGGCTGACACTAGTCAGCGATGCAAGTAGATATTTAAGACATCAACGCGACTGAATTTGTTTACCTGGTTTGGAAATCATCTAACCTCTACGTCTCTCTTCAACTTTAATATATATTTTAGCCTAAAGCGAAGTCACTGACTAAATCCCAATTAACACTTTAAAATAATACAGAGCACTTTAATCTTAAATTGAAGTGATATTTTGCTTTTCCCAGGTGACGCCTTTGTTTTCTGACTGCAGTTCTTTAATGAATTTATTTAATTAACATGATTTTATGAACGATAAACTTCTTTTTACAAAATATATTTTTACCTAATGTATTACTCACGTCAATTAAGGACATTAACATCAGCGTTACCTAGATATGAATCAAGACATCTATGTGTGTTTCATTCACTTCGAAAAGGTATTTGACAAAGTTAAACATGATAAATTGCTGGAAATCCTTCAAACGAAAACTTGGAGTTATACTGGAGACAAAGAGCCAATATAAAAGTAGAAGATGTATTAAGCGAAGACGTTGAACTACATCGAGGAGTAAGACAAGGTTGCATCCTCTCTTCACTCCTGTTTCATATATACAGCGAAGTTATCTTTAATGAGGTCTTGGAAGAGGAGGAAGCCGGTATTATCACAAATAATATTTGCTATGCAGACGACACAGCCTTACTAGCGAGTAATCTTTCAGAATTACAGCATCTATTGGAAAAAGCAAATGATAGCTATACTGAGTATGGATTAGAGATCAATCTTAATAAAACTAAATGGATGTTAATAATAAAATTTCCACAAAATAATATGAGTTTAACTATTGCAAACATCCCGATAATAGGCGTTCAAACCTACAAATACCTTGGAGTCTGGATGAAACACAATAGAGATCAAACTTGGAAAATACGAACAAGAATAGAAATGGCTAGAACATAGTTTGTGTCCCTAAAGAAATTTTTATGTTGTTGAGATATTAGCATCGGGCTTAGGTTGCGAATGCTTCGGTGCTGCATTTTCCCTGTGTTGTTATATGGAGTGGAGGCTTGGACACTGCAAAAGAACCAGTTGGATAAACTACACGCTTTTGAGATGTTGTATTACCATAGAGTAGGCTCATACCTAGGACCAATAAAATGGCAAACCATCAAGTCCTTGCAAAGATGAATAAAAAATACGAGATAGTGAACCTTACAAATAGGCGAGAACTTTTGCGACGTAAAGAGAGGATCTAAATATGCTCTGCTGAGAGTGATAATGCAGGGAAGTATAAAGGGGAAACGAAGTGGTTAAAAAACCTACGGGATTAGTTTGGTTGCGGCAGCATCGAGTCCGAATAACGATAATGATGATTTCCAACCTCTGATAGGAGAATTTTATTTATAAATACTAAGAGACAAATACATTTACACTCTAAAGTTACAAATTCATAAACCCTTTTTTATTCGAAAAAAAAAAACAAGCAAAAACAAATATTAAAACGGCATAACGGTTAAATTCCTCTTTTTTTACACATCTCAAAGTTTGTTCTCTTAGGTTAGATAATCCATTTACCCAGAGATGGTACAGCCAACCTAGTCTAAATAGAATAGGTCGATACAACAGGACGTTCTACGTGACTACTCCCCTTGTCTTCTAATTTATTTTATTTAAATACATTTTTATTAGAAAAAAAGTAGAAGGTTTTCGTTAGTGCCGTTGCTAAAGAAGTTTAATAAACATAAAACTTACAGCGTTCTTCGTTATTTTATGTATATGTATAGAATGTGTCCTTTTATGTTCCCAGACATTTTAACGGCAAATTTTAAGTAGGAAGCGCAGGCAGCGCGTTTAAATTCTACATCCAAGTTCAAATAACATTCCGGCAAATTTACTAGCATTTCGCAAAGCGCCGTGCTGCTTTGCAGACCTAATAAACAGGAGCTAATTCACGCTCGGCTTAACATGTTGCTTTAGTTATAGCTATGACTTCTTAAAATGCGGGTATTTAAGTTTGGCATAGGTTGTTTCTGAAGTCAACAATTCAATTATTAATAGCAGTAGTAATAAGATTGTTTTACAACTCAGAAGTTATAAAAGTTAAAAAAAAAAATCTTTTTGGGTTAATCATTTGATTTTTTTCAATTATTTCCTAAAATAACTAAAATAGTTAACAAATAATTAAATGTCAAATAAATAATGACGGCTGATAGCAGCAGACATGCCTACTTAATTGATTTTACGTAGCTTTTTCTGTGAAAAAATACGAGGCGAACATAGTATGTCAAAAAATGTGTGGTGTATCTGTGGCGTTGAAGTTTTTTCAGCTTTGGCTGCTCTGAAACACAAAAACCAAAAAATTTACAATCTGTAGGACTGTGGCTATGGCTCGAACTAGAATTATTCACTTTTATGCAAAAATAAGAAAATGGCAGATGTTAGAAGAAAAATTGTGAAAATGTGGCTTTTTTGCTATTTTTTATGCGATTGGACAATGACATTTTTCATTTTATTCAGTTCCGGATATAGCCACCAATGTGCTGAATACGTGCTAATTATTTCGTAAAGATCGGTTGAACGGTTTCAAAAAAAAACTTTAAACGTCGCATGCAAAAACTTTGTTTCGAGAAAAATGTGTGTAAAGACTAACCTGAACTAACCTCAAAATATTTTTCATGAGATATACTTTCGAAAACGCTCATAAAAAACATTAGATTTTTTTCAAGTGGTAAAGTGGACTGACCCCTTGAAATAAACAAAAAGGAAAAAAATCCGGAAATTCAATTGAAGTTACACAATGTTTTGCTTGCGTTAAAATTGAAAGTAAAAAAACCTAATTTTTTAACACCTTGCGTTCAAAAACCTGAAAAAGGACATATAACGCCATATATATGAAACAGCACCTCTAATCTCCTCCACGACCCTTCTCACCCGTTATACGTTTTACCATAAATATGAAAGAATAATATTTGTTTATTATCTTAAGAAAAAAATCTGAAAAAATTACCATATTTCTAATAAAACTATACAAAATTTATCGCCTCCACTCCTTCCACTCCCTTCGTCTTAAGCGATATCACTCAAACCTATAGGCTTCATCCTCTCATTAGGTATTATATATGTACCAAGTTTTTAAATTGATATCTTATTTAGTTCTTGGGCCAACAAACCGACAGACAGGTCGACGAAAATGAGTAACTATGTTTTTCGTGATCTAGAAACCCTAAATCGTGAAGAAAAACAAAAATCTTGAACTTTTTTTAACGAATATAATGCTTTTCTTCAGCAAGAAATTTAAAAAAACATTTTCTGTTTAATTTCTGGTTGCATTAGAGATGACGTTTCTGAGATTTCCACTTTAGTTGGAGATTAAACAGTACTTGGGTTTTTGAAGAGGGAATAGAAAACTAAAATAATAATTGCAAGTCATTTTTCTATGAAGTATGCTATTAGGATACTATAGCCTCCCAAACAGTGAAATATGCCAATTTTAAAACGTTATTATCTCAGAAATGATTAAGTCTGGAACCGAACAATCTTATATTAACATATCTAATATCCTTGATGGAATTAAAAACTGGGATAATACTACATCTTTTTAAACCACCCTATACACGTAAAAATACTTTTTAATTTGCCATCTTCGCCAGGCTTAAAATTTTTGCTTTATATTTAATATTAAGTAAAGATATTAGGGATCCCAAATTTAATTACTAAAAGTCGTACCTTCGTATCTTGTTAGGTTTATTTTTAATTAGATATATTGTTAGGTTTATTTTTAATTAGAATATAAAAAATTATATACTGTCAAGCATAATGCTGACATATTTTTGAGTGGTCTATTTAACAGCTTCACAGATGCCCTAAATGCATATGAAGAACATTCTATTTGGTACATGATAAAAAGTTATTCTAAAAGACCTTCAATAATAGGGAAGACTGTCGAGGAAAAAGGTTGTACTAGTGACAAATAACAACTGATCTGCAATATAATTCTTCAACAATCACGGAATTTTTTATATTTTAGATTGAACGCCAACCCTAAGAAATCTTTTGAAGTAGTGTCAATTTCCCTGGAATGTAACTCAAATTTATTTATATTTTTTAACAGTAAAAAAATGTCTCCAGTCACTTCTGGTAACAACAAGGGATAGTTAACATACAAAAAGAAATAAAAAAGGACCAATCTGATTAAGGATCTAACTGTATCCTGTCAGTTGATAATTTTAAAATAATAACACTGGTCAACACAAGTCTTGTTTCCTTTATTTTTTTTTCTGTTATTGTGTATTTCTATGGCCCTGACTATGAAAAAAATACTGGGAGATTGCTAACAGCTTTACCTTTTGAAATATACAGTTATTATTTTGCCAAAAAAATACAAAAAAATAATACATTATGTTAACAAAATTTCTATTGAACACTAGCAAATGATCTTTTATAAGATTTCCTTGAATGAACGACTTTAGGTAGATCTCGTTGCAAACTCCAGCAGTAATCTGCCATCATATGTGAGTTCCATCGCCCCTGATAACGCTCTTCCATTGTCCGAAGATCCTGATGAAATCTTTCACCCTGTTCCTCACTAAAATCACCCAGATTTTGTGGAAATCGGTCTAAATGCGAGTGCAGGAAGTGGATTTTTATGCTCATGTTGCACCCTAGCTCTTGCAAGTTCGATAGCATGCACTCAACAAGCTCGACATGGTCGTCAGATTTCTTTTTGCCTAGGAAGCTACTCATAACCAAAACAAATGAATTCCAAGCTTTGGATTCGACTTCAGTCATTGATTTGACAAAATTAGGATCTTTCACGAGTTGCCTAATCTGTGGCCCATACCAGCTTTCAATTTTTTCTGAACTTAATCCTGGAAACTTGCGTGAAAGAAAATTAAAACATTCGCCACTTTTGTCAAGCGCCTTCACAAACTGTTTCATTATGCCGAGTTTAATATGAAGTGGTGGAAGTATGATGCGGTCTCGGCTAACTAAAGGCACATTTATAACATTTTTTGTACCGACTTTTAGCTCTTCCCGCACTGGCCAAACTTTTTGTGACCAATGGTGTTGTTTGTCACGACTATCCCAGAGACACATGAAACAAGGGAACTTTGTGTACCCCCCTTGTTGACCTAAAAGAAAGTTAACCATTTTCAGATCAACACAAATGACCCATTTGTGGTCTTGATACTTAATTTTTTCCATAACCTTAGAAACAATTCCGTATTCTTCTTTTAAAGTCGCCGAATGTGCAATAGGTGTAGATCCGTACTTGTTACCGTTATGAAGCAAAACACACTTTAAACTTCTTTTGCTGCTGTCTATGAAAAGACGCCAATCACTAGGTTGGTACTGTTTTTCTAATCCCATCTGCTGCAAAATACCACCAACATCGTTACAAAAAACTAAATCCTTCTCTTGAGAAAAATACGGTAACAGATTTTTTTTCTCGGGTACGATAAAATGTAATGTTGGTTTCCGGAGTAAGCAAATTTTTTTCTTTTAATGCTAAAATTTTAGAAGCTTCTTTTGGTAAGTTCAGATCTCTTACTAAGTCATTTAGTTCTTTCTGATTAAATGGTTTTGAGGTTCTGAAAGGCTACATTTGTAGTCTGAATCAGAGTCTTCACTTGATGTATTTCGTTCGGGTTCACAGAGATTTGGATAATCAGAAGATTTAGATGTGCTGGGTTGTACCTCTTGTGAATTGAGGTCGTTGAGCAGAAGATAAGTTAGGATATGACCACTTACTTCGATTTCCAGAGTTAATTCCGTTTATTTTCACAACGCAGAAGTAGCAATCGTCATGATGGTTTCGAGGTTCTCGCCAAATCATGGGTGTTACGAACATTATTGCATCTCTTTTCCACTGGACCATAACCGTAGACCACACATTTCTGGCATACAATATGAGAAACTCAGGGCTTGTCCTGATTACACAATTTTATTTTAAAGTATTGATGATACGCAGTTTTCACAAAGTCCGATATAGGTTTTCGATATTTTGCATATATATATATTCACCACAAATATAGCAAAAACAATCGGGATTAAGCACATAACATATTCTTGACGAAGCCATATCTAAAAAACAACAACAAAATATATTTTAGTGTCCAATAAAAAACGAAAATCTAAGTAAAAATAGTAAATGAGGGTAGTTAGCTATAACTCAAAAACAAAAGCTGTTAGAGAAAAATTGTTGCCATATTTAAAAAAATACGCGTCAATTTGAGATAGAAACAAAAAAAAATCACAGGAAACAAGCAATTTTCTTTTTTTTTTTGTTGACCAGTGTAATTCATATTAAAAATACATTAACGCCAAAACAACTATAAATATTGTGCCAAAAAAGTACATACCTTTGAAATAAATCCTCAATCAACACACATAAAAAAAACCAATGATCACTTCACTCAGACACACACTTGGAAATCAAAGTCATAAAAATTAACTGTTTTACCGTATAAAGCATAAACGTACCTTCAAAATGTACGCTAACCTTTTGTTATGTATGTATTTTAAAGAAAAGCTTCACACCTGTATGTAAAATATCAGCTATGCTCTTATCAACTTATGGAGTATTAAAAATATCCCTCTTTTATACACATTACCATGCACGTCGCCGGGGTCGATGAGACAATGTAATAGTCTATTCCAATTAAAGAAAGTGGGAAATATCATTATTAACGTGTTTCTTCCTTTTTCTTTAAAGCTATCAATTTTTTTTTATATATAGAGAATTTTTTTCTAGGCACTAACGTCATCGAACTAGCCGTCAATAGAAGCAATAAGTGATTTTGATGGGTTTTTGAATGTTCCTTTTTTATTTTTCAATTTTTGGTTACCGACTTTTCGAATCAGAGCAAGAGGCGATCATTCTTTTTCTTTGATACCCTCACTGCCGTATCGATCGCCTTCCACTGCCTTTAAAGGAAAGTCCATTTTTAGTGTTCCATACGGAACACTTATAAGATGACTTCGGTGTATGTCCGTCTGTCTGTCCGTCTGTCTGTCCGTCTGTCTGTCCGTCTGTCTGTCCATCTGTCTGTCACACCCGATTTTCTCCGAAACCATTTGTCATAGAAAGTTAAAATTTAGTAATAATATAGGAATTGATGGCCTCATCAGAGCCATGTAGGTTTGCAAGTTAAATTTTGACTTAAGGGGGTAGTTTTGGGGGGTAAAATGGGAAGTGAAAAAAAAGTGTGGTGTCAAATGAAAGCTTATAAAAACACGAGTAAAAAATGTATATATAATGTAATACTTACGCGCACTTTTCTTTGTAACATTTTTAAAAAATCGCAAAAAATCGCTGTCCACCCGCCTTATCTCGAAAAGTACTTATCAAAAAATTTTGAAAAAATTCTGGAATATTCTTCACGGGGTGTAGATTGAACGAAAATTATCACGAGTGCATTACCTTTAATAATTTATCTGGTATATAAAAAAGCAAAAATTTCAAGGTCATCAGTTTTCAGTAAAGATTGGAAACAAACTTTGTTGAAAACTCATTTGGGGTGTGTTTTGTGAAGTTACTGATCATTTTATACCTCCGTAACAAAATTTTTTATTTTAAAAGCAATCAACGTACCGAACATTAATTGCGCAAGTTCAGGTAATAGAGTAGTTCTATGACAAAAATTATATTTTATAAAGTATATTGAGTATCATCGCATTCAAGCAACAAGAGACGAACATTCTTTTTCTTTAGTTGTCAACAACCAGCACAGGTTGATACCCTCACTACCGTATCGATCGCCTTCTACCGCCTTTTTTTTATAAGTCTAGCACACGTGCTACAGGGAAGTCCCTAAAACGCTCCAGGAGTAGCATGTGTGCGGAAAAAGCGATTCACGTTGTTCTTGAATCGCTGTTCTCCATATAAAAGACTGCTTGAAAAGCGTTGTACGAGGAATAACAAGCTGAACCTCATACGGATGTAAAGTATTGGCGCAACGTGTACTTCTAATATGCCCCGCTCTGAGAGGAATTAAGCGGGCCACATCCTTCGAACACTTTCCATGAAAATACTTGCAGAATAGGCTCAAGTCGCCAACCGTTCTTTGATGTTCCAGCGAATCAAATGAAAATCTTTGTTTTTTTGTTCTAGGTTGAAATCGACGACGGAAGCAATCGTTTCGCCCATTTCAGGCCTCGCATAAAAGGTGCCTTGTCGTCTTAGATTCTGATGCAGCCCATTTTGAATTAAAAAATTTTTTGTAAACTTAAATATTTTCTTTAATAAAGTACTTCGAATAAATTTTTCAACCGTTTTTATTATACTCTTGAAAAAAATTCCCAAAATTAGTATTTTTCCCTGAGACCTGAAGTAGCCTTACCCCTTAATTGCAAAAATGCATAGTAACAAATAAGAAATGTAAATTATTATTTTTTAGTATGTTTGAAAATTATGAAATTCCCAGTTTTGCTAATTTACCAGAAATCGGGGAATAAAGAAATAACAAATTTTATATAATATAAGAAGCTCCATCCTTCAACAGTTTATTAGTGGTTAATTATCTATATATACCAGCATAGTTACTTATAGTTTAAAAAAAATTGTAATTACGTACCTGTTTAAATCAGCCTCTTTCTCTTCAGCTTTTATATGCTCTTCTTCATTCTTACTACTGAAATCATTAGGGTTTTTATACATTTCATCAGCTGTTGCCATTGTTTCAGCATTCTCATCAAAGTTCTGATTTTCTATAGGCTGATCTATTTGATTATCAGGAATACAACTTGAACTAAAAAAGAAACATACACAATTAAAACTATTTTTGTAATTGAAAATCCACAATTACTTTATTAGTGACTAAAGTAACAAAGTTTTGGATAGATCTTAACAGTGTATAATGAATTTAATTTTAGAAATTTACATTACACAAGTGTTGAAATATCTGCCACACGTAATGGAACTTAGATTAAAACATCCATTAAATAGAAAGTTTAGTACTTTAAATTAATTTAGGTGTCTAACTTTTTCTAACAGGAGTTGAGCATATAGATCTGTACACAGGTCTGCATTTAAAAAGAAAAAAGTAACTGAACTACCTTCATTTCTTATGAAGTATATGTCAAAGATATCTATTAAAGTATATTAGTTTCGTTGTTACCTCCGTAAGGGTGGGATACTTGAATCATAAAAATTTTCAGTGGATAAATGACAGAGGACTGTGCTCAATAAATATTTTAAAACCTGTTGTAGAGAAATAAAATGATATATAAAACAAGACACTTATTTCAGATTCTAGGAACTAAACGCACATGTAAACTTTTTAGGTACAACTTCTCACCTACCAATCATTAAATGATAAACTGGATATTTAATTTGAGGGCCATAATCATATATTTGCTTTTCTTGTAGAAATGTAATATTTTTTAGCTATTTTATATGGTGACGTAGATAGATAGTGACCCCTAGAAAGCTAAGATGTAATTAATTGCATCAAGTTGTACAAATGTCCTAAGATTATAAAAACTAATCAACATAAACAGCATATAAGCACTAACAAATTCGGTTTTTGAAATATTGAGTCCTAAATAAAATTAAACAAAGAAGAAAAGGTTATTTTTTTATCATGTACGTCAGAAATGCTCAAATAATTGGCTCAACAATAAAGAAATGACTATAACCTAACTTTCAAGCACGTAACGCACTTTATCAGACTATCTTCAGAAACCAAAGTTGGTTACCAGACTTAGTTTTACATTCGTTACATATATATATATATATATATATATATATATATAATATATATATATATATATATATATATATATATATATAATATATATATATATATTGACAAAAGTTGAATTCTAATTGGCCTAATAAAATTACCAAGGCAAAAATGGCCATCAAGTTTTTAGTACTACAAAAGCTGAAATATCTCTAAAGTTACTGGCTTCAGCCATCCCCATTTTAAATATGTATATACAAATAAAATTAAACACTGTGTTTTCACTTGACGACAAGAAAATCAAATCTATTAATAAAATTAAACTTCACCAATACAGATCTAATTGCTAAGAATGGGTAGGTGCTTACGAAGAGTCTGTAAAACAATCGTTTATTTCAGTTTTGATTGGGTTTTCCAAACAAACTATAAGCTTGGATTCTGTTTTGATATTTTCCCTTGTAAAAGTACTAGCCGGAGAGTACCGAGTGTACCAATCGGGCTCCGTTTTACTGGACCACCAAAAATTTCTTTATCTATTATGATGGCCTTCCGTGGATCTTCTGGTTCTTCTTTTACTTCTCTAATGCTTACTACTTCGTCTAAATTATCTTTTGAAACCAATGTCCAAGTTTTTGTTTTTTTCCATTTTAAAACCGAAGCAAGCACAATCTCTCTCTCTGCTTTTTACGACCACAGCTGCTAGGTCTATTCGGTCGGGGAACGGTTTATTTTTCAAAACCCTTAACTTTTTTCCGTTTTATTAAATGGTATCCGACAAGGAGACATTCCAGACACCTTAAAGTGTGTCTGGAATGTCTCCATAACCTTTTCGGATTTGGGAGTTTTGTGAATGAGCCTAGGTGAGTTTGACTATTGGAGTACAAGATAAGATGGGGATGAGGGTGTCTATAATTTGATTTTGCAGAAGTTTAGGAAGGTCATAATATCTTTGACCAGATACTGGTGAGATTGTAAAGCATCAGATAAGGGTAACGGGGACCTTCTGTGAAAGTTGGAGATTGAGTCATAAAGACGATTAGATTCAGCAGGAAATTTGGAGCATTCAAAAAGAAGGTGATTTATTTAACTTTTAATCTTTAAGAGATGAGCAATGATTGCTCCTTAATCTATATTTTCTACTGAAAGGCATATGTTTAAACAAAGTTTTTTTATATGGTGCCGTTACTAAGGATGCATAAAAACGTCCTTTTGTTTCTGAAGAAGTCTTCCATCTCTCTATCCAGATTTCTTCGGTGATGGATATAGAGTCCCTGTATTCCGTATTGGGATTTTCTGTGATTTGTGCGATTTTCTCCCCAAATTGGCTAAATGATCAGCCTTTTCGTTACCCGGTATTATCGTGTGGCTGGGAATCCAAGCCAATTCAATATCATATCCGTCGTTGAGTAAGTCAGATAATTTTTCTTATTTTAATAATTATAGCTTCCTGTTTCGCATGGCCTGCTTTTTGGATTTTTTTACGGAAACTAGGCTGTCTAAAAGAATTAGAACTCTCTTAATGCTGAAGTGTTCAACCAATTCCAACGCCTTAAATATAGCTTCCGCTTCTGCAGAGTTAATAGAAAAATAGGTAAGAAGACCAGCTGAGTGGACAGCAACCGGTGAAAGCCGCCCGAAACAACCAAAGACACAACAATCGGCTGGGAAGGTTTTGGTCGACTATGCTGAGAAGGGAAAAATCATCAATGGCGAATATTATATAAAGTGATTAGTGGGTTTGAAGGCAGAAATCGCAAAGAAACGGTCACAAATAAATAAGAAAAAAAGTGCTCTTTCAATAAGACAATGCGCAGTGTCACAAGTCAATGGTTACGATGGCAAAACTGCATGAGCTGAAGTTCAAATTGCTTCCTCATCCACTGTATTCTCCAGATTTGACCCCCCAGCGACTATTATCTATTCGCAGACCTCAAAAAAATGCTTGCGGGAAAGAGATTTGGCTCCAATGAAGAAGTTATCGCCAAAACTGAGGCCTATTTTGAAGGCAAAGACAAATCCTGTTACAAGAAAGGTACAGAAATGTTAGAAAAGCGTTGGTCTGATTGGTTTGTCCTTGAAGGAGACTATGTTGATG
This sequence comes from Pachyrhynchus sulphureomaculatus, assembly GCA_019049505.1. Classification (NCBI taxonomy): domain Eukaryota; kingdom Metazoa; phylum Arthropoda; class Insecta; order Coleoptera; family Curculionidae; genus Pachyrhynchus; species Pachyrhynchus sulphureomaculatus. The sequence goes on from CM032446.1 coordinate 77,107,100, forward strand.
AATAAAGTCGAATTTTGCAAAAAAATGTGTTTTAAATAGCTAGACCAAAAACTTTTCAGCCTACATGTTATAAACGCAACCTACTACTGCAACCTTCTTGCTAAGTCAACTTGCGTAACGAAGGAAAAGGCAGGTATTTCATTTCAGAGGAGTTTCACCTCTTCGACAATTCTAGGCCGCATACTGCAGCTGTTAGGTAACCGAATCTTGCAGAGTGACTCGAGTGAATTTGTAAAACTCGTACTCGAGTTCGTTTGCATTCGAGTTTCCATTCGAGTTACCGAGTCTACTCGCCGCGCGCTAGAAGCCACTAGTCAACGAAACATACTATGAGTCTATGACGTTACAGGTTTAAAACTTTTGCTCTTTTGTTGTTTTGTTTTTATGTAAGTGAAACTGTGAAAAGTTTTCTTGTTTGGTTGTGTATATCGAATACAAAATGAAACATCAAAACAAAAAGCATCAGTGTGACTTCATTCATGAAAAGAATAGTATCAAGAAGAAAATGACATGTACCATAAGATATATTAGAAGCAGAATAAAGAATTTGGGAATATCATAAATATGATTACACATATACGAAGTAAACATCCGCTTCAATTTAAAGAATTCCCTGAAAACAAAGATACGTCCGACGTTGAGAAGAAAATAAATCCATGGCTAATAATCAGCTGGAAATTGTTGACTCCGAGGAAAGTGCAACTAAAAAGAGGCGATTTAAAACAGCTCCAACTTGCATCATCGGCATCTTTGAGCAAACAAAAAGAAATTGATATTGCTCTAGTCCGAATGATTTGCACAGATCTTCAACTCTTACAAATGGTTGAAAATAAAGGATTTATCAACTTCGCTCAGACTTCACATTCAGATTACGTTCTTCCAGACAGAAAAACTTTATCAGAGAAGAAGTATCTACCTGAACAGTATCGAGACGCACGTTCGTTTCTGTCTGATAAATTAGAAACTGTAAAAAATTTGGCTATTACTACGGATATGTGGAGCTCGGATGATAATAAGTCATATTTGAAAATCACAGCTCATTTTATTTTCAACTCAAAACTATTCGCGCGCATATTAAGTACAATACAGGTAAAAGTTGTACATTCTTCCATAGTTAGAGCTAACGTTTTAGAGGCAGCTTTGGAGATTTCGAAAATTAATGACAAAGTAGTTACTCTCGAAACTGATAACCCGAAAAATATTTAAAAAGCTATATCGGACTATTTAAATAAAAGAAACCACTATTGCGTGGCACACACATTAAATTTAGCTATAACGGATAGCAAAAAATCAAATCTGCCTCCTGAACTAATGTCATTGTTACAAAAATGCCACAGTTTAGTGGCAAATTAAGAGAACTCCAACAGCAGATGAATACATCCATCAATAAACTGAAACAAGAGGTTATAACAAGATGGAACTCAAGTTTTTTGATGATGGAACGATTACTACAAACTAGACTGTGCTTATCCGCTGCTTGGTCAACCATATCTTGTACTCCGGAATATCTCACTGCCAATGAATGGGGGGAAATGGAAGATTGCATTAATATTTTAAAGCCTATTGAACAATTCCTTTAATGACAAATGTTCAGGCTTGCATTGTGAAAGACGTTTCAGTAACTGCGATAGGTGAAGAAAAAAGTCATTGCTTGTTGCAATAAACGCCTTGGTATCTTGAAGACGCACAAAACGGCTGCCAAAGCCACTATTTTAGACCTGCGATACAAAAAAGCTGGTTTTGGCCTCAAAGCCAATGCAGAGAAAGCTTTCCAATGGGTTGCAGAAGAGTTAGGATCTCTGATAAAACAAAATAGCAGTTTAGTTTCAGAGAATTCTTTGCAGATAGGAGAAGGTCTAACATTACACCTACTCCCAGCTCCGATAAAAATAAAAATCCGATGATTTGTGAGAGCATTTTTACAAAAAAAAATGTCGGAACGAGGATTAACTCAAACACATACGTCATCTGCCATGGTGATTATGCAACAATATATTGATATGCAATATTTAAACATTCAGCTTGATCCGATATTATATTGGGAACAGTGACAAAAAATAATGCCGGAACTATACGCTCCATCGGGCAGGTGGTAGTTCATGTTGATTAGTTATGTGTATAAACAAAGATATGTAGTAGATAATTATTAAAAAAAAATAAGTTCAATTTTGACTTCGAATTAAAGTTTATTTAGAACTTGTTGTTTTAGGTTTAAGGTTTATAAAAAGCTCTTTATTTTATGATAACTTTTCATTTGCAATGTAATTTGTATAAAATGTAATTTTAGTCATTTCTACATGGAAACATAATTAATCTTAAGAAATTATTTTATTTTTATTGATTAGTTGAGAAATTATTTTTTTTATTGATTAGTTGATTACATAAATAAATGTCCAATTTTTTATACTTTATTTTACTTTGTTATTACATTACAAATCTAATCCACACTAATATTATAAATGAGAAAGTGAGGCTGTCTGTCTGTTTGGTACGTCTTCACGGCTAAACTGAACCGATTTTGATCAAAACTGGCAGAGAGATAGTTGGAAACCATGGAACGGACATAGGCTATGTGACGTCATTATAAATCCAATATGGCGGACGTGAGCGAAGCTGCCGGCAAAAGCTAGTAAAAGTATAAAATATGATTAAACTCGAGTAATATAATGCTTGGAAATTGAAGGAGTTGACTCGAGTGGCTCGAAAACTCGAGTGACGTAGAAAACTGACTAGAATGACAAAAGCTCTTGAACACCCACCCAGATTTGTCACCACGTGTCTCACATGTATGGGCCACCTCAAGAAGCACTTAGTAGTGGCCAGTTCGAGAGCAACGAACAGATGAAGGTGTTCGTGTGCAATTGATTGGACACACTCCAAACATCTTTCTAAAAAAATAGGATAAAAAATTTCCAGTCAGTTGGAGAAAGTTCATAGACAAAAGGGGGAAGGGAATGTTTCAACTAAGATTGCGAATTCTCTTAAAGTCGTACATAAAATCTTGAAAAGTTATTCTAATTTGTTTTTTTTTTATTCTTGATATACGTCCGGCCTATCTTGATTTTTCCCTTAGTATTGTGTTTTTGATATACTTCATTTTGGTACATTCTCTAGTACGTTTTGTAGATGTCCTTTAGCACAATAGTTAGGATTGCTCCCTCCATGTGGCGTTGGGTAATTTGCATCTTACTCATTGTTTTCTTTATGATTGACCACATTTAGCCTATAGAACAACCGGAATAATACGTTAAATTGATTTAATATTTGCGTTGTTTGTCTTACAACGTTTATCTCATTATATACGTTTTAATCTCCCAAAAACAATGTGTTTTTTTTCAGGTAATTGTATTGTTTTATTTCTTTTTTATCACCATACTATTTAGTATATAGTT
>CM032446.1:77115491-77165491 GCA_019049505.1 Pachyrhynchus sulphureomaculatus
GGAACAAAAATCACATTCTACCGCAAAAGGGAAAAGGATTTACTACCCTTCATCTCTCAGAAAGACAACCTTGTATTCTGTCAAGATGTTAAAGGACTTCTGATAAAAATGGGTCTCCCCAAATATTCTCCTAGTGATTAGAGCCTGTTCATTGACAGTTCTAAACGGAGTTTGACGTATGTTCTTCTGCACAATGGTAATAAATATGGCTCAGTACCTATTGCTCCCTCGACCAAACTGAAAGAAGAATATCATAATATAGCTTTGGTGATGAAAAAGATCATGAGCATCAATGGGTAATTGTGTGGACCTAAAAATGGTTCATTTCCTTGCTTCTTATGCCTGTGGGATAGTAAAGTAAAAAAAGACCACTAGGAAAGAAGTAGAAGTGGCCTTTGAGAGAAAAAATGTGATTCATGAACCCTTAGTTAGAGGAGAGAAAATCATCTTGCCCCCTTGCATATTAAGCTAGATTTGATGAAACTGTTCGTGAAGGCTCTTGTTAAAGATGGATCATGCTTTGCGTTCATAAGACAAAAAATGTTTGGACTAAGTACAGAGAAACTTAAAGCTGGAATTTTCAATGGTCTCTAAATAAGACTACTTCTAAAGAATGCTGATTTTGTTAATTCAATGACTGAAGTTGAGCGAAGAGCGTGGACGTCATTTGCACTTGTCAAAAACTTTTTGGGCAATCACAATGCTGATAATTATGCCGAGCTCGTAAACAACATGCTAGATGATTTTAAAAAGCTCACATGTAATATGAACATAAAGGTTCATTACTTACACAGCCACTTGGGCCGTTTCCCTGAAAATTTGGGCGATAAGAGCGAAGGGCAAGGCGAGAGGTTTGACCAAGATCTAAAAACAATGGAGGGCCTTTACCAGGAAAAATGGAATATACACATGATGGCAGATTACTGTTGGAATTTGCAAACAGATTGCTCCAACAATGCTCATTCAAAAATTTCTCGAACAAGAAGTTTCCGAAATGTCGACTAACTTTAGCTTTTTTTTTAATTTCTGAAGAATAGTGGTAAGTAGTGATATTTTAACGCTACGGTATCTCGTTTTTGGCCTTTTAATGCCCAGAAAATAAAATATAACACATATCTTCGAATATTCTGTTTCATTTTTTGAACCATAAGCCCGATTTGGGTAAGGTCACCTAATTCAAGCTATTGTCGTATCGTCGTATATCAGTTGATTGAACTGTTTAATTCGGGCAGAACAAATATCATCGATCTTCAAGGCTCAAGAAGACCAGTTAAAGTTTCGACCAACACGCTGCAAAATCGCAGAAACGACCTTATCGGAGATGACAGACGTGGCGACAATTGTTGAAATGTGTAATGTCAGTACTGGACCCATGCAATCCTTCCTTTATAATGAGCTGAACTATCGCAAAATGTGTTTGTGATGGGTTCCAAGGCAACTCACTCAGGACCATAAAGGCAAGTGAATTCACATTTGTTCTGAACTCAAACGATGGTTTTAACCGGAAGGTACTTTTTAAATCGTATAATATCCAGTGATAAAACGTGGATTGATCATTTTGTACCTGAATCCGAATTCTCTCGCAAAGAAAAATTTCAAATCCTAAGCGTCTGCCGGTAAAATGAAGTTAATGGTGTTCTGGGACTGCCAAGGCCCTATGTAATATGATTATTTAGAAGATCAACGTACTCTGAACAATGAGTACCATTCAAATATACTTCAACAGAAAGTAAAACCCACCATAAGAAGAAAACGCCAGGGTTCTTTCTCAAAAGATGTAATTGTGCTGCATGATAAAGTCCGCCATCATGCTGCTCAGAAAACGAGAGACGATCGAAAAGTTGGGTTGGAAGGTGTTACCACACTCACTTTATAGTCTCGATCCTGCGCCATCCGATTTTTATCTGTTCGGCCAGCTCAAAAAGTTTTTACGTAGCTCCCAGTTTGAAGACAACGAAGCGGTCAAAAAAGCTGTACACGATTAGCTCAGACAGCAAGATGAATAATTAGGAAGCTTACAGAACGGTGGGAAAAGTATCTAAATGTTGGAGGAGACTACGTTGAAAACTAATGTAATCATTGTCATTGAATAAACCGTTTTTTATTCACAGCTATTTATCTCGTTAATAATACAGGACGACAAAATTGAACGAAACTCCAGACCCTGAAACCAGAGTATACCTTTCCCGAGGTTTTTGGTGCGCTCAATCCGAATCCGACTTCAAAATTGCACCATCACATCAGGTTTTCGAGATATCGTAACTTAAAAATGCAAAAAACACGGTTTTCCGCTATATTCGGAATTATATTACACCGTGAATTAATTTTTCTCCACAAACCTCGTTGCAGCATCTGAAAGTACTATTTTTCCCTTCAAAATGTATTTCAATTTTTCAGATATTTTATTTCTTCTCGGAGAAATCATCCGTTGAAATTAGTTAGTTTGGCATTTTCGTTACAACCATATAAAAAAAAAGTTGATCCGACAGGCGATAGCATTGTAATTATATGATTCCGAATTCGTTGTCGGTTTAACCTCATCGAGTCATGGTTTGTCCCTAACCTTAAGAAATTCAAAATAGCGGATCCGATATGACGGGTCGGAATTCTGAAGAGTCTAAATACTATAAAACTCGTTATTTGTTATATTTTTTCCCTCAAGTAAAGTAACTTTGACAAGTTTCTTTGTATGAACGATCGCATATTACCGCTCTCTGCCAATCCAAAATCACAACACGAGGACATGGCAGAGTTGACTCCATTTTTCTTTTTTTTTTAAATTTTCTTTTCTACAAATTTGTTCTTACTCTTTAAAGCTAATTAGAATTAGAAACTTGTCAAAATTATTTTACTTACGAAACTTAACGAAAACGCCCAACTAATTAATTTCAATGGACGATTTCTCAAAAGAAAGTAAAATATATGAAAAATTCAAAATGCACTTTGAAGAGGAAGAGTAGTACTTTCAGATGCCGTAACGAGTTTTGTGGAGAAAAATCAATTCGCGATGTAATATAATCCCGAATATAGCGTGTTTTTTGCATTTTTAGGTTAGGATATCTCCAAAACCTAATGCGATGTAGCAATTCTGAGATCGGAATTTGGATTCAGTGCAGTCTTCTAAAAAGTATAGTCTGATGTCAGGGTTTGAAAAATATTAGCCTGTATAATTAAACGACCCTCGTATCTAAAAGTTTAAAAAAATTAGTCAAAGACCATCTAGCTTGTTCCAGTCTTTTAACAATTAGATTCATGTTTTTAACATTTTTTTGAAATCATACTCATCAAATTAATATATTTTCTTTTGACCGCCTTTTTTCGTGTTATATACAGTGACTCACAGCTTAAATGATGCAGTCGCTATAAGAAAAGACTAACTGGTCTCAGTGCTTCTTTATTTATTTGGAAAAAACAACTTATTGAAATTAAATTAGTAAAGAGTCTTCTAAAAAAGTATGAATTACTTTTTGTCTTAAATATGCCTTACTTAACTAACAATAAATAATTAATCAAATCATATGCAATTTTAACGTCACAGCTTAAATGATGCAAAATAACAACAGGGGTCAAAACTTATCGCATTTTGAAATTTACGAAGGCGGCGTTGCTTTGATTTCTTAGTGCAATTGTTTTTTGTTTAGTTTGACATTTTTTCATTCAATAAAATGAAATTGATTAAGAATGGGTCGTCGAACTACAATTTCTGAGAGAAATTTAATTATTACTCATTACAGGAATGGATACAGCCAAAGAGACATAGCCAAAATGGTAAATAAATGTCCGTCAACTGTTCAGCATATCATTGAACGTTACCGGAATGAAAATAGAGTCGAGAATAAGTCAAGGTTGGCTCCAAGTAAGATCTACAATGAACGCCAAAGTTGTGCGCCGAGGTGGAAAGACAGTTTGGAAAAAGATGTAACCCCGACATAGTTCGACGGATCTTGCGAAATATTAATTTTCATGGTCGAACTGCTAGAAATAAGCCTTTCATTAGCCAAAGAAATAGACGCGTGAGATTGGAATTTGCCAGAGAGCATATCAATAAAGACTTGAACTTCTGGAATTCAGTAATATTTGCTGATGAGACCAAAATAAACTTATTTGGGTCCGATGGAAAAATATCAGTGCGGAGAAAGCCTAACGATGAATTAAAATTGAAAAATATGAAAGCTACGGTAAAGCACGGTGGAGGTGGAGTGATGTTATGGGGCTGTATGTCATCTGCAGGAGTAGGTAACATGCACTTCGTCCAAGGGAATATGAACTAATATGTGTACTTGGATATACTAAAGCAGCATCTCGTCTCTAGTGCCCAAAAATTAGATATTGAAAACAATTATCGGTTCTATCACGACAATGATTCAAAGCACACGTCATTTTGAGTCCGCAGTTGGTTGCTTTATAACTGTCCAAATGTTATTAAAACACCAGCCCAGTCACCAGACTAAAACGTAATTGAAAATTTGTGGCTGACATTAAAAAATAAAGTAAATAGTACCCAATATCAAATAAAACCGAATTAAAAGTAAAAATTACTGAAGCATGGCACACTATTTCCCCGGAGTATACTAGAAAGTTAGTTGAATCAATGTCCAGAAGATTACAAGCCGTTTTGATAATAATGAGGGAGGCCCGACCAAATATTAGCAGGCTTATATTTCAAATTCTACAGTTTGTTTTCTCTAATAATTTTGGTATATTGAATTTTGCATCATTTAACCTGTGACGTTAAAATAGCATATAATTTAATTAATTATTTATTGTTAATTAACTAAGGCATATTTAAGACAAAAAGTAATTCATACTTTTTTAGAAGACTCTTTACTAATTTAATTTCAATAAGTTGTTTTTTCCAAATAAATAAAGAGGCACTGAGACCAGTTAGTCTTTTCTTATAGCGACTACATCATTTAAGCTGTGAGTCACTGTATGTATATATATATATATATATATATATATATATATATATATATATATATATATATATATATATATATATATATATATATATATATATATATATATACATATATATATACATATATATATACATATATATATACATATATATATATACATATATATATATATATATATATATATATATATATATATATATATATATATACGAGGCATGTTTTTTAAGTAAGTACCGTTTTGCGATTCCGCCGCCGCAGCGATACGGTCGGCGTTCCGCGCATGCGCGCTGGTAACCTACATCTCATGTCTACGCACTGACGCCATTACAGTCTGATTCTTCATTGTATACGTTGTTTACTGAGTGTTTAAGATGCCTCCGACAATCGTGAGTCCCGCCGATTGTGAAGTACGGGCTGTTATACGATTTCTTAGTGCTAAAGGCGTAAAACCGATAGATATTCATCGTGAGATCTGTGAAGTTTACGGACAAAACATTATGAGTTATGGAATGGTAAGGAAATGGGTGAGAGCATTTAAAGATGGCCGCACAAATGTGCATGATGAAGAACGGAGTGGGCGTCCTTCGGTCGTTAATGAAGATTTGGTGCAGAAAGTGGACGAAAAGGTGAGAGAAAACAGACGCTTTACAATTTCATCATTGTTCGACTGCTTTCCTCAATATTCTCGTAGTGTTTTGTATCGCATTGTGACCGAGAACTTGAATTACCGGAAATTGTGTTCACGTTGGGTTCCAAAAATGTTGACGGATTTGCACAAAACCCAACGTTTAGGCAGTGCATTGACTTTCCTTGAGCGGTACCACAATGAAGGTGAACATTTTTTAGACCAAATTGTTACTGGTGACGAAACATGGGTGGCCTACGTCACACCAGAATCGAAACAACAATCCATGGAATGGCAACATTCATCATCACCCAAAAAAGTGAAGTTTAAGCAAACAATTTCTGCCGCAAAATCATGTGCACAGTTTTTTGGGACAGAAAAGGAGTATTGCTAGTGGAGTTTCTGCCTCGTAATGAGACAATCAATGCAGCGTCTTATTGTGAGACATTGAATAATCTGCGTCGTGCAATCCAGAACAAAAGACGTGGCAAGTTGAGTAAGGGTATCGTTTTGCTGCATGACAATGCCCGTCCACATGTGGCTAATCGGACCAAAGATCTCATCAAATCTTTTAAATGGGAAACTCTAGATCATCCTCCATACAGCCCTGATCTGGAGCCCAGCGACTACCATTTGTTCCTGCACTTGAAGAAGCACCTGGGTGGTCAGCGTCTTCAAGACGATAACGAAGTCAAAACATTTGTGATACAGTGGTTAACAAGTCAGGCGGCAGAATTTTATGAGGAGGGTATTCAAAAACTGGTGCCACGTTATGACAAGTGCCTCAATATTCACGGAAATTATGTAGAAAAGTAGATTAAGGTACAGGCTTTCATGTAAAAATAAAATTATAGCGATATCTTTACACGTCTTTTTTTAATTCCAAAACGGTACTTACTTAAAAAACATGCCTCGTATATATATACATATATATATATATATATATATATATATATATATATATATATATATATATATATATATATATATATATATATATATATGGTATAATTATAAACGAGGCATTTTAACATATTGCGTTCACAGTATTTTTTATTTCTCAAAATCTACATGTTGAATTAACTTTGCAACATAATTTGAAGCCCTAAATTACATTAATGATTCCGTTCTTGTGTTAATTGTTCCATAATCAAACTAATTATTTTAACCACTTCTTGTTTTCTTATACAATAAAATATGAATTATCACAAACCATGAATTTTTTGGGGTTACACTGAAATCGTTTTAATATTTCGTCTTTCAATGTCTCAGAATGTGTCTATCTATGCTACTTTTGTGGATTGTTTTGAAATCACAATTATCACATTTAAACACTGCAACTTCTTCTCGCTTCCTATGTTGCCGGACATGTCTCTTCAGATGTCCTTTTTCAAATGTTTTATAGTCACAATGAAAGCACTTTAACACCTGACTTTCATCGCGTTTTTTATGTATCAAAATATGTCTGTTGAAACTCCTTTTGTAAATTGTTTTGAAATCACAGTGATCACATTTAAACGTTTGAACTTTATCGGTTTCTTTATGCTGTAGAACATGTACCTCCATCTGTAATTTTTCATGTATTTTGTAACTACAATAAAGGCATTTTAACATAATACTTTCTTTGCCTGTATGATGCCTTAAAATGTGTCTGTTTACAGTATCTTTGTGGAGTGTTTTGAAATCACACTGATCACATTTAAACATTGCCACATCTTCAGGGTCTTTGTGTCTTAAAAGATGTCTCTTCAAATTAGTTGCTTCAATAGTCTGATAGTCACAATAATCACATTTTAACTTACTGTCTTCTTGACTCATTTTTTTATGTCTGAAAAGATGTGTCCTTAAATATCGTCTTTTACTTGTCTGATAATTGCACAAATGACATTGGAACTCTTCTTGATCAACATTATTACACCTTTTATGTTTAGGATTATTGTGATTTAAAAGATGTCTCTTCAAATTTCTTTTTTCAATGGTTTTATAATCACATAAATTACACTTTAATTGGTACCTTTCCTCGCTCTTCTTTTTATGTCTTAGGAGATGCAAGGTTAAACACTTCTTTTTACTCGTTTGGTAACTGCACAGATGACATTTAAATTCTTCTTGGTCAATGTGACTTAGTAAAGTACTAAAACAAAGAAATTATTATATTAAAAGTATTTCGCCGTATCACAGGTTTTAACTTTAAATATGCAACATGTTGACAGCAACAAAGCCTACATCTAATTTTTGAAAATAAACCGACAATACTGAAGATGTTGACAAGGTTCAGAACCTTATTAAGAACAAAACTATCCTTAAAGTAAATTATATTAAAGCAAGATAGGATTTATTTGGAAATTAGTTCACGAAAAAATCTCATACTAGCCCATTAAGATTTTAGGGTTAGTTGTTAGTTTGGCGACTTTACGTCTGATTAAGTAAATAATGTAGTTTTAATACTACAAATTAAAATGTTCCTAAATATTATTTACTCAGTTACCATTATTTGATGGAAATTCATTGTAAATTAACAAAATTAAAGACTAATATGTTTTACAATTTCCATTTTTTTCTTCCGTTATACCAGGTGTACAAGTATGAAATGCGGATTTTTTTTTTCTGAAAAAACATGTTAAATTCGGAAGAATGAAAAAAAGTGCTATATTCAAAGTATGCTCCATCGCTTGTTATACATTTTTCCCATCTTTCGGACAATTTGTGAATACCACGCCACTAAAAATCTTCCCCGTTTGCTGCGAACCATTCATCGAGCCATTTTTTCACATCTTCCTACGAATCAAAGCGCTGCTCAGCAAGTGCATGACCCATAGACGCAAACAAGTGGTAATCGGATGGACCCAAGTCTGGTGAGTAAGCCGCATGGGGTAGAACTTCCCAGTGCTTCCAACGTGTCGCGAACTGGTTTTGCCGTATGTGATGGAGCACTGTCATGAAGAAAAATAACTTTGTGTTGCCTCTTTCGGTATTCTGGCCTTTTTTTTTCAAGCAGCGAAACGGTTCAAATCGGTCAATTGTTGTTGGTAATGTTCAGTATTAACCGTTTCCCCCCAGGTTTTAACAGCTCATAATAGACCACGCCCCTCCGGTCCCACCAAACACAGAGCATCGTCTTTCTGCCAAAGCGATTCTCAAAATAAATCTACTTTTCATACCCTGTAACTATACGATGCAAAAACGACTTACTTTTGTACCGAGCGAGCAAAATGTCACACGTGTTTTTGCGCTTTTCCATTAGCCTGTCATTCAACTCATGTGGTATCCATCTACCGGTCTTCTGAATTTTTCCCATCTCTTATACCCGATTGGAAACAGCTTGTTGACTAACGCCCAATTGCTCGGCGAGTTGTTTTTGTATTTGCGAATCATCTTAGTCCAACAATGCTTGCAATTCCACATCTTCGTATTTTTTTGGCGGTTTTCCACGTTCCTTGTCTGCAACATCGAAGTTACCACTTCTGAAACGCAGAAACCATCGTTCACACGTATCTTGCGATGGAACATATTCACCATAAGCTTCTCGATGTAATCCGTATGATTCAACAGCAGCTTTCTTCAAATGAAAACAAAAAATTAATGCTGTTCGCGAATGCTCTTTGTTCGGTATAAATTTCGACATATTGAATACAACAACACAACACTATGCACACACTTTTCCAATTTATCACTCGTGCGCGTCTGACACTTGTTGATGACACAACAAAATGGCGCAGTGTCAAATCTTTATAGCACAAACTGCATTGGTGCACCATCTGTTGTCTGAAATTCACATTTCATACTTGTACACCTGTATAATTGTTTCAACACGAAAGGGTCTTCATCAAACGGAAAATATTCTAAACTATTGATAAATTGATATTATTTCTTTATATTTGGGTCTACCTATTTACCCTAATTGAGGTGTATTTAATTTAAATTATAAACATTTGGATTTATCTATTTACTAAAATTCCAGGTACATTTAATCGGGTTATTCCTGAATATAAATTAAGGTTCAATAATGGCGAGTTATTAGTTTTTAATTGTTAATTTAATAATATATCTGATTTTTTATATTTATTTATCTCCATACTTTTTTAATTCAATTCAGTTTTTTAGATTTCCTTTCATTATGGAGTATTTTAAAATTGTCGCTGAAACGTGATTTTATTAAATGATGGGCATATTGAGAGGTATTGTTTTGTTTTATGTAACATATTTTATGTTCATTTATTCTTTTTTCAAACGATCTACCTATTTGGCCAATATAAAATTTAGGGCATGACCCATAATTTTGTCCTTTTGTTGGTTTTATTTTTGTTGTTTTTTATAACATTAGAAAGTTTATTATTAGTTCTAAAAGCAATATTTAACCCTCTTTTAGTCAACTGTTTAGAAACAAAGTCAGTTATTTTCCCTGTATAAGTTAAGGTATTAAAGTTTAAGCTATTGTTTTTAGAAGTTGGGCTCCTCTTCTTCTTAAAGTGCCTATTCGGTTCGAATGTTGGCAATCATTCTGGCTGTTATTACTTTATCCACTGCAGCTCTGAAAAGACCGGTAGTATTTGTTGAGAACCAAATTCGCAGATTGTTTAGCCAGAAAATATGTCTTGCGTCCTCGTCCCCTTTTTCCAAATACCTTTCCTTGGAGTATTTGCTGTAGTAATCCATATCTGTGGAGATTCCTCATTATATGTCCTAAATAGTCCAACTTTCCTACTTTAACAGTTTCCATAATTTCCAGTTTCTTGTTCATGCGACGTAAGACATCCTCGTTAGTAATATGGTCAGTATAAGAAATTTTCAAAATTCGGCCATATAGCCATAATTCAAATGCCTCAAGTTTCTTAGAAGTGGCTTCAGTCAGCGTCCAAGATTCCACACCACAAAGAAGGACAATGAAGACATAACATCTTAGAAGTCTCATTTTCGTGCTCAATTTTATTGCTGAGCTTTTGAAAAGTGATGTCATTTTGAGGAACACTGCTCTAGCTTTTACGATAAGGCAACGAATTTCCTGCGAATGATCCCATTGTTAGTTTATCATGGTACCTAGATATGAATATTGTGGAGTTCTTTGTATTTGTTGATTGTTAACCATCAACAAGGCAGCAGGAACCGGAGACTTACTAATTACCATGTACTTTGTTTTGCTGATATTAAGTTCGAGGCCGTCTCAATTACTGACTTCGTTTATTTTTATCATAAGATGTTGTAGACCCTCTAAGTTCTCAGCCATAACCGCCGTATCGTCACCATAACCAATGTTATTTAATCACTCCCCATTAAGCTGTATTCCTTCATCAGCCTCTTCCAGTACCTCTTTGAAGATTTGCTAAGAGTATATATTAAACAATAGTGGAGACAAAACACAACACCGCCTCACTCCACGCTGAATCGATATTGCTTCTGAGCGCTCCCCTTTTACTTTAATAAATACCATCTGGTTCCAATAGAGGTTGCCAATAATCCGCAGATCCTTTTCATATAGCCCTCTTTCTTCCAGAATTTCGACCATTTTGTGATGTTGACCTCTATCAAAGGCCTTTTGGTAGTCGACCAGGCTTAAATATACGTCACAATTGACGTCTCTACATCGCTGAATCAAAACCTGCATAGAAAACAAGGCCTCTCTGGTTCCCATGGTATCACGAAAACCGAATTGTGTATCTGACATGTTTTCTTTACACAACTTGCATATTCTTCTGTGAATAATTTTTAGAAATGTTTTTAAAAGATAGCTTATGAGGCTAATTGCGAATATCTCCGCACTTTTTAGTGCCTGCATTTTTTGGGATCGTTATAAACTGAGACTTTAACCAGCTTTCTGTTATTCTGCCTACATCATAGATTTTATTATACCACTTAATCCCATCCTCATCTAAGAGCTTAAGAAACTCCCCATGGAATGCATCGGAACCGGCGGCTTTTCCATTTTTTAGTTAATTTATTGCAATGCGCACTTCATCAGTGGTAATACAGAGCCCAAACAAATCTATTGAGCATTGTGGCTGATCTGGTCTTGCATCAGAAAATAACTCTGTAATATAGTCTTACCATATCTTCAGTTTCTCTTCTTTATCGATAACAACGTTTCCTTGATGATCTATTAAACGTGCATTTGATTTCGTTCTCCGTTCACCAGTTAAGTCTTTGATTTTTCGATAGATATTAAAGCTATCATACTTTCCCTGCAACTCCTCTATCTCTTTACATCTTTCACTATTCCACTTATCCTTAGCTGTTCGAATTTCTTTCTGTATTTGTGCGAATAGTCTACTATATTCTCTTTTGTTACCTCTGTTTTTGGGTAACTGTCTTTCCTACATTAGTCTTAGAATCTCATCTGTCATCCATTCCTTCCTTTTATGTGTTTGTTCCATAGATACTTATCATATTCTTTAGCCCCCTTGTTATTTCATTTAACTATTTTATTTCAGATTCTATGTCTTCGTTTAGATCTGTGTCTCGGAGTTCTTTAAGATCTCTTTTAGTTACGTTTGTTACATTTTCGTCTTTAAGTTGTCGCATATCGTATATGTTTTTCTGTTTTCTTTTTAATTTTTTCAATATAGTTCTTAAAACCCCTACCAGAGCATTGTGATCCGAGTTAATATCAGCACTGGAATATGTTTTGACAGATAGAACACTATTGCTAAAACGTTTATTCCCTAGAATATAGACTATTTGATTTATTGTGATATGGTCTGGTGAGTCTAGTGAGGACTTCAACGTGTATAATCTTCGTGGTGATAGGTTGAAGAAGAACTTTCTTGGCGTTGAAGTCTCCCATTATGACTGTCAAGTCTCGTTTTGGTATTGTTTTCAGGACTTCTGTTATTTGCTGGTAAAATTGCTCAACCTCTTCATCCTATTTATGTACAGTGGGAGCATATATTTGTATGACGTTAAGAGGAACAGGTTTTGTTCATTTAGCAGCGTTCAAAACTGCCCCCCCCCCGGGAGATCTGATTGGGGGACTAGAGACTCTGGAATTTTTCGCTCTGAACTTTGCCATTATGATTGTAACTAGATATATTCAATTTGAATTATTAATGCAGTGGTTTACCATTTCCTTCTGTATTCCCATGCCGTTGACGATTTATGATCCGCCTTTAAGGCGATTTCTTACCCTGAGAACAAGAGAGTGCCCTATTGCTAGTTTTGGTCCGTCTCAAGTATTTGATTTCCCTGATACCACTCATATCTAAGCATTCCCCTGTCCGTTATCCGGGGAGGCGCCCGACGGAGGACTAGCAACCCCACACAGGAAGAAGTTGGGTATATCAGAAAAATTTCTTGCCGATAGGATTTTCTATTGACAGTTCTATCTATAATATTAGGTTGATATCCATTGTTAAACGCTATTTGTTTTATTATGTTTAGTTCTTTAGTAAAATTTTCCTCTGACATAGTATG
This sequence comes from Pachyrhynchus sulphureomaculatus, assembly GCA_019049505.1. Lineage (NCBI taxonomy): Eukaryota > Metazoa > Arthropoda > Insecta > Coleoptera > Curculionidae > Pachyrhynchus > Pachyrhynchus sulphureomaculatus. The sequence goes on from CM032446.1 coordinate 77,128,443, forward strand.
TGTAGGAGTCTATGTAAAGAACTAAAAGCAGCCATTTTGTGTGAGTAAGGTCGAGTTGTGTTATTGTGTATTACTGAGTCTGTAAACAGAACAATACCTCTGAATATGCCGATCATTTAATAACAGAGAATCACGTTTTCAATGACAATTTTAAAATACTCCATAATGAAAGGAAATCTAAAAAATTAAATATCCTAGATTAAAGTAAATAGGTAGACTCAAATACATATGTAAAGAAATAATGTCAATTTATCATTAGTTTAGAATATCTACCGTCTGATGAAGATTTCATGTTGCAATTGCAACGGAAAAAAAATAATAAAGTGGAAATTGTGAAACATATTAGTGTTTAATTTTGTTAATGTTCCAAAATATATCATCTTATTTAGCTACTAACTAACATTTTTACTTCCATCGTAATGGAAAGTATTGTATTCATGGAAAAAATATTTCCAAGATTTTCTAATTTCTTAATGCATCAATATCCCTAGATAACGGAAAAAACACTTCCAATTTTCGTAGATCTGTCTGTTGGCACGACAATTATTTTAAATTTGGTACACATTAGAGTAGAAGAGGAACATATAGTTTTTTAAAAGATATAGTTTAAGGGAACAGGGTCAATGGGGTGAGGATTAATATATTTTGTAGTTTCAATAGTATTATGAGAATTTTTTACCCGGCCTGTAATTATTTTTGGTTAAATATATAAGGACTCCAAGGGATGGGGAAAAAAGATCGTCATTTTCAAGATTCTTGGAGCGGAAGCGAAAATTATGTTATCTTTTAATTATTTCCAATTTCACAAGAAATAGTATGCAGACATAAATGTTTTCGGTTGAAAAACTCCTTATCGTTTTATCTAAATAAGCATTTCTAGGAAAAGAGCATATATACAATAAAACATGATCAATAGTCTAGCGACCCTCAAAATTCGTTTAAATATATACAGAGTGCCTCACTAAAATCCATTTTAAATTTTCGGTCATATCGTGCCTCTGCCACAGGTCGTTGTTGTGGTCGGAGGAAGCCTGATGTTTACAGTAAACAGTCGTAACCTTAGAAGGGCCCCCGGTGTTGAAACCAAGTACGGAATATAATTGACGAACTGCGATCATTAAATGCCCTTGCGCTGGGCGCGCTGCAACGAAAAATCGGTTCTTTAGATACCCCAAATCAACCGTTTATGACGTTGTACCACAATATGCAAACTTTAAAACAGTCCACCGGCGTATGCCGGCGGGGAAGTTTCACTCGAACGGACTTTCGCAGTCGTCAATAGAGCTCAAGCAGGACGGTGCACCAAATGATCCACCTGGTCCAAACTAGACTCTCAGATAAGGTCGATATATTTTGCCTTAAGGAATTCTGGCATCCTAACAGCCCGGATTTTAAACCTTCGGATTACTACGTATGGAACGTAGTTAAAAGGCCACCTCCAAGTTCTGGCACCCCAATATGACTTCATTAAGGACCCCTATTGAGGCACTATTCGCCGGCTTGGACGGCGCTACATTATACTGTGGATTCAGATCGAGCATGAGGCAGTGATTCAAGCTCATGGAGGATAAACTGAATAATTTTGAGCTCTAGGGGTCCTCCAAATATCAGATAAAATATTTTTTTGCAATATTAAATTTTTAAATAATAAAATTTTGTTTAAAGAAATTGTTCCATTTGTCCGGATTCTGATGATACACCCTGTAGCACTATCAGACGACTTCTAAAATTTAAATTTCTTTAGTAGGCTGGCTTTAACAATAATATTAGAAGTCTAACCTGACGAAGTGTACAGTTGTAGCTGATAAACATTACATTTATAATAGTTGGATAGTTAAATAATTTCTGAATTTGAATAATATATAACCAGCTATAAAAATTAATAAATATATGGGCGGAGACTTCAATGCCAAAAACGTTCTCTGGGGAAACCTAGCTACGAACGCTAATGGCATTGCTCTCGACGCCATCCAGAACCAAATCCCATTCAATCTCATAGCTCCAGACGAGCCCACCCACATTGGACACGGAAGACCGGACTTTCTAGATATTTTTCTTCTAAAAAATATCAACCTCCGGCATAACATTACTGTCATTCATGACCTTTCGTCTGACCATCTACCGGTCATTTTTACACTGGGAAATCCGGCCGACAAAATGAATGCCACAGTCACCACTTCCAGCACAGACTGGGACCACTTCCAACGCCTCCTGGCGGCCACGGGTCCCATCCCAAAAATTTCCATAACCCAGGATCTGGATTCGGCAGTCAATAAACTGACTGCTGATATCCAGACAGCCCTTGCCCAGGCCACAACGTCACGAACCCAACCAGTCTCTTCTCAAGGTAGACTACCCCCAGCTATCAAAGAGCAGATCAGGGATAAAAACCGGCTGCTCAGAAGAGCCCTCAGGACGGGAGACCCCCGCCTCAAAAGGCTCGCAAATCAAGCAACGCAGCAGGTGAAAGACTCACTTGCTGAATGCAGCAGGTGGGAGTCCAAAGTAGAATCCCTCACTACCCAGGACTGTTCTCTTTGGAAAATGGCAACAGCCCTTTCCAATGACGAGCCAAGGTCCATGCCAGCCCTCACCCACGCCGGCACCACAGCCTCCACAACCCAGGAGAAGGCTGACCTTCTGGCAGATCTGCTAGAGGAACAGTTTTCTCCAAACACTCCTGCCCATCCCGATCCAGCCCGTGATCTTAGGGTCGCTACAACCATACAGACCCTAAATCTTGCCCAGCCCCCTCGCAATACGTACTTCACAACCCCCTCCGCTGTTAATGAGATCATTCGATTTACCTCAATCCGAAAAGCCCCAGGTCATGATAAAATTACAAATAAAGCCCTCAAAAAACTCCCCAAGAAACAGATCCCAGAAGCCACCAATATCATTAACAGCATACTGAGACTCAGCTATTTTCCACTCTACTGGAAAAAAGCTGAGGTCATTATGATCAAAAAACCAGGCTCTCCATCCCACGAGGCAAGCAGCTATCGGCCAATCAGCCTACTTCCAGGCCTTGGCAAGATAGCTGAAAAAGTCATCCTCGAAATCGTCAGAGCAAAGTCCACAGCGCTCCGTGTTGTCCCTGACCAACAGTATGGCTTCCAGCCCCTTCATGGCACCATCCATCACACCACGAAACTCGCCCAAACCATTTCCAACAGCTTCAACAAACGTCACAAAGTTGGAGCTGTGTTTCTCGATGTAGCAAAGGCCTTCGACCGAGTCTGGCACGAAGGTCTCATTCTGAAACTGATCCGACACGGCTACCCCCCCCCTTTTCATTAACAAACTCATTCAATCCTTCGTCTCTGACAGAACATTCCAAGTCAGAGTCGATAAGGCCACCTCCGAAGTCAAGGCCATTAGAGCCGGAGTCCCTCAAGGCTCCGTCCTCTCTCCCCCACCTCTTTAACATTTTCACAGCCGACATTCCAAAAACGGCCATCATAGCAGAATCCAGCAGCTACAGAATCATCACCAGTAGATTGCAGCGCCACCTGAACGTTCTCGCCCCCTGGTTCGACCGATGGAAGATCCAGCTAAACCCATGTAAGACACAGGCCATCGTCTTCGCCAAAGGCAACGGCACTCCTTATGGACAACTCCAGCTCCAGGGATCCCGCATCCAATGGGCAACCACCATCAAGTACCTGGGAATCCAGTATGACAAACACCTCATCTGGAAGGACCAGGTCTGTGCTGCCTCAAGGAAAGCCAAGCAACTACTGGGCAAGCTGTACCCAATCATCAGCCGGTCCAGTAAGTTGCAACCAAAAATCAAGCTGCTAATTTATAAAACCATCGTGAGGGCAGGACTCACACACGCCTGCCCTACTTGGTCTAAACTCACCAAGACACGCAGAGCTCAACTTCAGGCAGTACAGAACAAGGCCCTGAGGATGATCACGGGAGCCCCATGGTTCGTCCGAAACCGGCAATTGCATAGAGACCTCGGTGTGCCAATAATCAAGGCACACATGAGGTCCACCAACATCAAGTTCTTCGCAAAGGCGCTACAACACCCAAACGCCACCATAAGGAGCGCATTCCACGTGCCCGCCAACGCCCGCCATCACTATCCAAGACCTTCTGACCCCATATCTGACGAAGACGATGGCCCTCCCCCACCCCCATGAAGATTGTAACCTAGATTAAGTTTAGAATTAAGTTCTAGATTAGTTTAGAATTAAGCTCTAGTTAAGTTAGATTAGTCAACCAATGTAATTAAAACCCAATGTCCTAGGTTAAGTTAATTAGGATTACTGTATAGAACCTAGGTTAAGTAGTATAGGAATATAAGCTATCATAAATGTAAGTAAGAGGCATAGCCTAACTTAAATTCAATAAAGACAATGACAATGACTAATAAATATAAGTTGCAACACCACTACGCTACCCAAAGCTGGTTGTGCTTCATAACAGCAGATGATTCAGTGTTCCAGTTCTCTTTGCGGCGTTAGATGGACATTGAATAAAGTAACTTTATATATAAGGATTGTAATTTAGTTCACTTTTTAGTTTTCCGTACGGAACACTTATAAGATCACTTCGGTGTCTGTCTGTCTGTCCGTCTGTCTGTCTGTCACACCCGATTTTCTCCGAAACTATTTGACATGGAAAGTTGAAACTTGGTACTAATATAGGAATTGATGGCCTCATCAGAGCCGTGTAGTTTTGAAAGTTACATTTTGACTTAAGGGGTTAGTTTTGGGGGGTGAAATCGGAAGTGAAAAAAAAAATTTTTTACTAGGTCATCGAGTGTGGTGTCAAATGAAAGCTTGTGAAAACACGAGTAAAAAATATATATAATATAATACTTGCGCACACTTTTCTTTGTATTATTTTTAAAAAATCGCGAAAAATCGCTGTCCCTCAACCTTATCTCGAAAAGTACTGATCAAAAAATTTTGAAAAAAATCCGGAATATTCTCCACGGGGTATAGATTGAACGAAAATTATCACGAGTGCATTACCTTTAATAATTTATCTGGTATATAAAAAAACAAACATTTCAAGGTCATCAGTTTTCAGTATTGGAAACGAACTTTGTTGAAAACTCATTTGGGGTGTGTTTTGTGAAGTCACTGATCATTTTATACCACCGTAACAAAATTTTTTATTTTAAAAGCAATTAACGTACGGAACACTAATTGTGCAAGGTCAACTTGCACTTGACCGGTTATTTTACTTGTCCTTATCACACACTCAAATTTTAAATGGATGTTTCATTTGACAAGAAATGATTTTATGAATGGCATATTTAATATAATAAATTATAGTAGTTCCGAGATTGAACTTTTATTAGTGTACTATTAGTTACAGGAAATTAAATGAATAAGTAAAATTTTAAAATCCTGACGATATGAAAGAAAAAAAACATGGCATCCTTGTCAGTGGCAGACATGCCAGACTGTTTCAGTCATTTTTTTCTGAAACAGTCAACGCTCTTCTTTGGTTCTAGAAATAATCATTTGTTTTGATACATCATTTATGTCAGAATTATAACGCTTAACTAAAGATTTGCATCAGAATCTAGTCTTATTCTATACTTAATATTTCTAAATATGATTTTTATGAGGCTTCAAATAGTCAAAATAAACACACATATATGTAAAAAATTTAGATAGTAGTTGATATTATTTAATTGCCTTTTTAGTGCTTTAAAAACACAGTGACCACACTGTTTCCCAGTAAATTAGAGCTGAACACATACAGTGGCGTGCAAAAGTTTCCGGCCAGTGACATTTCGTACTCTAATTTATTAAAAAAAAAAAACCAGTCAAGTGCAAGTTGAACTTGCACAATTAGTGTTCCGTACGCTGATTGTTTTTAAAATAAAAAATTTTGTTAGGGTGGTATAAAATGATCAGTAACTTCACAAAACACACCTCAAATGAGTTTTCAACAAAGTTTGTTTCCAATCTTTACTGAAAACTGGTGACCTTGAAATTTTGTTTTTTTTATATACCAGATAAATTATTATAGGTAATGATAATTTTCGTTCAATCTATACCTCGTGGAGAATACTCCAGGATTTTTTCAAAATTTTTTAATCAGTACTTTTCGAGATAAGGTAGGGGACAGCGATTTTTCACGATTTTTTAAAAGTAATACGAAGAAAAGTGTACGCAAGTATTACATTATATATATATTTTTTACTCGTGTTTTCACAAGCTTTCATTTCACACCACACTCGATGACCTAGTAAAAAAAAATTTTTTTTCACTTCCGATTTCACCCCTCAAAACGAATCCCTTAAGTCAAAATTTATGTTACGGTGATATAAAATGATCAGTGACTTCACAAAACACACCCCAAATAAGTTTTCAACAACGTTTATTTCCAAACTTTACTGAAAATTGATGACCTTGAAATTTCTGTTTTTTTATATACCAGATAAATTATTACAGGTAATGCACTCGTGATAATTTTTCGTTCAATCTACACCCCGTGGAGAATATTCCAGAATTTTTTCAAAATTTTTTGATAAGTACTTTCCGAGATAAGGCGGGTGGACAGCGATTTTTCGCGATTTTTTAAAAATAATACAAAGAAAAGTGCGCGCAAGTATTACATTATATATATATATATATATATATATATATATATATATATATATATATATATATATATATATATATATATATATATATATATATATATATATTTTTAACTCGTGTTTTCACAAGCTTTTATTTGACATCACACTCGATGACCTAGTAAAAAAATTTTTTTTTCACTTCCGATTTCACTCCCCAAAACTAACCCCTTAAGTCAAAATTTAACTTTCAAAACTACATGGCTCTGATGAGGCCATCAATTCCTATATTACTACCAAATTTCAACTTTCTATGACAAATAGTTTCGGAGAAAATCGGGTGTGACAGACGGACAGACAGACGGACAGACACCGAAGTGATCTTATAAGTGTTCCGTACGGAACACTAAAAAGACTAATGATTTTTAATCATTATGAGATATATATCGATATAGTAAAACAATATTATTTATGTTTGTGAATATATTTATTATTATTATTCTTATATTTATATGCGCAACATAATATACATTGACGCAGTAGGACGTTCAAAGACATATTTACGAATAATAAATAGCGCGTTGAATGTTCACATTTAGTTCATAAAAGGTCGTGGGAGCATAAACAAGGCTCGGCATATGCAAATCCAAATTCGTGAGAAAGTAATAAAATTTTCAAAAGAAGGGAAGTCTTCTCGTGAGATTGCGTCATTATTCTCGATAGGTAAATCAACCGTGAACGATATTATTGTAAAATACCGTTGTGGATATGGTCTAAAAGATTGTCCGCCTAGTGGAAGACCAAGAAAAACGTCTAAAGAAATAGATCGTATCATTAAACGCAAATCGACTGCGGATGTCAAGAAAACTGCTGCCGAAATTGTACGCGAGCTAAAGGATGAAAACCTAGCTAATGTTAGTCGTAGTACTATGACAAGAAGACTACATGATGTGGGACTTTTTGGCCATAAAGGTATTAAAAAACCATTAATCAGTAAAAAGAATAAGAAGGCCCGATTAAAATTTGCCAAAGATCACCTAAATTGGACAATCAAAGATTGGAAAAAAGTAGCCTTCTCAGACGAATCTAAATTTAACCTTTTTGAATGCGATGGTAGACAACATGTACGACTTCCTATTGGTACGAGAAATGATGTTCGGTACCAAATTCCTACTGTAAAACACGGTGGAGGAAGTGTGATGGTTTGGGGAATTTTCTCTGCACAAGGAGTCGGTCCATTGATTGAGATCAATGGAAATATGAACGCTGATATTGACAAGGACATTTTAGAAAACAATTTGTTATCATATGCTGAAGAAACATTGCCGCAGAATTGGATATTTCAGCAGGATAATGACCCCAAACATACATCCAAGTTGTTAAAACAGTGGTTTTCTGCTTCAAATGTGAGAGTTTTAAGTGGTCATCTCAATCACCGGACTTGAATCCAATAGAACACTTATGGGAATGTCAAGTTTGAAAGCATACATATTCAAATAAAGCTGCATTATTCAAATCATTGAAGGAAGAATGGGATAAAATTTCACCTGCCTGTATTAATCAATTAATTGAGTCAATGCCACATCGTTGTGCGGCTGTTATCGCTGCAAAAGGTATGGCTACAAAATATTAACATAAAAATATAATTTAAGTCTATTACAGAGCATATAGACTAATAATTTTTTCTCGTAGTACAAAGTGGCCGGAAACTTTTGCACATATAAATATAAGAATAATAATAATAATAAATATATTCACAAACATAAATAATATTCTTTTACTATATTATTTTGTTTCCTATATCTCATACTCACATCTCATAATGATTAAAAATCATTAGTCTTTTTTTTAATAAATTAGAGTACGAAATGTCACTGGCCGGAAACTTTTGCACGCCACTGTATATCTACATTTATATGTTTTAACTTGATCTGCTTTTTATGTACCTTTGTCAAATAATGTATAATTATAAAGTATTTCAATATAATAATAAATTAATTTTGTGACGGGTTTTGAAACCACAAGTTACGATTAAATACTTTCATTTTTTTGTGATTTTTTTTGTTGTAATCAGTCTGATTATTTTAACTACTTCTTGTTCTCTATACAATGGAAAGTGAGCCATCAAATTAATTATAAATATTGTATATTAACAGTAATCTCGTGTTAATATTTCACCTCTCGATGCCTTAGAATGTGTCAATTCAAGCTACTTTTGTAGATTGTTTTTGAAATCACATTGACCACATTGAAACAATTCAACTTCTTATTTCTTGTATTTCAACACGTTTTTGATGTGTATCTTTGTTTAAGCTTGTTTTGATTAGTTTGTTGCGTTTCATACTTTTTACGATTTATTTATTCCTACGAAAAATGCGTGAAAGTAATTGGAAGCAACGTTACTCACGCAAGTACGGCAATGACCAACCATCTTATTTTCAAGTAAAATTTTGACCTATACAATTCCGACGAGGATGACACTCAATACAGAACACCTGTTAAGATAAGAACTGAGAAAACCATCAGGTTTGTTGAAGATTTGCTGCTGATGAAGATTCCAGTGCTTGCTAGTGTGTCCGATTTACAAATAAAAAAAGTTTCTACATGGTGAATCTCCCAATTCCTTACACCAGAGCAGAAAATGGTGAAGATGGAAATTTCTCATGAATATATGGGTACTTTAGAGAACGGTGAGTGTTATTTTTCGCAAATTGTCAGCGACGGCGAGTTCAGTGTGTGAAGCAATGGGCTCATAAGGGCTGTCAACCTCCAAAGAAGGCAAAAACTTAATCGTCTTCTGAAAATTTGATATCGACCGTTTCCTGGGGCAGCGAAGGAATTTTGATTAGTGAATATAAGTCACAATTAATGAAGGCGTTTGCGGAAGGGTGATTCAAAACTTTGTTGTTGCACTATATAGTCCACAAGGCTCGCATACTTTAAACCATTACCGAAAGCTGTGTATTCACAGAGTTAAAACGTCAATCCCTTAGCAGTGATTTAGCTCCCTGCGACTTTTTGGTGAGAGGAAAATTTTCCTCGGATGACAAGTTAATAGCCGCTGTAGCATCATTTTTGAGGCGTAAACTAAAGATTTTTTTTAATGAAATGAAACAACTTAAAAAATGCTGGACAGTGTATTAGTGGACGTAGTTATGTAAAAAAATATTTGTTTAAGCTTTGCAAGTTTTCCTTCATAGCTAGGTAGATAAAAAAAACCTCGTAATAAGCGAAAACACCTGCCCCAACATCGGCATAACAACGTGCACGAAAAACATTGTAAAGTCCAATAAAATGTTAATTTTTTACCTCCCAAATAGGATAAAACGGTATGAAACGACATATTTTATTGACGAAATAATAAAAAATTCCAAACAAAATTTTAAGTTGAAAAGAGGACACCTGGCCAACCACAAGTTTCACAAAACTTTGTATATACGGGGAGTTATGAAAAACGTTTATTATATTGAAACTGATAAATCTTTAAATGGAAAGGAATTGGTGTTAAATGGCACTTGTTCTTCGGACACCTCCGCCACTGAAAAGAGTTATATTTCCAAGCAAAGTTGGAACTAGAAGTCGCATATAAAGTTTTATGAACTAAATGAAGTTAGTGATACTGCATATATCAATTATACTTCAAATTTCTTATCCTAAAAACAACTTTATAATACTACAGTGTGTGAAAAAAAGTCACGAACAAATGGATTAACATAAAGTATACACAAAAACAGTCTTCCTGAGACAGCAAGAACTATTACACTTAAAAGTCTAACCCGTTTATTTAAAATATTGAGTTGTCGTTAGATAGCTTGAGCGTCGCATATCTCATGTAATATAGGTCGCAATGGGCCATACTTGGCGTCAAAAAGCATCAAGTACAATATCTGGGCCTCCCCTACGACAAGCGGTTAATATGAAAGGACCAAGTCACCACCAAAACCAATCAGTTTCTTGACAAGCTCTTCTAAACAAGTCCAGTAAATTGTCAACACGCAACAAGATCACAATTTACAAAATGAACATCAGCCTCACCTATTTCAGTCCGGCATGGTGTCAAATGTCACACACCCACAGATCCATCCTATAGTCCATTCAATATAAGGCCCTCTGAATCATCGCCAAAGCCCCATAGTTCGTCCATAACACCCAGATTCATAGAGACTTTCAAATGTCCACAATCCGGAAAACCATGAGCAATGCTCCGCTCAAAATCCTGGATAAAGCCACTCACCACCCCAACCCCGCAGTCAGAAATGCCATTGGACTCCCACCCAATGCCAGACGTCACTACGTAAGACTCTTCGACCCCCTACAACAGGTTAGCTTTAAGTTAAACTTAAGTTAATTTTAAGTCAGATCTTAAGATCTAATATTTTAAGCTCTCTAACCACATTTATATCAAACTCATTACCTAGGCTAAGTTATTTAGGTTATTGACGGTGGCGGCCAGTGGCTCCGTGGCGTAGTACTTGCTTGCGGTGCAGAAGGTCCTGGGTTCCAACCCGGCAGGTCGGTATACTTTTATTTAAGTATATATGACCTCGCCACGTACAAAGGTAGTAATTGTTTGCAGAAATGCCATGAAATACAAAAATGAATGTTTCGGCACTTGGACAACGTTACGGGTATTACGACATCCCCGCCGATATCCTCAGAATATGAAAAAGGGTAAAATCCCTACTCAGGCGGGGAGGTGAACGATAAAAATGTAAATGTCTTATGACACAAATATAGAATCATGATTAGTTCACCTCATTGTATAATAGTTATAGATATAACCTCTCTAATTGTCAATGAAAGATTTTAGAGAATCTAGACTTGGCGTCAGTTGAAAGCTGGCATTTGACAGAAGTAGACGTGTAAAAACTCTGGAATTTGTTTATTTATTATTATTTATTAGAGCGCCTCGAAGATGAGTAAAATTTCGGCAAACGTTCGGTATATTGTATAATTTTATTTCGATAAAGGCACAACTGCTGCACAGGCCTATGAAGAAATTTATGCTGTGTACGGACCAGTTACGTTACCAAAAGCAGCAGCCAAAAGATGGTTCAGTCGCTTTTGTCCTGGAAATTTCGATGTCAAAGCTACGCCTCACACTGGGCATGTAAGTAGCCCTGACATTACCAAGGAACTAAACATCCATCACCAAACCATTTGGAGAAAGGTGGCTACAAAAACAAGCTTACTGGTTGGGTGTCACCCGATTTGACGCTACATTTACTCGATCGAAATTCCATCTGTGAATTTTTTGTACGAAATCCAGCCATTTCTCAAGCGGCGTACTACAATAACGTGCAAAAAAAAACGTGGTCGAAAAAAGATGAAGCTCCGCAAACGATGGCGAAGCACGGATTGACGCCAAAAAAGATGGTGCTGTGTGTTTGATGGAATTGGAGAGAGCTTAGTTGGGAAGTTGCATCCACCGTATAGCCCGGACCTCGCGCCTTTTTGTTTGGTCTCTTCAGAATTCCCTGAATGGTGATAAATTAGTTTCAAAAGAGGCTTGTGAAAAATCACCTATTACAATTTTTGCCTAGAAAGTACAGAAGTTCTACAATAACGGGATAATCCTGTTGCCAAAAAAATGGCCGAAGGTCATCGAACAAAATAGCACATATTTAGTTTAATGCAGTTCTATTGAAATATCAAAAACAGTTGTCTCCATTTTAACTTTAAAAGGCTCAATATTTTTTCGATAACAATTTATTTTATGGTTAGAATAGCGGTACAATACCAAACAGGATTTTTAAAAAAAACATAGGAGCAAATGCCTATCGGATCCATCACTCACTCAACGACTAAATACAACAATTGCATTTGTTAAAAAAATGGATTTTGGATCAAATTTTATTAACAAAATTCCTGATAATTACTTAAATATATGTATGATTCCTAGCAATATAATTTTTAGAATATGAAATTATTTTATGCACATTGTCTTTTTATGATTTTTTCTTTGTGGTTATTTTTAGCAAAAAAAAAAGTTTAAAAGTGCCTGCGGCTGAATACAAGGTTATAGACTACTAGCACAGAAAATATAGCTATCGCCACACAATAATAAACAGATGAAACGAAACGTCGCCTCAAAACGAAGCCGGCTAGCTACTGCAGGTACATTAAAATATGCCTTGTCCAGGTTTCTCAGAGATGCCGCGAAAGTAGAAGTAGTAGTAGTCTTTCTGTAGCGGCAGCTAGATTTTCTATGCTACTAGGTTAAAAATTGTGCATTTGAACTGTCGCCAATATGAAAATCAAAAAGCTTATATAATGATGGAAACACAGCTTTAGCCTATAAATAGTATGCCTGTACCAACTTGGACCCACTATATCTTAAAACCTCTATCATTTACTTAAGCTAATTTTTTTGTTTCGCGATACTAATTTCCTATAAGAGCACTTTTAATAATTTACTATTTGTTTAGTCTCTATTTTATTGTTTATTTAATTTATTGGATTACAGCATAAAGCTCAAGCGCCACTCTGACCAGCGTAAAACAACAAAACTATTAGACTCTTCCTTTTCTACGACTTGTCAACTTCACCGATTTGACAAACCGCGATTGACCGACTTTGAAATCCCTAAAAAAAATAGGTAATGAATGTTAACTTCTCTGAATAAAATCAAGTTTTATTATGACTCTATGAAATGTTTACAATTAAGTACGGTGCAAAGTGTGTTAATTTAATTATTCATTATCAAGGAGATCAGCCTGTAAAGATGTAAGATAGAGTATTACTGATCTCTTATTGGTAGGTTTAAAAGATCCTTCTTTAATTAAATGATTTTCAGATTCTAATTTTTAAAAGGTAAAATTTTAGGTGGAATTTACAGCATCTTTTTTAAGACTGAAGTAAGACACGTAATATATTTCACGGTATACTAAAAATATCAGTTTTTTTTTTAACATCAGTAAAACCTATTCATCCTCAATACAGCATCATTCATCTAAAATTATGTTCGTCATTCTTACTTTACCAGGTGTAGAGGTATGAAATGTGTATTTTTTTTCTAAAAAAACATGTTAAATTCGGAAGAATGTTAAAAAGTGCTTTATTCAAAATATGCTCCATCGCTTGTTATACATTTTCCCATCTTTCAGGTAATTTGTGAATACCACGCCAGTAAAAATCTTCCCCTTTTGCTGCGAACCATTCAACGAGCCATTTTTTCACATCTTCGTACGAACCAAAGCGCTGCTCAGCAAGTGCGTGACCCATCGATGCAAACAAGTGGTAATTGGAAGGAGCCAAGTCTGGTGAGTATGCCGCATGGGGTAGAACTTCACAGCTGAGTGCTTCCAACATGTCGCAAACTGGTTTTGTCGTATGTGACGGGGCATTGTCATGAAGAAAAATGACTTTGTGTTGCCTCTTTCGGTATTCTGGCCTTTTTTCCAAGCAACGAACGGTTCAAATCGGTCAATTGTTGTTGGTAACGTTTAGTATTAACCGTTTCCCCAGGTTTTAACAGCTCATAATAGACCACGCCCCTCTGGTCCCACCAAACACAGAGCATCATCTTTCTGTCAAAGCGATTCGGTCTTGCGGTCGATGTGGATGGTGCGCCTGGGTCTACCCATGATTTTTTGCGCTTGGGATTCTCAAAATAAATCCACTTTTCATCCCCTGTAACTATATATATATATATATATATATATATATATGCAAAAACGACTTCCTTTTGTACCGAGCGAGCAAAATGTCACACGTGTTTTTGCGTTTTTCCATTTACCTGTCGTTCAACTCATGTGGTACCCATCTACCGGTCTTCTGAATCTTTCCCATCTCTCGTAGCCGATTGGAAACAGCTTGTTGACTAACGCCCAATTGCTCGGCGAGTTGTTTTTGTGTTTGCGAATCATTTTCGTCCAGCAATGCTTGCAATTCCACATCTTCGTATTTTTTTGACGGTTTTCCACGTTCCTTGTCTGCAACATCGAAGTCACTTTTTTGAAACGCCGAAACCATCGTTCACCCGTATCTTGCGATGGAGCATGTTCACCATAAGCTTCTCGAAGTAATCGGTATGATTCAACAGCAGTTTTCTTCAAATGAAAACTAAAAAAATGAATGCTGTCCGCGAATGCTCTTTGCTCGGTATAAATTTCGACATATTGAACAGAACAACACAACACTATTGACACACTTTTCCAATTTATCACTCGTGCGCGTCTGACACTTGTTGATGACATAACAAAATGGTGCAGTGTCAAATCTCTATAGCATAAACTGCATCATCTGTTGTCTGAAATCCGCATTTCATACTTGTATACCTGGTAATTACGCGGCGGTTTAAATCGAAACTGCGCACTAAACCAAAATTAAAAAAAAGGAAATAACTCATTTTTTCAGGACTTATTAAAAAGAGACAAACAAATATACACAAGGTAGCATAGTTGTTAATTACCTCCATATCTGGGTTTTTAATCTATGTTGATCTTTACCACGTGCTATCGACGATTTCTATCGACTGGTAATTTGATCTGAAAGTTTCTCTTAATTTTTATTAGTATTTGATGTAACTAATTTTTTTACACAACGTTGTTCTTTAAAGTGAGCACCTGCTTTCATGAAGATTGTATAGATTTTTGTAGGCAGACTGAAAAATACTATTTATCAGTGGGCTCATATGTAGAGGTGCAATTCAAAAAATTCTATTTGGCTTCGTAAGTCACCTTTTTGAAACGCCACAAGTAACAAATTTTCTGTTGCCATATTTGGTGTTTTCATAAAAATCTAAGTTTAGTATTCAGAGAAATTTTTCGACATGCCAAATAGCCAAACAGTAAATCAGGTGAGACAACGTTAAATAAATTGAATAGGTACCCTGTATAATGGTAACAACTGAAAATAAATATCGAGTATTACAGTCGGTCAAGTAAGAATCTGTCGCCTATAGCTTGTAGTCGGTAAAAGAAATTCCTTTTTTTTTGAGGTTATTGTTGACACACACAAGCAACAATGCTTTGTGGAAAGGGATTCATTTCTAACGTTATTTATAGTTAAATAGTACATGCTGCATACACTCTAAACTTCGAGGCTGCGAAGTATATGGGCAAGTCGAGGACATTTGTTAACAAGTAGGTGAAACGATATCCTCAGTTAAAAAATGTTGATCTACCAGAACGTAGTTCGAGAGGAAAAGTGTCGAACAAGGACGAAAAGATGATTATTAACATGTTTTCCCGAAATCCTCCATTAACTAAAGCAGAAGTGTTTGGATACATCGTATGAAATCAATCAAACGCATTTCCGGGCTAACGATTTGAAGTGGCTGAATACAATCAAGAAACCATTCCTGAGCGAAAAACACAGAGAGAATCGATTCGCGTCGGCAGAGGAAAACATAGAACGCAGCAATGCAATTTTTTGCCGATGAGGCTTCATTTTAGGGTCGCCTGGTCAATTTCCACTAACCGATTGGTTCAGCGCGCCTGTGAAGATCCATATTTGGAAATGTCTTTTGGAAAAGGTTTTGGGAGACTTTTCTTCTTAATCTACGATTTTAAGGCTGTAAAATGCTTCAGATTTACAAGAAGGTATTACTGTGGACTGCCAAACGGTGGTTTGTCGATAAAAATGAGTAGATTCTTCATAAGGATACCGACACCAAACGTCAGAGTAAAACCTGTACCTAGTGGAAAAGGGAATCCCATATCGTTATACTAGATTAACCACCCCAGTCACCCTTTACAAACCCAACCGAAAACGCATCATACATCAATACAGAAGCATCGTAGTAAAAAGGTGCACAGTAAAGCAGCTCTCAGGGCAAATTCGTGCAATTTGGAAATTACTGCCCCAAGAATAAGCGGAAAATCTCGTCAAAGGTATGCCCCGAAGATGCCAGGCGAACATCGACGCTGATAGAGACTGGAGTACTGAATCATCAACATTTTAGTACTAATCGTTTACTATCGAATGACGTGAAAAACTTAAGTAAGTAAGTAAAAGAAATACATTTTTTAATGAACAATGCGCGACACATTGTTACTTGACCGACTGTATATATTTTTATAAATGGACTGAAAAATGCCATTTAATGGCATGCTTATATATAGAGGGTACCATTTAAAAAATTCTAATCAAATTGACAAGTGACAAGTTTAATGTTATCATATTTGGCTTCCTGGCAAAAAAATAAGTTTAAGGTGTTAAAAATCACATGATCGAGGAGGCCACTGAATGAATCCATCCCTACCGATCCATTTTTGTGGATAACGATCGTTTAAAAATTCCCGAACTTCCCGATGGTAATGAGCTGGAGCTCCGTCTTGTTGAACCCACATTTATTCCCTTTCAAAGTTATCAACTTCTTCAAGAAACTGGGGTAATTGGTTTTGCAAAAAATTTAGATATCTAGGCCTGTTAAGCGGTTCGCGGAAAAAATATGGACCAATAATTAGAAAATTTAATATTCCACACCATACATTAAGCGACCAATGGTTTTGGTTTTGAACTTCCCGGACCCAAAATGGATTAACTGTTAAATAATAATGCATATTATAGCTGTTAACTGCTCCATTACTGCGAAAAGTAGCTTCATCAGAAAACATTATTTCGGATAAAAAATTTGGATCGGCCTCTATTGCTCCATTCATGGTGGTACAAAAGTTTACTCGTCGTTCAAAATCATGATCTTGAAGTTCTTGGTGTAGTTCCATATGAAAGGGATGATACTTGTATTTTCTCGTGGTGCGATTAGCCGTAGATTGAGATGTGTCAGATAAGTCATCTAGTTGACGGCGGCTGACCTGTGTATTATCTTCAACATGAAGTAAAATCTCCATTTCTTTTTCCTCATTGGTAGCATTCTGGTTTACTACTTCAAGTTTCGTATACTCAGCGCTACCACTACCACCAAACCGTTCCATTAAGCACTGAGAGGATTTTCTAGATGGTATACGTCTATTAGGGTACTTCGCTCCGTAAAGCCTTACTGCCAAAAGATGCTTAAAAGTTTGAATAAAATAAATCTTTTATTATATTAAAAATACATTAGAGAAAATATGCTTTTTTTTTTTTAGCGTTCAAAACCCATGTAACCCCTTCACAAAGGTGGAGTTTGTTTCTCTATGTGTTCTTTATAACTAACTTCGAAATTCCTGCTTATCTGACCTACATAATAGCTATTAAATTCAGAACAATCCGACATATAAACTCCTGATTGCTTAAACTTTAGTGTCTTACCTTTAACATTAAAAAAACAAATTTGAAAGTTGTTGAGAGGGCTTAAGAGGTTATATACACCTCGAGTTTTCAAAAATTCGATTTTTCGAATTATTCAAAAACAAAAATAATAAGAAAATTTCATTCTATTACAAAGTTATAGCAATATTACATAGTCAATTTTTAATATTTTTAGTGTTCCGTAATTATAAGACCACTTCGGTGTCTGTCCGTCTGTCACACCCGATTTTCTCCGAAACTATTTGACATTGAAAGTTGAAATTTAGTATTAATATAGGAATTGACGGCCTCATCAGAGCCGTGTAGTTTTAAAATTTAAATTTTGACTTAAGGAGTTACTTTTAGGGGGGGGGGGGGGGGGTAAAATCGGAAGCGAAAAAAAAAATTTGTTACTAGGTCATTGAGTGGGGTGTCAAATGAAAGCTTGTAAAAACACGAGTGCAAAAATATATATAATGTAATATATGCGCACACTTTTATTTGTATTATTTTTAAAAAATCGCGAAAAATCGCTGTCCCCCGCCTTATCTCGAAAAGTACTGAACAAAAAATTTTGAAAAAATTCTGGAATATTCTCCACAGGATGTAAATTGAACAAAAATTATCACGAGAGCATTACCTTTAATAATTTATCCGGTATATAAAAAAAAATTCAAGGTCATCAGTTTTCAGTAAAGATCGAAAACAAACTTTGTTGAAAATTCATTTGGGATGTGTTTTAAGTCACTGATCATTTTATACCTCCGTAACAAAAATTTTTATTTTAAAAGCAATCAAGGTACGGAACACTAATTGCGCAAGTTCAACTTGCACTTGACCGGTTATTTTAAATCTTAATAATTAATTTTTCTACAAAATGTTCAGAGGTTTTCTTTTTAAATATTTCTAATAGACAATTTTTTATAAATAATCAAACACGTCGGTCGAAAATTGCATACTAAAATTTGAAACACCGTAATTTTTTTATTTTTGAAAAAAAACCTTCAACAGTTTTTAACTACTACATTATTATTATATAAGATTAATTTTTATTTTTGCCGATTGGATTATTTTTTGTGGAATTATCCTGCAGACAAGGAGGTGCCATAGTTTTCATCAGTGGTTTAATTAACCCGATAAAAAATAATGATAACCTTTAAAACATATTTAAAAAAAAATCGTATAATTTAAAGTACAATAAAAATATATAATCGCTATTCTTTTGTATTATTAAATTAATAACCTTTAAAATATATATATATATATATATATATATATATATATATATATATATATATATATACGAGGCTGGTTTGAAAAGTCCGTGCAAAGTCCGAGAGATGGCACCACCGGCGCGTATCGAGGTCATGTTTAGTTAGTAGCATCTCCTGAATGAACGCACACCAAGTTTCAGCCATATTGGTCTATTTCTTTGTGTTTGGCATTCGTGTGAATCAAGGAAGTCGAGTGATTTTCAAGAAATGGACGAAAAAGAATTTCGTGTGGTGATTAAACATTACTTTATGAAAAGCAAAACGCCTCAGGAGACTAAAGAGAAGCTTGATAAACATTATGGTGACTCTGCACCTTCGATTAGAACAGTTTATAAGTGGTTTCAAAATTTTCGGACTGGCCATATGGGCACAAGTGACGCTGAACGTTCTGGACGGCCTGTGGAGGTTACGACTCCAGAAATCATTGATCAAATCCATGATATGGTGATGGATGACAGAAGAGATTGCTAGTGCTGTGGGCATCTCGACTGAATGGGTACATAATATTTTGCATAAACATTTGGACATGAGAAAGCTATCCGCAAGATGGGTGCCGCGATTGCTCACGCTTAACCAAAAACGGAATCGTGTGAAGTGTTGCAAGCATGGTTTGCAGCTGTTCCAGAAGAATCTGGAGGACTTTAAGCGTCGTTTCGTCACTGTGGATGAAACATGGATACATTACTATACTCCTGAGACCAAACAACAATCTAAACAATGGGTTACCAAGGGGGAATCTGCACCAAAAAAGGCGAAGACCGTTCCTTCGGCCGGAAAGGTTATGGCGACTGTCTTTTGGGATTCGCAAGGGATAATCCTCATCGACTATCTGGAAAAGCGTAAAACTATTACAGGTGAATATTATTCATCGTTATTGGACCGTTTGAAAACCGAGCTGCAAGAAAAACGCCCGCGATTGGCCCACAAGAAAGTCCTTTTCCATCACGACAACGCACCAGCACACACCTCAGCAGTTGTGGTCGCAAAATTAATGGAAATAGGATTCCAACTCGTTTCACATCCCCCCTATTCTCCAGACTTGGCTCCCTCGGACTACTATTTGTTCCCCAATTTGAAGAAATGGCTGGCGGGACAAAGATTTTATCGAAACGAGGAGGTGCTTGCAGACACTAATGGATATTTTGTAGACTTGGATAAATCCTATTATTCGGAAGGGATCAACAAACTAGAACAACGTTGGACGAAGTGTATAAGCCTAAAAGGAGACTATGTCGAAAAATAAAAAAGGTTTACCCCAAACACATAAGTAGTTTTTATTTTTGCACGGACTTTTCAAACCAGCCTCGTATATTCTTTTTAATATATGTACATACTTTTTGCAGCGCCCAGACGTATGTAACCCCCTTAAAAACTATTTTGGCTATTTTTTCTGAAAACGACCTAAAGTATGTGTAAGAGGCCTATTGTCTGTTTTAGTATGTTCTGAATATATTTGTTGCGTAACGCTATACATTTCGCGTTTGATTAAACAGTTTACTATATTATCATCAAAAAACATTATTTTTTACTGTATGTTTTATCACATTTAGTTCTTTAAATAGTTTATTACTAAACACGATAAAACAGATAACGACAAAATGGTCTGAATGATAATACAGTCAACTGTTGAATCAAACGTAAATGGTATATCATTATGTTACAAATATATCCAAAACTTACTAAAACAGACAATAGGCTTCTTCTTTCACGTATTTTAGATCGGTTTAAAAAAAATAGCTAACATAACCTGAAAATAGCTTTTAGATCCCTCTCAAAAACTTAAATTTATTACGGAGCACGATGGTAAGATACAACGAATTGTATAAAGTACGCATACCTATTTCTCCATCGAAAGCTGACACAGCAGCTTTCAAACCGACAGAGTGGTTGACACAGTCAACGCTTTAAAAGCAGGTAGCGCTTTTTCGAGGGATTCTTCCTCAAGTATATATAATTATTGCAAAGCAACTGAAAATAGACAGAAGTCCATATTCCAGCAGCTTACTAGCCGTTTTCTTGTCTGTCAAATCCATCCTGAGACGCGTTTCGCCGTATCACGGCTCGTCAGTCAGGCTAGGATTGACAAACAATACGGCGAAACGCGTCTCAGGATGGATTTGACAGACAAGAGAAAGGCTAGTAAGCTGCTGGAATATGGACTTCTGTCTATTTTCAGTTGCTTTACAATAATTATATATACTTGAGGAAGGATCCCTCGAAAAAGCGCTACCTGCTTTTAAAGCGTTGACTGTGTCAACTACTCTGTCGGTTTGAAAGCTGCTGTGTCAGCTTTCGATGGAGTAATAGGTATGCGTACTTTATACAATTCGTTGTATCTTACCATCGTGCTCCGTAACTTCTAGGATAAGTACCACTTGATATCGTTCTCTTGTTTGTCAATCCTAGCCTGACTGACGAGCCGTGATACGGCGAAACGCGTCTCAGGATAGATTTGACAGACAAGAGAACGGCTATTAACCTGCTGGAATATGGACTTCTGTCTATTTTCAGTTGCTTTACAATAATTAAATTTATTTTTTAATATTAAAGACAATACACCAAAGTTTAAAAATCAGGAGATTATTATATGTTGGATTGTTCTAAAGGTAATAGCTGTTAGGTACTCCTAGATCAGACAAGCAGGAATTTTAAAAAACGAACTCGATCTTTGGTAATCATTATTTAGAAAGACCAAGATATAATAATATGAAAATTTTACACGCTATACAAAAATCACAAAAATTATATTAGCTGAAAGCCACTAAAATATATAAACACAAAGAGAATGAAAATACACTATTAACAATTACCAAGCACACCTCGGTTATTCGGTATTATATGAACTATTACAAAGTTTGCTTAGCTTTATGTTTACACCTTCCGTTCCAGGTTAAAACAAAGTTATATAGTAACTTGTTTAGCAAACTTTCTCATTTATAGTGATAATGTACTGTCCCAAAGTAAGGGACACTTTAATAAAATATATTGTTACAGTTTGTTCATTACAACCAAAAAACCACGAAACATCCTTATATTATTGAAACTATTCAAAATATATCAACCCCTCCTGACTGTTTAATATGGGTGCAAATAGTTTTTTTTCAACTTCTTTTGGACTTTTGACCATAGTGCGGTCCGAATTAACAAAGTATTGGGTGTGTCTTTCCTTCACTTCAAAAATCGAGCATTTCAATATATTGATTAACATCTTGTACTACTAATAATCAGATAAATTATACTATTTACTTCTACCCTGGATTTCCAATTACATCACTTGGCCCTAATAGAAAAAAACACTTGTCCACGCGTGGTACAAACATGAATCATTAAGAGTTTGTTTTTTTGTGCAATTTGTCTAGGCCGATATAAGTACAATTTCATACAATATGGCATATTTAAGAACAGTTTTTTTATGAAAGTTTGTATATTGGCTATATCTGACTTCACTTGGTGATTATGATAACCGGGTTAAATAACGCCTGAACTTAAACAAATACATAAACGTAATTAAACACATATAAATATAGATATTTAATTATACTGAAGTAAATACTAGTGGTAATACGGAGCAGAATATCACCCCCGTACGTTCTGTCTGTCGCAGGAGACGACTAAAAGAACAACTTAAATGGTAGATGCTCAGATTCCCCCAGGCATAACGCGGTGTGATACCATCGTATCAGCTTAGGCTGCGTGAAGTTGATTAACGTTTCGTGGCTGTGCCGATATCCCTGGACTGTGAGACCAAATAGGATGATGAAACCCTCACGATGAAAAAATTCCGAAGGTAAAATAGCCCGCAGTTTCGGATCTCCGAGTGAGGCTGATTCGGGTGCGTCAACATGCAGAGATCATAATTTTAAAATAGATTTTTAAAACGTACGTTGTTTTGAATTCGAACATAAATTCAGTGTACCAACACCTGCAACCTCATGTACTCGCTCTGTGAAATCAAGGTCAGTTCATCGACCAGCACAGTCAACTTTCTCTATCTTGGGTACGACTTCTCATCCCGGTTTAAGCGTAACTTTGGAATCTGTCTTTTTGTCAGAAGCGACAGGAGGCTCTGATGTTATGTCGTTAAACGAGAGGAGGCTCTAATGTTATGTGGTTAAAAATAACGAATCGACAAACCACACGGTTTATCTACTGCCTGTATCGACCACCAAGTGATACTAAATTTAGAACACTTTTTGGAGAAACAATCGACAAATTACACTTCAATTATCCAAGATCGAAATTGCCACCCTGGGAGACTTTAATGCCCACAACATCAACTGGCTTAAATATTCAAATACGACCTACAAACAAGGTCGTGAAGCTGAAGTATTCTCAGCTCTCAGTTGTGGCTTTACTCAGCTTATCGATGAGCCCACACGGATCCCTGATCGAGTCGGAAAATTCGCCACTCTTCTTGACCTATTTTTAACCACCAGATTTACAGTGTCACCATAAATCCGCCATTAGGTTCTTCCGACTATAAACTGCGTTCAACATCGAGTATCTTACCGATCAGTGACAGGGAGGCACCTAAACCGCACAAAATTTGTCACTACAAATCTGCTAAATGGGAAGAACTCATGGAATATTTTCTCTTGGTTAGACGTTTGATTGAGATTCGACGACCCATTTGACTGCGCTGAGGAGGTTTCCGATGTCATTTCTATGGTATCAAAACTTAAATCTTTTTTCAAAGAAATGCTCTTCCAACCTTAGTTCGACCGAAAATGCAAAAAACCTATTGTTTCTAAGCATCTTGCTTAGCGTAAAAATTCCAAAGACAAAAATCGAAAAATCATTGTTCGTACCCGGAACAGATGCAAGGAAATTATCGACGAAACCAAGGAATCACACATTCAAAGAATTAAAAACAAACTTCTTGCCAGCCTCAACAATTAAAGGTCCTTTTTGGTAGTTCCTTAGTCGCTAAGGCCATTAGTCAAAATCTCACAAATCCACTATATCGCCTTACACGGCCAGATAATACTTTTGCAACAACACTAGTTGAGGAAGCCAACTTGTTAGCTGAACTTTTTGCTTCACATTCTACTATCAGTTTCCAAGGAAAAACACCACCAACTATTCCCATAATGCAGTCAAGAATGCTCGATATTGTCTCCATACAGCGTATCGTAAAACGTATTTTAATGAAGCTAGACACCAAAAAAGCTCCGACGGAATACCTGCTATAATACTCAAAAAATGCATAATAGAACTAACACCAATTTTCTGTAAACTTTTCAACTTATTCTACACACCTTCTTGCTGGAAGTGCACTATAGTTCAACCGATACCCAAAAAAGCTAAGAAGATCTTGCCAAACAACTACCGACCAGTCGTATTGCTTTCAATAGTATCGAAACTCACTAAATTATCTTGAAGGATTGAATATTATTAACGCCATCAATATGGCTTTCGTAAGCAAAGATCAACAGGAGATCTTCTAACTTATGTAACACATGTTTGGAACAACGCAACTGAACACTTTAGAGAATCTCGAGCGGTTGCCCTTGATATATCCAAGACATTCGACCGTGTTTGGCACGAAAGATTGTTGCCTAAGCTACGCTCCTATGGTATTTTTTTTTATCGCTCACCCCCCGCCTCAGTAGGGATTTTACCCTTTTTCCATATCCAAAGGATATCAGCGAGGATGTCGTAATACCTGTCAACGTTGTCCAAGTGCCTAAACATACATTTTTGTATTTTACGGCACTTTTTAAACAATGCGGTAGTGCTGCCACGGACGTTATTTGCATTTCTGCAAACAACTACTACCTATGTACGTGGCCAAGCCAAATATGCTTAAGTAAATTAGTAAATAAGTATATCGACCTGCGGGATTGAACCCGCGACCTTCTGCACAGTAGCAAAGTACTACGCCACCGAGCCACGGCCAGCCACAATGGTATGCTTCAAAAATTCTATTTATGGCTCTCGTGTTTCCTCAGAGAGCACTCTTTAGAAAGAGAGTTGACGAATTTCTTTCTAAAACCTTCACTATCAACGCCAGTGCACCTCAAGGCTCCATATTGTCTCCAACTCTCTTTCTCATTTACATTAACGATCTGCTTGAAAGGACCTGGAATCCAATCTACAATTTTGCAGGTGACATTACGCTCACTTTGAACACTCGAACATCGACTACTACTCATGCAAATATCCACAGACAGCAAGAATTTGTTTAACTTAACAAAGACCTGAAAGAAACTCTATCGCGGAGTGTCAATAACCAAGTAGAATTTAAGGTTACAAAAACCCAAGCGACAGTTTTTTCTAAAAATGTTAACGTTGCTGAACCCGACATAGTTATGACGAGGCACTCCAAACCCCTATCACTGCCACTCAGTTTGCTGGAAGTTAATTTGGGAACAAATATGTTTCGCCATGAACATGTTGCAAGCATAAAAAAAAGAGCTTCTCAAAAGCTGGAAATATTATTTCGACCTAGAAAGCTTGACACTCCACAACAACTGTTTCTCTACAAAGCTCAAGTTCGGGAAACGATAGAATGCTTCCAAACCTACACTGCATTTATTGGATTCTATCCAGAAGAGAGCCTAATTACTGATCCAAAACTGACCACCCCTTCCTTGAATCGAAGAACGGTTGGCGACAAATAAATACACAAATATTTTCATGGAAAGTTTTTGTTGGGTGTAGCCAGTTTAATTCCTCCCAAAGCACTGCATGCTAGAAATACATACTTAATAAAAGTAATCAGTAGCAATGGGAACTCTCAGAAAAAAAATCTCTTTATTCAGGGACTTTATATACAGAGTAGAAGGGGTACAATGTGTACAGCCAATAGATAACACATCGATCAGAAATTGTCCTGAAATGACTAGATAGAAAAAATCCTTCCCAAGCTAAGTTCTTCTTTATTAATTCAAAGCATCAGAGACCCAGTCTCCATACTCCTCAGATATTAGGACCATTTTAATCAATTCAATGGCTTATGGTATAATACACTAGTATGCTAAAAAAAGGGCCATACGTTACAAATTTTATACCTCCTTTCACTTCTCCTATACATAAAAAACTTAACCATGGCAAGAAATTCAAATCAACTTTAATACAAAATAGTTTAAATTTTAATATACTAAAATCCAATAACCTAGTTCTAGTTCACAACCAACGGTTTAAAGAAATCAACAATTTGGCAACATCTAAAAACAAAATCGAATTGTTCTTTATAAAAGAAGGCTTTTATTTGAGAGATTTTGCAACGCTTATTTTTCACATGCCTTTGTCCTTACCGTTATCTCAAGCATGCGCAGTATTAACGCGAAGGAATTGCAAGGTTTGGTTAGTATTCATCTTCTATATACTTAGGGGATTTTTTTCATTCATTTCATGATTAAGGATACCGGTTATTAGTATTCGATGGACCAACATAACTTTTCAAATTAAAATTTAATATTTCCAAGGTATTACGAATTTGCGATAAATAAAATTTCATTTGAAATTAGCACTATACACACGCAAAGACTGCAAAATTCCAGCATAATCTGAGCACTAATTAACTGTTATCAGCGCTATTTGCAATAAAAGATTATCATTTCAATTCTACTGTATTTTCTTAGTGGTTTGTATACCTAAGTAGGGAAAAAAACAAGTCCTACCATAATAGCGATAAGAATAACCAACTTCAAATAACCTCTTTAATAGGTTTCCAAATAAGGGAAATCGTTAACCTTAGGATTCTCTTATTTTGTTTTAATACTGCGCCAGCTCCGAATGGTGGACACTTGTTTCAAATAACGATAACAGCTAAGTCCTTATATTTAATTTCTCCCCTTTTACTACTGCGCAAGCTCCAGACGGTGAGCGCATGCCTGAAATAAAGAGAAAGACAGTGGCCTACCAAAATAAGCGTTGCAATATCTCTCTATTCAGTGAACAAATTCTCCATTAACATTATATTTATTTTTATATAAGTACTATGAGCAAAGATGAATTCCTTATTGTACTTGTAATAATACGTAGGCTGAAAAGTTTTTGGTCTGAGACATAGATGTCGCCCTTTTCAAAAAACCCATGTGATTTTTAGGAAGTACCAACCTTCAAACGATACGTGTCAAAATTTTATGACATTTCGATGATTAGTTTACAAGTTACACTGGTTTTAGTGATGCTACTTTTGATATTTTCAAAACAATGAAAAAAGTCGAATTTCATGTGTCGATTAAACACTGTTTTTTAATGGGAAAAAATACCGTTCAAGCAAAGCAATGACTTAATAAGTGTTACGGGGACTCTGCCCCTGGAAAATCACTCATCATTTACTGGTATGCTGAATTTAAACGCGGTCGTACAGATACAAATGATGCTGAACGCTTTGAACGCCCAAAAGAAGTGGTTACACCGGAAAACATAAAAAAAATCCAAAAAATTGTTGTGGATGACCGTAAAGTGAAATTGCGTGAGACAGCCGACACCCTAAAGATATCAAAAGAACGTAATGGTCTTATTTTGCATCAACATTTGGGCATGAGAGAGCTCTGTTCGAAATGGGTACCGCGTCTGCTCATAGTGGACCAAAAACAACAACGTGTTGATGATTCTGAGCGCTGTTTGGACCTGTTTAAGCACAATAAAAAGGATTTTTTCATGCGATATGACAATGGATGAAACATGGATCCACCACTACACAATGGAATCAAATCGGCAGTCACCTGAGCGGACAGCAGCCGATGAAAGCCGCCCGAAGCGACCAAAGCCACAACAGTCCACCGGGAAGGTTTTGGCCTTTCTCTCTCTGAATAATTTTCATCGACTATGCTGAGATGGGAAAAACCATCAATAGCGAATATTATATAAAGTTATTGATGCGTTTGAAGGCAGAAATCGCAAAGAAACGGCCCCAAATGAACAAGAAAAAAGTGCTCTTTCATCAAGACAATGCACCGTGTCACAAGTCAATGGTTACAATGGCAAAATTGCATGAATTGAAGTTCGAATTGCTTCCTGATCCACTGTATTCTCCAGATTTGGCCCCTAGCGACTATTATCTATTCGCAGACTTCAAAAAATGCTCACGGGAAAGAGATTTGGCTCCAGTGAAGAAATTATCGCCGAAACTGAGGCCTATTTTGAAGGCAAAGGCAAATCCTTCTAAAAGAAAGGTATAAAAATGTTAGAAAAGCATTGGGTTGATTGTATCGCTCCTAAAGGAGACTATAATGATGAATAAAGTCGAATTTTCCAAAAAAAAAAGTGTTTTAAGTAGCTAGACCAAAAACTTTTCAGCCTCCGTGTTATATATTTTACTTTCAGCTATTCTTCATTTTTCTTTATTGCTGACGCATTTTGAAAACGAGTAAAGAATTGGGTAAATAATAAAGTTATTTACCCAGTTCTTTTCTTACTACCTTTTAGTAATTCCGGATCAAATTTTATTTTTGATAAAAGTATGTGAATTTTTAAACTAATTTTAGTAATGAGAAATTTGGACCACTTATTGCAACAAAATAATCCAAAAACAATATAATTCACAACTCGGAATAACAATTCTGAAGGCATAAAGTTTTATTTATTAAGAAAAGGAAGAAAACTAATCTGAGTACATCATAACAGTTCTTAATTCTACTCGGATATTTGAGTCTTTTCAGTGACAGTAAGTCCAGTTGTTGTGCCAATTGCCCAGAGTGTAAATGTGTGTAATGACATAAGGAGTACACTGAGTTGCCTATCTTAATGTGAACTAACTTAATAAACAGTTTGTTGTTGCTGTCGGTTTTTTTAACGTTTTTCTATAAATTAAGATCCACAAAATGATTTTAAAGTGTTTTTTTTAAAGACTAGTGTTGTTAAAAAAGAAATTAACTTAAATCTACTATGGAGAAATGGGCTAAACCAAAATTAAATCGTTTAAAGTTTTTGAATAAGTGAAGGTTATAACCTTGCATTTTAATGTACAGTTGTTCTTGGAAAAACTAACCATTCCGGGATAAACGAGTTAAAATTTTTAGTAAGTTATGCAATTGAATAAAAACTGATCTTTAGATAAAATATTATTAAAAATGTTACAGTGCTGCTTCGAAAAATAGAATATTGAGCAGCATTCACGTGCGAGTTGGTTTGGTAGTAAAATCCAGTATTGACATCTTTTTAATTTTTTAAAAAGTATTAAATGTGCTTCTACATGACCCGTTTCAATATACGCAGTGAATTCCATAACACCCTATATATATATATATATATATATATATATATATATATATATATATATATATATATATATATATATATATTTATACATTTAGGAAACGAACAGAACATATGTTCCAAAGAACCACATCCACTATTTACAATATAATAATGGATTGGACGCCTTATCACAACATAACCCAAAAACAGTATAATTCAACTCGGAATAATAATTCTGAAGTTATAGTTTTAATTATTAAGAAACGAAAGAAAAATAACCTGAGTACATTATAACAGTTCTCAATTCTGCTAGTACTTGACTCTTTTCAGTGGCAGTAAGTGTTTTGTTGTTTTAAAAAAATCGCTAATCAATTTAAGTTATTTTGGTAAACTGTCTCGAAATCAAGTTGATTACATCTCGTTAGTTCAATTTCTTGATATTTTTGATGTTTCAAAATGTGTCTGTTCAAGCTCCTTTTGTGGATGGTTTTGAAATCACATCGATCACATTTTAAAATACTAATTTCTTCCGGTTTTTCGTGTTGCAGAACGTGAATTTTCATGTGATTTTTTTTTAATGATGTATAATCACAGTAAACACATTTTAACCCATTACTCTCATTCCGCTCCTGATGTCTTAGAATGTGTTTGTTTAAGTAAATTTTGTGGAGTGTTTTAAAATCACACTGGTTACATTTAAACATATCATTGTCATTAAATTTTTTGTGTTTCAGAATGTGCCTGTTCCAGCTCCTTTTGTGGACTGACTTAAAATCACATTGATTACATGTAAACGTTTGTAGATCTTCCGGTTTTTTATGCTGTAAAATGTGTGTCTTCATATGACTTTTTTCAAATGTTTTATAATCACAATGAAGGCATTTTAACCATTGTAACATATTACTTTCATCGCGTTTCTGATGTCTTATTAGAATGTGTTTTTTGATGTAATTTTTGTGGAATGTTTTAAAATCACATTGATCACATTTAAACATTTCAACTTCTTCGGGGTTTTTATGTCCCATAATATGTCTCTTCAAAGTAGTTATCCAAATAGTTTGGTAATCACAATAGTCACACTTTAGTTTGCTGCCTTCCTGATTCTTTCTTTTATGACGAAGAATATGCATAGCTAAATATTCCTTTTTACATGTTTGGTAACTGCACAAATGACATCTGAATTCGTCTTGATCAATGTAATTTAGTGACATACTAAAACAAAAAGATTAATATTACAATCTGTCCCGAAACGCAAGTAACATAGCATTCCCACAAAAATAGGTTAATAATGCCGATACGGTTTCCAACAAAAGACTATTTTTTGTTTCAGCCTAAAATTATTATTTGCTATTAACATAGTCGAAATTCATGCGGGCTAGACCGTCTCATGGACAAAGGGATTCCAAAGAATTTTTTGTTTATCCAATCTAAAAAGAAACTACGCCGATCTAAAGCATTTAAAAGTTTCAGTTTTCTTATATGTTTCCAGTTGAGAAGACAACGACGTCTACATTTGATTTCTTTTCTTTTTGATAATAAAAGATGAATACCAAAGTTAATCGATAACTAAGTTAAATTTCCCAGAGGTGGCTACACGTCCATTTATAGCGGTGTAAAACTATTATCCTTCCAACGATGTTAAACAAGTTTCCGTCAAAGTCGAAATAAAATCAGCCTTTGATAAGATTATGAAGTGGTAGTTACAAAACGTGGAAAAAACGAGTTTCGTGGACTGATTAAAAATTTCCAGTTGAAGAAACGGACGGTTGAGCAGATTAAGGCCGAGTTGAACGAACTATATGGTTGGTTGATGTAAGCGATTGAACCTGTTTGGGCACTGCAGTTTCTTGGCTTATTGTGCTCCCCTCTCTTGGTTATATAACAGTCGTCCATTTAAGAAAGTTTCCTTCCAAGCCCTTCGTGTGGTAATTTATCGCCACGATGTAGATCTCTAAATAGTTCGTGTCTGTTCCGAGCTAAAACCGCACGTCCATATACGATGTGCATAGAGGTTTCTTCCTCATCACCTAATCTGCATGTTGGGGAACTATTATGGACATCTATTTTCTGTAAATGTTTCATCAGAAAGTCAGCCGCCAATTACATCTCTAACATATCCTTCGCCAGATGTTACGTGCCAACGATCTAAATGTTGCTTATATGTTCTATTGTTTATCGTTTTTTACTTCCTGTTTTGGTGTACCAAACGCTGGTTCTGAACCCCTATATGGATTTGTAGCTCCGAATCTTTGCTAAGCATTTTTTATAAACTGACCGTCCATTTCCTAATATTAATTGTATATCAATATTCCATACGGCACCTAAAGGGTCAAAACATAATTTCTTAAAATTTACGGACATTCATAGAACCATAATATAAATTTACTAAATAATCAAGTAGACGTCGGAAATTTCGTCCTTTACCAACTTTATATATATATATATATATATATATATATATATATGGTATGTGTGTGTGTATATGTATATTTACCAACATATATATATATATATATATATATATATATATATATATATATATATATATATATATATATATACGAAGTATATTCGGAAAGTAAGGTTACAACACGCATGTAGCCCCGAATGATTTTTTTTAAGTTGGCACCCCCTGCGTACAGAGGAGGTCCCAAAGACGAGAGCGAGCGGCCGTTGAAATCAGTAGTCTGGCTGGTTTCGTCAGAATCGTTTGTCGAGATTACTCCACCCACACCCGATCCCGCCAAGTGCGAGGTGCGCGGACTCATCCACGATCTTGCGATTGCTAAAAATGAAACCGCTGCAAACATTTACCGTGAAATTGTCTATGTTGACGGTAATGAGATGGCTCGTCAAAAAGTGGCAAAGTGGTGTCAAGAATTTAAAAACGGTCGAGCAAACATTCACGATGAAGAAAGGAGCGGAAGATCATCGATAGTGACTGAGGAGTTTGTTCAAAAAATTAAAGAGATGATTCGTGAAGACTGTGGATGAGCTCAGAAGTCGGACTTCTTCTGAAACTTTATGAAACACTGAGATTTCGAAAACTGTGCGCGTGGTGGGTGTCAAAAATGCTAACGGACGAACACAAAGCCGTGCAGCTTAAGAGTTTCTCGACCGTTGTGAACGGAGGAAGATTTCCTTGACTCAATAGTGACAGGTGATAAAACAGACCGGAAAGCAAAAGACAATCGATGCAGTGGAGGCATACGGGTTCCCTGTCTGCGCAAAAATTCAAGACACAACAGTCTGAAGAAAAAATGATGGCAACATTTTTTTGGGATCGAAAAGTGATACTCTTTGTCGACTTTTTGACTCCGGATGAAATCATCAATGCTGACAGATAATACTGCGAGACTCTTAGAAGGGTGCGTCGAGCCATTCAGAACAAAAGGAGGGAGCGACTGACGAAGAGAATTTGCCTGTTGCACGATAACGCCCGCCTCCACACCGCATTCAAAACAACACATAACCTCACCTCTTTTGATTGGGATGTTTTGAACCATCCCGCCCATAGTTCAGACCTCGCACCGAGTGACTTCTTTCTTTTCAATCTTTTAAAAGAGCATATGGGCGGAAAACGTTTTTTCCAGTGATGAAGAGGTGAAGAATGCGGTGCTTGAATGGGTAGCGAAGTTGGCGGCAGAGACGACCAGGCGAACTCCAAGGCGATTTTGTGGAAAAAGAGCTAAGTACTACGGTATTATTTCCTGTAAATTTTAATAATAAATATGGATTTTTCAATTTTTAATAACTGTTGCAACCTTACTTTCCGAATATACCTCGTATATAAATACAAACACCTGTTTTAGTCTTAGTCAAGCGTTTGAACACGTAGTTGTACTACGAAATCGCGATAACGCATTTGTAAATCTTTACAAAAATTATATTTAGTTTCAGTTAACAAAGTAAAGTAATTTTATTATATATTTTGTGGTTGAGGTAGTCCCGTCTGATATTCTCATGAACCCATCCTACTATTGCGTGAATTTCTGCTTTAATATTTGTTGCCAAAGCTCCACTTGGACTTTTCTGCATTTATGCCAGTGCCGACTCCACTCGAGCTTTTTGCTCCGTCCGTCTGTGTAATAGACCAGACCCATTCCCTTTATCGAAGTCTCCATCTCCATCCATATATTTGGATCGTATTCAATTGTATATGGTTTTTGGAAATTTACAACCTTGTCATAAAATCAGATTGCATATCCAAGAGTTTATCGTCGATTACATTCCTGTGTGGCCAAAAAGGTGGTTTCCATTCCCCATTTGTCCTCATTTGATAGTCGCTATTGATAGCTTCGTTCTTTATGTATATATCTAGGGGTATTAGTTCTAAAATATTTTCCACAGCTGTGGTGAGGGTGCTACTTATAGCCCCCAGTGGAACATAGCGAGCCAATCTCTGGAGACGACTGAGCTCCGTGGCTGTCGTTCTCTGCTCTGTTTTCATCCACCATACAACTCCATATTATTTATTTCTGTCAAAGGTTTTTTTATAGGCTGGAAGGTAATGGCTACGGTATATTGGGATTTGCAAGGCATTATCTTCGTCGGCCTTTCCCTACCCTTAGGATATACGCCTCTCTTCGATCTCTCCATTTGTCTCTATTCTGTGCCACGTTGTACAAGTTCAGGCCAGCCGTCCTCTAAAAGTCATCACTCCAATGCATCTGAGGTCTACCAACGTTTCGCCTTTCTCCCCAAGGCCCCCATCTGATGATTTTACCGCTGCATTTGTTCTATCTTGCGACATGACCAGCCCACGACCAGTTCAGTGAGGCTATTCTTCTAGTCACGTCGCACACTTGGGTTTGTAATCTTATCCATGTCTTTGTTTTCTGATCTTTTAAAGAGATACCGAAGATTTTTTCTTTCTATTGTCTTTTTAGTTTTTTTTTAAAAATTGGCTTTCGTAAATACTCAAGTTTCAGCTCCGTATGTAGAAACTGGTATTATGGTATAACCATTTCCATAACGTCCCTAAGCTTTCCGTAAGCCGCCCACGTCAACCTAATACGATTGGTGACTTCCAGGTATTGGTATTTTTTTCGGACAGTGACTCTCTGCCCCAAATACATATACTGCTTAACTTTCATTGATTTCCATTTGGCAGTCTTTATCACTTTGTTTGGTCATGTATTTTGTCTTGGTAAAATTAAGTTCCAAGCCGACTCTGTATGAGGCTGTTTTAATATCTGTGATCATGTTTTTAAGTTCACCTTTAGACTTAACAAAAACCACCACGTCATCGGTAAATCTTAGATATTGTAGTAGTTTCCCAGAGATATTAATGCCTTCTTTTTCCCATTTTATTTGTGTAAACACGTCTTCCATTCCTAATGTAAAAAGTTATGTTATCGACGGCGAACACCGTAGTAAATATTTTGATCTTGGTGTATTGATATAATTTTATTTGAAATGTGGCGTCGTTATATATTTGTTTTATTATATTCTTATAACGGAAATCAATTCTGGCATTGTTTAGACCTTCTATTATTGCCTATATTTCTATGGAATCGAAGGATTTTTGTAATCGATGATGGCCATCCAGAATGGAATATTATATTCGGCTTCGCCAACTAGAATTTCCATCGCTTGTAGATGCTTTATGGTGCTAAATCCTTTTCTGAAGCCTGCTCTTTAGGGTGATAAAAGTTAAATTTTCAAGACAAGCGATTTATAATGATTTTCGAGAACAGCTTATATATCTGGGACAGCAAATTTATAGGTCTATAATGTTCCAGATCATCTACATCACCTTTTTTATGCAACTGAATCACCATCGCACTTGTCCAGTCCTTTGAAACATCTGCTTCTTCCAAACATTTATTAAATAGGATTAATAGTTCCTTCTTTGAGCATTTCTACTTGAACACCGTCGTCACCTGCTGCTGTTCTTAGTTTCGTTTGTCTTAAGGCTATTTCATCACTGGTAATTGGTGGTAAATCCTCCGGGTTGACGTTTTGTATTTTTCTGTTATGTTGCTTTCCATTTTTGTTTGTATAGTTTGTAGAACTCTTCTGCTACTCTCAATGTTGTTTCTGTTTGGTACTGTGGTGCCCTGTTTGCCTCTTATTTGATTAGTTCTTTTTCAGTTTAATTTTTATTCTGAACACCTTCATTCCCTTGATTTTGTTTAATATTTGTTGCGCCAAAGTTGTTTTAAATTTCCTAATATCCTCTTTTCCTCCTTTCTTGCTGTTTTAGTTAAATCATTATATTCCTGTGAGTCTCTTTTATTTCCTTCAATAAGTCATTCTAGCATTTTCTTTTGTTTCTGGTGAAAATTTATCTTTTTTGTTGTTTTTGGATAAGGTGTATGCTTCTGCCATTTCTTTAAGGGTTTTTATTATCTTCGTGTCTTGTAAATCCAAAGATGTTCCCGAGTCCCTAAATTTTTTAAAGTTGTCTCTGTATTCTTTGATATTCTTCACTTCGTTCTTTTACACAATATATTTTTACTTAATGTATTACCCAGGTCAGTGTCTTTAGTCACTGCCTAGATATAAATCAAAACATGTATGTTTCACTACTTCGAAAAGGTATTTGACAGAGTTAAACATGATAAATTACTGGAAATCCTTCAAACGAAAACCTTGGACTTGAGGGATTAGAATTATCAACAACTTATACTGGAGACAAAGAGCTAATATAAAAGTAGAAAATACATTAACCGAAGACGTTGAAATACGTTGAGGAGTAAGACAAGGTTGCATCCGTTCTCCACTCCTGTTTAATATGTACAGTGAAGTTATCTTTAATGAGGCCTTGAAAGAAGAGGACGCCGGTATTATAAATAAAGAGACAATAAATAATATTCGATATGCAGACGACACAGCCTTACTAGCAAGTAATCCTTCAGAATTACAGAATCTAATAGAGAAAGTAAATAATATGGAGTATGGATTAAAGATCAATCTTAATAAAACTAAATGGATGTTAATAACAAAATTTTCACAAAATAATATAAGTTTAGCTATTTCAAACATCGTGGTAGAAAGAGTTTAAACATACAAATACCTTGGGGTCCGAATGAGACACACGCGAGATCAAACTGGGGAAATACGAACAAGAATGGAAATAGCAAGAACACAGTTTGTGCCACTAAAGAAATTGTTATGTTGTTGAGATGTTAGCATTGGGCTTAGGTGGCGGTTGCTTCGGTGCTACGTTTTCCCTATGTTGTTATATGGAATGGAGGCTTGGACACTACAAAAGAATCAGTGGGATAAACTACACGCTTTTGAGATGTGATATTACCACAAAGTAGGGCTCATAAAGTCCTTGCAAAGATGAACAAAGAATACGAGATAGTCAACCTTATAAAAAGGCAAAAACTTGAGAATTTTGGCGACGTAATGACAGGATCTAAATATGCTCTGCTACGAGTGCTAATGCAGGGAAAGATAAAGGGGAAACGAAGTGTTGGCCGGCCTAGGATTTCATGATTGAAGAACCTGCGAGATGGTTTGGTTGCAACAGCATCGAGTTGTTCCGAGCGGCTGCTAGCGAAGTCCGAATAACGATAATGATGATTTCCAACCTCCGATAGGCGAAGGACTTTAAAAAGAGGAAGATTATCCAGAAAAGAACACATATTTATAAATACGAAGACACAAATACTTTTACACTTTAAAGTTACAAATTCATAAACTCTTTTTTATTCGAAAAAAAAGCAAAAGCAAATATAAAAATGGTATAACGGTTAAATCCTCTTTTTTTACACATCTCAAAGTTTACTTATTTAGGTTAGGTAATCCATTCATCGAGAGATAGTGCAGCTTACCTGCTTTAAATATAATAGGTCGATTAAAATAGGTACGTTTTACGTGACTACTCCCTTTCTCTTCTAATTTATTTTATTTAAATACATTTTTATTGAAAAAAAAGTAGT
>CM032446.1:77167991-77212991 GCA_019049505.1 Pachyrhynchus sulphureomaculatus
AAAGAAATGGTGTTTATATAATTATCAAGGTCACAAAAACTACTCCATACATGTTCAGGAACTTCACGAGATTCCAAAAAATTGCGAGTCTCAGTCATTTTCTTAGTCATTTCTAAAATTATTATTATATATTATCTCCTTCTCCAAGCTCGTCTTCGTCGTCATAATCGTTTAAAATCTTTCCAGAAGTCACTGATGTCACAATTTGACCATCAGTTGATATTTCTCTCGTCATTAATTCGTTATCAGTACATACATATTCTTCAAAATTAAAGTGATTAGAATTTTTTTTAATCTAGTGTCCACTGTATTTTGTTGAATGTCAGCATCGTAAACAAATTCTATCCACTGAGTCAACGGTAGCTCATCATCTGAGTCATATTTACATTCCTTCCGTGAGATAGTTGACACCCTAAAGATATCAAAAGAACGTGTTGGTCATATTTTGCATGGACATTTGGGCATGAGAAAGCTCCGTTCGAAATGGGTACCACGTTTGCTCACAGTGGACCAAAAACAACAACGTGTTGATGATTCTGACCGCTGTTTGGACCTGTTTAAGCGCAATAAAAAGAATTTTTTCATGCGATATGTGACAATGAATGAAACATGAATTCACTGAAATCAAATCGGCAGTCAGCTGAGTGGACAGCAGCCGGTGAAAGCCGCACGAAGGAACCAAAGACACAGGTCAGCTGGGAATATTTTGGGATACGCATGGAATAATTTTCATTATCTATGCTGAAAACGGAAAAACCATCAATATATATAAAGTTATTGCTGCGTTTGAAGGCAAAAATCGCAAAGAAATGGCCCCAAATGAACAAGAAAAAAGTGCTCTTTCATCAAGACAATGCACCGTGTCAAAAGTCAATGGTTACGATGGCAAAATTGCATGAATTGAAGTTCGAATTACTTCCTCATCCACCGTATTCTCCAGGTTCGGCCCCCAGCGACTATTATCTATTCGCAGACCTCAAGAAAATACTCGCAGGCAAAAGATTTGGCTCCAATGAAGAAGTTATCGCCGAAACTATTTTGAAGGCAAAGACAAATCCATCTACAAGAAAGGTGTAGAAATGTTAGAGAAGCGTTGGACTGATTGTACTGCTCTAGTATTCGTGTGGTTATCGAGTTCTAACTTTCATTTTTAAAATGACGCCAAAAAGCAGCGAGTGTCGAACCCAGTTGAACTTCAAAGAAACAAAACTGCGAAGTACCATAAATCACAAAAAAAAAAATCAAATTAAGGCGTACACAATATCCTTCACAAAAGAAGACAAGTAATAAGAACTAATAAACATAGAAAAACATCTAGTCGACCTAAAGCCATAACAGACTGTAAGAATCAGTTCATCAGAGTGATGTCTAAACCAAATGGAAGCTTAACTTTTCCTTAAATTACCGGTTCTCTAAATAAAACTCATGTTGAACCTGTCTTGATCATCATTGCTGGTCATTGCTTTCAACCGGTCTACCAGGACATGTAGTTATCAAGAAACCGAAACTAACAACTAGACACATGCCAAACAGACTGCAATTGGCCAAAACATTTAGAGACTGGACGATAAAGCAATGAAATAGAGTCCTTTAGACAGATGAATAGAAATACCAAATTTTTGGATATAATAAAAGGATATTTGTCGGCATCTCAATCGCAAAGGCTTTTAGAACTTGGCACAGCAGCAACTATTAAGTACGGAAGTGACAGCTTTACGATTTGGGGATGTTTTAAGGCTGCAAGCCAGGCAGTACGATGAAAATAAAAAGTTAAAAATCGACTTTATTCTTCAACATAGTTTCCATCAAGAGCTTATTTCAGCGATCTTTAAACATTTAGATACCTTTCATATAGTAAGATTTATCGAGCTCTGAAAAATAAGGCTCAGTTTCCCATTAGACTTCTTCATTTGAGCCAAATCTATTTCCCTGGAGCCACTTTTTCAAATTTGGAATGAAGTAATAATCGCTGCGGGCTAAATCTGGCGAATACGGCAATTCATAGTTCAGTGGGTCCAATTTTACCATCGATTTTATGGAGTTGTGAGCTAGTGCATTACCTTGGTGAAACGACACTTTTTTCTTAGCTAAATGCGGCCCTTTTTTCTTGATTTCACCATTCAAACGGTACAATAAACCAACCTAATAGTCTCAGGTGACTGTTCGTCCTTTCTGAAGATAGTCGATCAGTATTATTCCATGCGTATTCCAAAAAATACTTCGGTCGGCTTTCATGCCATTCTAGCCACTCTGTGGACTGCTTGTTGGACCCAGGCGTGTAGTGCCTCCATTGTTATGAATCAACGCGAAAACTGCTTTAGATTACACTGAAACAGTGCGATATAGCGTTCTGAATCTTCGATCCGTTGCTGTTTTTGACCCATCGTGAGAGTGCACAGCACCCATCAGACACAAAGCTTTTTCATATGCAAATATTCATGCAAAATATGCTTCACGTGTTCTGATGACATCTTCACGATGTCAACTCTCTCACTTTCATCCTGCGGTCATCCAGAACAATATTATTTATGTTCCATCGATTTGCAAAATGAAAAGTAGCGTCACTCAAACAGCTATAATTTACAAACTAAGAGACAAAATATCTTGAAATGTCACACGAATCTTCTGAAAGTTAACACTGATAGAAAAGCATATGCTTTTTTTTGTTTATGCTGCCATCTCTCGAAAAGTCTTGGTACTTTTACTTGTAGTAAATAAAGAAGAATATTTGAAAATTCTGCAAGATGTTTCCATGGTATCTGTACTACTTATCGCAATTTGATCTTTCAACAAGATGTTATCTATCCTAAACACTTTTTAAAACTATGTGGGTATCTCAAAAAGAAAAAGAGAGAAAAAACTAATAAATATATTGCAATCTCAATTCTCCGATTTTGCTCCTACAGAGCTAGAATGAAATGAGGTTAGATCCAAGGGTTAAAAACGTAATGAAAATTTCTGTGCAGCTTTGGGAATACATCAAAAATGATTGGAAGATGGAAGCAGAGTATTTTAATAAACTAATAAATAGGATGCGTTGCGTTTGCAAGGCAGTAATTAAAAATTACTAGCTGCTTACTAAAAAGCTACATTTGATATAAATACTTTTTCAGGGATATATGTATGACTGATTTTGCAGACAACACCTTAGTGAAAACCCATCTATTTTATGATAACAAAAAAAATTTTCATTTTACAAGTTTAGTGATAAATATATCATCAAATAAAATATAAAATCGAGTTTAAAATTTAAACTTTTTCAGTAAATCTGGTTGGTTTCTATAATATAATAGTTGGTTGGTTGATTGGTTGCAGGTAGTAACAGATATTTGATCTGAATCGGATGTATCAGAAAATAACATGCAGTAACTTTTTTATATCATATAGTAAAAATAAATAATAAGGGTAATTTAATACTTAGGAGTGGTTACAAGTATTTACCACCATTAGTGAATGGGGAATTTAAGTTTAAATTGAATGGAAAATATAAAAATTTTATTTAGATGGTTGTTTTATTATGTATAGATGCCAAAACGTTTTTAAAGAATTTGTATTTTAAGTTTGCGTGTTTGTCTTGAAGGCACTTCTAAACGACTGAATAGATTCGTACGAAATTTGTTACGTTCAACAAAATGGCACTTATTTTTCTTGAGAGAATAGCGAAAGAATCTAAACTAACTGCGAGTTTATATAAAGGAACTAAATACGTGATTACTTTCAAACAGGCGACACGGAGAGAACAAGCGGGAATTATACCGAAGATATGTGGGTGGGTTTGTGTCGCTTCAAAAATTCTATTTTTGATATTTTGATTGCACTATACTTTGAAATAATTCCAACAATACATACGTCCGTCTGTCATACGAAATTTTATAGGCGATAGGTGCTCCAAAGGTTTTTTTACAATTTTTAACCGTGTAGAATGATACAAAGAAAATAAACTTTGCTAAGTTATTATAACTACCTTACAGAACTAGCTCCAAGAATTGCTAAATTAAACAACTAAAAATGTTGTTAAAAAAACAAACATGGTTGGGATATATTGTTTTCTAATGAACGATTTCTCAACCAATTATTGTTTAAAGAAATGGTTTTATACACAAACAATTTCTCAGAACTTTCAACTGTTTTTTTTTAAAAAAACTAAATTCTATAAAACGTGGACATTTCGTTGAACCGCGTCGTTAGTATTAATTAGAATCCATTAGATATTTATGTCGTAAACTGTGTCGCTTCATAAGACCTTTATGAATTGTTGAATAATCACAATATCCGCACTTAAAGATTTCAATGTCTTCAATATTTTTATGCTGATCGAAGCGGTGTCGTTTCATACTTGCTTTGTGAACCGACTGAAAGTCACATTTATCACATTTATAAATCTCAATTTCAGCTGGTCTTTTATGACGAATAAGATGCCTTTTAATGTGCAATTTATAAATTGTTGTATAATCACAAAATTCACATTTAAACGTTTCAACTTCTGCCTGACTCATATGCCGAAGTTGATGAACTTTCAAATGACCTTTCTGAAGTGTTTTAAAATCACAATGATCACACTGAAACATCTCAACTTCTTCCGGTTTTCTATGTTGCAGAACATGTCTTTTCATATGGCCTTTTTCAAATGTTTTATAGTCACAGTGAAAACACCTTAACATGTCACTTGTATCACGTTTTTTATGTCTCCACATATGCCTCTTTAAGTTACTTTTCTGTATTGCTTTGAAGTCACACTGATTACATTTAAACATATCAATATCTTCAGGGTTCTTATGTCTCAGAATGTGCCTTTTTAATGTGGTTTTTTCAATGGTTTGATAATCACAATAGTCACACTTCAACTTACTGCCATCCTGACTATTTTTTACATGTCTATGAAGGTGCATAGTTAAATATCGTTTTTTACTTGTTTGGTAAATGCACAAGTGACATTTGAAACCATCTTGATCAGAGTTCACTGGCTTACTAAAAACAAAATGGTTAATGTTAGGGCCATTTGTATAGGTTCAACTAGGTCATGCTTAGGCAAGTCAAGTGCTAAATTCGATATGTATCATCAGATTTAAATGGAGGGTCAGATGAAATTATCTGTGATTTAAGTGGCAGTTTCGGCAAAACGTGATAATAATTAATAACTAGATAATTGAAAAACTGGTATGCTCTCAACAATTTTCGAGTTATATGATAATAACTAAAATTTGGCCAAGTGTGTGTCAAAAAGCAGTACTTGATTGGGTCGAGGAATTACGGATTTTTTATGTTTTAAGGTTGTCTTCAACATTTCGTATCACAAAACTAATAGAACATCACAGACGAATACAGGAATTAAAAAAAATATCCAAAGAATCTTTAAGACTATAAGTTAAGAAGTATCACAAAACTAATAGAACATCACAGACGAATACAGGAATTAAAAAAAATATCCAAAGAATAGTTAAGACTATAAGTTAAGAAGTATAATACATCGTTTTCATCGTTCCCTTTGAGTAAAGTCAGATTCAAAAGTAAAAGGAATCATATTAAGAAGAATTAAGATCAATGGTTATGAAGAGAACATAATAAATAAGTTAATAAATAGACATAAGTTTAAGTCAAACATTCATAATTCCACCTTTTTTTACAAGAAAAATAACACAAAATATGCAAATAACCCAAATTATAGCAGGGAACACAATAAGGTATTTAATAAGGTGACCTCACGTTAGTCTTTAAGTCATCACACAACGTGGAAAATATCGAAGGGAGTACACAAAGGATAAAAACCACGAACAAGGAAGAATTGGAATATATAAGTCGCAATGATTGTGACAAGAAGTATGTAGGATAAACTAAAAGGTTTAAAGAACATTTGGCTCACTTGAAGTACGCTGGATCAGAAAAATGAAGCTTCGTGGAACATGCCTTTAAACATAACCATATAGTGACATTAACTAATTTAAAGTTAATTAAAAATGTATTCGATAGAAGATTATTAGACGCATATGAAAGTAGTGAAACTACAAAAGGTGAATACATTTAAATAAGGATAGAGGTTCCTTTACTTCTTACAGTTCTTTTATTGATTACTTGACCGGAACTAAACCGTCGTCTGTGAATCACAATTTTGGTACAAACAGTCTGTTTTTTTATCTCGTTTTAGAAGAAGCCAAAATGGTTCGTTATTTTTGATTATGCTAAAATAGTTGGTGAAACGCGCGTCGTGCACCAAAATAAACTGTAGTGATGATAACTGTTGTTTCCCCCCCTTTATGTATTTTATTCCGCTTAAAAATTTAAAATGACAGTCGTATATTGGAAATGTTTATAAATTGAACTTCCATGTAATAACAAGCACATCAAATTTAAAAAAGTGTAGGTTTTCGGTGTAGGGCGGCTCGATGCCTAATGTCATATATTGTACGTCAATGTATTTTTGTTTTCGTATAACTTCACAGCAAGAGTCACGGTGGACTCATATCGAATGATTCAAGCAGTCACTCAGCTAAATCCATCAGTAGATTAGACTTCCACTAGAAATCAAATAAATTTTATCGGCGTAGTTTTAGAACACTATATATGTTTCTTATAAAATTAAGAGATAAATGTTTTTCATCCTTCTGAAAAGCCCTTTTATTTGATATCCAGCTTAATCATTTTTTTCTACATCAGATGTTGTTTATTTAAAGAAACAGTGAAATTATTTTAATTTTTTATAATATAAAGTAATTTGTAAATATAAAACGGTCCAGGTTATCGTCAAAATCGCAATTAATTGTTCTCCAGGTGTCTATTAACTGCAAACAAGCATACATGCTCAAAACCGAACTGTTCAAGGTCGCCTTTCTCATTAGTTATAGAAGAGCGCCGT
This sequence comes from Pachyrhynchus sulphureomaculatus, assembly GCA_019049505.1. Lineage (NCBI taxonomy): Eukaryota > Metazoa > Arthropoda > Insecta > Coleoptera > Curculionidae > Pachyrhynchus > Pachyrhynchus sulphureomaculatus. The sequence continues at coordinate 77,174,842 of CM032446.1, forward strand.
TTATCACTATTTTTCGAAGTTGCTCTTAATACAAAGATTAACAGTTTGAAATATATTAAACAATTTCCATAGCACTCTGTATATAGGCATTATATTAATTAATTTTATATAAAAACGCAGTTAAATTTATTTAAATAATTATAACACTGAGGAACGGTTAAAGTTAATAGTTTGACAGCACGTAAGGAACTAGTATACACATAAAAACATACTGGGCGTCACTATGTAAATCACAAATAAAAGTAGCAAACAACATGTGTTAAGATTCAAGTCAGTTCAGATTAGTAAGTTGTAGTATTTGTAGTAGATGCAGTTTAAAAATTGCCTATTCTACACTAAATATATAATAAATAATACGGGCATAAATCAACTAAAAAAAATTTTACCGCATTTTTAAAATATTAACTTTTTCGGTTTTAAGGGGCTATTTTTAAGTTTTGCAGGGTTTGGTTTCAATTTTTGTCCCATTGATATTTTGAACGCTGTTGCTCCCTCTGTAAATAATATATAACTACTACTTCCTGTATTGCAGAAAGGGTGTTCGATAACTATATAGATAAAGCACAATCTATTCAATCCTATAAAAGATACAGAAAAAGTGTTCTAATAAAAGTGTAAAGTTATAAGAGATTTACATTTTAATTTTTTGCATATTCGGAGTGGTAAAAAGTGTTGTGAATTAAATACGTATTTTTGAAATGGTTATCCACGAATCATGTTTGGGTTCCACTTAAGATTTTAAAAACTGAGGATTGATTTTTTTAGACCTAGCTGTTTACAACATCTTAATAAAACAATTTAGATAAAAAACGACTTGCACTTTCCTATCTTAGTTTTTTGCACTATCTATAATATATATAAAATGCAACGTCTCTCTGTCTGTCTTCTGTCTGTCCGTTAGTGCGCTTATCACTGGAGAACCACTTATCCGATTTACGTACTTTTTTTTTAAAACATACATATATTCTCTGGCCAGGTTATAGGCTATATTTTATTACGATAGGTAGCGTAAGGAATGAGCAGTGACGATAATAGTGAATGAAGTCGGAAAAAAGTTTCCCGCTAGCGCGTTTCCTTGCAATACACAGCCTAAACCATTAAATATGGAACAATATTATATAGCAGAGAATATCTATAATCTATATATATAAAATGCAATGTCTCTCTGTCAGTCTGTCTGTCCATTAGTGTGTTTATCACGCGAGATCCACTTATCCAATTTACGTGTCTTTTATTAAATTCATACATATATTCTTTGGCCAGGTTATATAACAATAATAATCTATATTTATAATATATAAAATGCAGCGTCTCTCTGTCTGTCTGTCCGTTAGTGCGCTTATTACTGGAGAACCACTTATCCGATTTACGTGCTTTTTTTTTAAACATATATATGTTCCCTGACCAGGTTATCGATCTATCTATAATATATATATATATATATATATATATATATATATATATATATATATATATATATATATATATAAAATGGCACGTCTCTCTGTCTGTCTGTCTGTCTGTCCGTTAGTGCGTTACGTGCTTTTTTTTTAAGCATACATATATTCTCTGGCCAGGTTATAGGATATATTTTATTGCGTTAGGTAACATAAAGAATAAGCAGTGACGATAATAGTGAATCAAGTCGGAAAAAAGGTTACCGTTAGCGCGTTCTCTTGCAATACACAGCCTAAACCATTAAATATGGAACAATATTATATAGCAGAGAATATCTATAATCTATATATATAAAATGCAATGTCTCTCTGTCAGTCTGTCTGTCCATTAGTGTGTTTATCACGCGAGATCCACTTATCCAATTTACGTGTCTTTTATTAAATTCATACATATATTCTTTGGCCAGGTTATATAATAATAATAATCTATATTTATAATATATAAAAATGCAGCGTCTCTCTGTCTGTCTGTCCGTTAGTGCGCTTATTACTGGAGAACCACTTATCCGATTTACGTGCTTTTTTTTAAAACATATATATGTTCCCTGGCCAGGTTATCGATCTATCTATAATATATATATATAAAATGGCACGTCTCTCTGTCTGTCTGTCTGTCTGTCCGTTAGTGCGTTACGTGCTTTTTTTTAAGCATACATATATTTTCTGGCCAGGTTATAGGATATATTTTATTGCGTTAGGTAACATAAAGAATAAGCAGTGACGATAATAGTGAATCAAGTCGGAAAAAAGGTTACCGTTAGCGCGTTCTCTTGCAATACACTGCCTAAACCATTAAATATGGAATAATATCATGATGCAAAGAATATAATATATAAAATGCAACGTCTCTCTGTCTGTCCGTTAGTGCGCTTATCACTTGAGAACCACTTATCCGATTTACGTGTTTTTATAAATTTATACATATGTTCTATATAATTCGATATAAGCCTAGATAATGGGAGATAAGTATAAACAATGAGAGATAAGGAGAAATAATGGGAGATAAGCAGAGATAAGTCTGGATAATGGGAGTTATGGTGGGATAATGGGAGGTAAGGAGAAATAACGGGAGATAAGGAGAAATATTGCGAGATAAGTCGAGATAAGTCTAGATAATGGGAGATAAGGTGAGATAATGGGAGATAAGGTGTGATAATAGCAGATAAGGTGAGATAATGGTAGAAATAATGGGAGATAAGGAGAAATAATGGGAGATGAGCAGAGATAAGCCTAGATAATGGAAATTATGTAGAAAAAATGGGAGATAAGGAGAAATAATGGGAGATAAGGGGAAATAATGACAGATATTTTATTACGTTAGGTAACATAAGGAATAAGCAGTGACGATAGAAGTGAATCAAGTCCACGCGAGCGGAGCCGCGGGCACGGCTAGTATGCAATAAAATGGTAAAGTGATTTAGCCAGTACTTTCTTTGCAAACAAGTAATTCTAATATAGGTAACGAATTTAGCTCTCTCTCTCTCTCTATGCTTTTTACGACCACAGCTGCCAGGGCTATTCGGTCGGGTCGGGTGGCGGTTTATATTCCAAAACCCTTATCTTCTCCTTTTATCTTAAATGATATCCGACAAGGTCCACCTTGCAGTGTGTCTGGAATGTCTCCATAACCTTCTCGGATTAGTTAATTATTATGAATGAATCTGGGTGAGTTTGAGTAGCGTCAATCAAGGTGGATGGCGATGAGGGTGTCTATAATTTGATTTTGCGGTAATTTAGGAAAGATATAATTATTTTAACCAGATATTCATGGGATTGTAAAGCGTCTGATAAGGTTATAGGGGACCTGGTGTGGAAGTTGGAAATTGAATGATAAAGATTATTAGATTCAGCAGTAAAATTGGGGCATTCAAAAAGAAGGTGGTTAATATCACTTTCTTCTCCGCATGCACAGAGAGGGCTTTCCAAAACTTTTAATTTGTATAGGTGTTTAGGAGATGAACAGTGATTGCTTCTTAATCTACAAAAAGTAGAGATATATTTTCTACTAAGAGGAATATCTTTAAACCAGGGTCTCTTGTAAGGAGCCGAAATTAGGGATGCGTAAAAAAACGTCCCTTTGCTTCAGAAATAGTTTTCCATCTCTCTATCCAGATATTGCGGATTTTGCCTTTGAAAATGGATAAGAAGTCCCTATAATCCGTCTTCATATTTTCAGTGTTAGGTAATTCTCTCCCCATATTTGCTAGATGATCAGCTTTATCGTTTCCCGGTATCATCGTATGGCTGGGAATCCAAGCCAACTCAATATCATATCCGTCATTGATTAATTCACCTAACTTCTTTCTGATTTTAATAATTGTCGCTTCCTGTTTCGCATGACCTGCTTTTTGGATTTTTTTCAAGGAAACTAGACTATCAGAGAGGATTAGAGATTTCTTGATTGTATGATGTTCAACCAATTCCAACGCCCTAAAAATAGCTTCCGCTTCTGCAGAGTTGATCGAAAAATAGGTAGGGAGGGCAGAGAATTTTTCTATATTGAGTTTGGGGCAGGACAACCCAATTCCAATTTTGTGATTGGTCCCTTTAGAGGCATCAGTATACACTTGGGTCCTTGATTTGAATTTATCTTCTATAATTAATTTAAAGTCAATTGCGTTATTCGTTCCCTTCTGCAGATTAAATTGGTGAAATCGAAACATTTTGACGTCCATTTCCGTGAGGAAGAAGGGAATATGGCTGTATTTTTCGATATGTTCAATAACCGGGAGTAACAAATCCATGGCCTCGACTATTGGTGAGGATTGGTACCTTTTCCAGAAATCGAAGCGAGCATTATAATTAATGTACATGCTTTGCGCCTGATTGAAAGAGGGATTGTTTGTTAAAGCTATTGCTTTGGTGAGGAATTTTTATAGATAACCATATCCTGCGTAGATCCAGAGGCATTTCCCCCGCTTCAGACAGCAGAACATTAATAGGGGTTGATTTCATCATACCCATGCAACTTCTCAGAGCCTGGTATTGAATGGTATCTAATTTTTGAAGAAGTCGTTTGGCACATTTTTGTAAAACAAGGCTGCCATAGTCTAGGTGAGATCTGACAAAAGCATGGTAAAAGGTCAACAAGGTAGCCGGATGGGCTCCCCACCAGGTTCTACACAAAAATCTGATAATATTCACACCCTTGCTAGCCTTTTGAATCATTGAGTTGATTTGTTTATCCCAAGTGACCTTAGAATCGAAGATCACCCCGAGGTAAGAAAGGTGGTCTTTCCAGGGAATGGTTTCGTTGTTAATAATGATGTCTCGAAGGTCTGGTCTTGTAATGCTTTTTTGAATAAACATGGCCGAAGACTTAGCTGGAGAAAACTCCAGGCAGTGATTAGTTGCCCATCTGTGAAGGTTTGCTAGACAATAGTTGATCCTTTCAGTAATTTCTACTATATTAGTTCCCCTAGCTACAATCGCGATGTCGTCAGCATATTGAAGGGCAGTTATATTTGTAGGGATGGCTTCTATTATGGAGTTGACATAAATGTTAAATAGTATAGGAGCCAGGGGAGAGCCTTGGGCAACCCCTCTATTTGCCATTTGTGGGCCAATGAATTTATAATCTTTCTTATCCAGAATGTAAAGCTGTCTGTCTCGATGTAGAAATCTGATTATTTCAGAGATGTCTTGGGGTATTCCTAATTCGGCTAATTTTCTGTATAAAATATTTATATCTACACTGTCGTAGGCTCCCTTAATATCTAGGGTAACTAATATTCCTTTTTCATTGTTGGATATAATTTTGTTAAGTTCAGCCGTCAATATAATCAAGTTATCGTTAGTTCCCTTTCCTTTTCGGAACGCTGTTTGTATATTGTTTAGTTTGGATTCGTTCTCAATAAACCATTCAATTCTATTCTTTATAATCCCCTCAAATATTTTGCCGACACAAGAAGTTAAGGTAATAGGTCTGTAGGAGGAAACCAAGGAGGGGTCTTTATTGGTTTTAATTATGGGAATGACTAATCCCGTTTTCCAAGATTTGGGAATTTCTCCGGGGTTTACCAGAGCCTGGTTAAACTTACTGGTCAGGAAATTCAACATTTTGAGATCCAAATTCTTAATCATAGAATAAGAAATTCTGTCTAAACCGGGAGAGGAGTTTTTTCTGTCTAGAAGAAAGTTGTTTATTTCATTGATTGAAAAGGTCTTACTTTTCAACCGTGAGAAGTTTACCGTTGTTACTTCAATCGGATCTATGAGAGGAAGGGTGAGACTGTTTAGTAAATCTTGAGAGATAGAGTTATTCAATGGCCGTTGATTGGTGGATGCTTTGAATGAATTGGCAAAGTTTTTAACAGATTTCCAGACTTTATCAATCGGGGTCTGAGAGGACAAGTTTTCACAAAAATTCTGGAAACTCAGTTTCCTTTTTTCTCTTAAGATTTTGCGGCAAGCTGCCCTGGATTTCCTAAAGTTAACATAGTTTTCCCAGGTGGGAGAGGTCAAATAAGCCTTTATAGATTCTCTTTTGCCTTGTATGGCTCTGTCACAATCGCTATCCCACCAGGTTTTTCCTTTATTTTTGTATCCTTTTACTAGAGGGATGGAAGCTGAACCAGCCTCTCGGATTATGTCGCAGAATGTATCATAGTTGTCAATAACTCGATTCTCTGTCAGACGCGTAATATTGTGGGAAAAGGACTCCCAATTAGCTTTCTTGAAATTGAATCTCTCAGGCGTTGGAGTCTGAATGACAAAAGATCCTGTACTATTTATCTGGCATAGGGTAGGAAAGTGGTCGCTCATTCCTATGTGGTTGACTAGGACCTCGTATACAATTTTATGGCTCATTGAGGAGCTACAAATGGCCATATCGGGAACGCTCTTGTGTTGGCTGGCTGGGGGTCGTTAGCCTGGTGGGCTGACCGTTGTTAAGAAGAAAAAGGTTTAGGTCGTCTATGTTTCCGTACAAGGTTTGGCCATTTCGGTTGGAGGTTCCTGAACCCCAGGTTATATGCTGAGTATTGAGGTCACCCACGATGAGAAAATTTGGTAAGGTGTTCCTAGTGATGTTGTAAATATAATCTTTAGGGAGGATTATATTGGGAGGAATATAAATGTTATGCAGGAACATTGAATTAATTTCAATACATAGATGTTGAATCTTCTTGTTAACTTGAACAGCAGGGGTTTTGATTTCTTTCCAGGGAATGCTGTCTTTCACAAGAAAGGCAATTCCTCCTTTCCCATCATCTCTATCTTTTCGCAAAAAACTATATTTATTAATTTTAATATTGTCCTCAGCCTTCAGCCATGTCTCATTAAGGCATATTATTTCAGGATTTATCTCATATACGAGCTTTAATAATGAATCTCTGTTAGATTTTATACTGCGAATGTTCCACTGAATAATTTTAAGTGAATTGAAATGGTTCACGAGGAAAGAGATTTTGGAGTCAATGGTCCGAAAGCCCTGAAGAAACCACCTGAGGGTTCTCCTGGGATAAATCTTTTAGGTATTTTTTAATATTTATATATTCTTCTTCTTTTTTGGGGAGGTGTCCTTATGTATTATTTGTTTTATGATGTTGATATGTTTATCTCTGTTGGTCGACTCCTTAGTTATCTGGCCATCGGTTTGCCCTTGATTGGAGAGGACAGATTCCATAGGGGGAAAAGGTGTTCTGGGGGTTAATGTAAAGAGTTGATCCCTATGCTCTTTTTTATTGTAACCTTGTGTTCTGACCGGAGAAGGCTTCCTCTTCTTTGTGACCATTGAGTAGTTTCTGGAAGGAGAGGTTTGTGACTTGTGCGGTATGGATTGATGTAAGGTATCAGGAAAATTGTTTAAATCAATGTTAGTATTGATTGAATTTTTTGGAAGTTGTAAGTTGGCTTCGTAAAAAGAAATATTGTATTTGGCTCTGAGTTCATTAATTTTAGTTTGTCTAATGTATTCTGGGCAGCTTTTACTTTGTTCAGGGTGACTGTCCCCGCAGTTAATGCATTTCCTGTTTTCATCCTGAGTAGTAATGGAGCAATCCCCTGCTTGTGATTAAGGCCGCATTTACTGCATCGGTATTTCCCTCTGCAGTTGTTGACTCGATGCCCAAACCTTAAACAATTCCTACACAGAATGGTAGGATAAATATATGTGTTTACTTCCACTTTATTATTGAAGATTTCAATATCCGTTGGAAGCATGTTTCCAGCGAAAGTTAAAAGGTAAGTATTTGAAGGGACAAATTCTGTTTTCCCGTCATCCATGGTTACTCTCCTGTTAAATTGGTGAGCATCTATTATTTTGACTTTTTGATGGCCACGAATGCCATATCCCTGTTCTATTAGATCCTCTTCAGTGACGTCGCTTCCTATTCTTTTGACGATACCTCTACATGTAAGCATCCTCTGGGGGATATAAATTTTGAGACCTCTATTTATGACTGCTTGATTGTCCAGAATATTGTTGGCTTGAGTCGGGCCGTGGAATTCAACGCCTACACGATTTCTACCCATTCTATCAATTTTTTTGATTCCTTCTACTTTAGATTCAAACAACATTTTACCCAAGTTCATTGGGTGAAGATTGCCGATGTTCTCATTAATACTTTCAATTATGGCTAAGAAAGGAGGAGCAGAGAATTCCTCATATTTAACAATTCTATTTTTGTACTTTCTAATTTGTTTTAAAATTCTTTTGCACTCATCTGTGATTTCAAGGTTGCTTTGTTTGTTCTTAGTAGAGCGGACTTCATTTTCCAAGAACGTCAGTTCTTCGAATTTGAGTCTTTCGTCAAAGGGGGAGTTGTTTGTTATTTTGGTGTAAATTCGGAGGGCAAAGGGGGATAGAGGGATGATAGTGTGCCTTTTAGAATTGATGTTGCTGAATTCCGGGGACAGACCAGGAGGGTCCCCAGACCCTCCTGAAGATATGTCCATTTATAGGTTAGCAAAAGGCTAAGTGTTGAATTTCTGTTCCAGGGATGACTTCTGTTGTGGATCTTAGCAGATTATGATTAGGAGGGTCTTATCAATCAAAATATTCTTGTACAAATCACGTATCGCTTCAACAATCTCAAATTGAGCTGCGCAAATTCACTTTCGTTGACACGTCAATTTGACAGTTTCGAAACTCTCATAAAACCAACGAATTTAGCTTTCTGAAGTAAGGTTAAGTAAATTCTTATCTCTTTCACGGCCCATCACCTAAAACAATATCAATTAAAAACTACAGGTTTGATACATACTTCAAGTGACCCCCTTACCCGACCCCATAAACCGCTTATATAGTTTACCATATATAAATAATCTGCTTAAATTAATCAAAAAGTAAAAATTCTTAAAGAAATTCTAAAAATTCAATTGAAATTGCACAATATTTAACGACTCCCACCACTTTTACCCCCTACTTGGGTTAAAATTGAAAGTAATACAAAAAAATAACCTAATTTTTTAATTCCTTAGGTCCAAAAACCTGGAAAACGACGTATAACGCCATATATATGAAACAACACCTTTAATCTCCTCCACGACCCTTCTCACCCCTTATACGTTTTACCATAAATATGTAAGCATAATATTTGCTTACCATCTCAAGAAAAAACCTGAAAAAATTTCCATATTACTATTAAAACCATACAAAATTTATCGACCACCACTCCTATCATTCCGTTTGTCCTAAGCAATATCGCTCCAACCTATAGGCATCGTCCCCTCATTAGGTATTTAGTTATCACGTTTTATTTAGTTCTAGAGTTATCGAACCGACAGACAGATCGACGAAAATGAGTTACTATGTTTGCCGTGATCCAGACACTCTAAATCGTGAAGAAAAACAAAAATCTCGAACTGTGATTTTTTCAGCAAGAAAATTAAAAAGACATCTTCTGGTTAATTTCTCGTTGCATCAGAGATGATGTTTTAGGGATTTCCAGTTTAGTCGGAGGTTAAACGGTACTTACGTTTTTAAAGAGAGAATAGAAAACTAAAATAATAGTTTGCAAGTAATTTTTTTTATTAAGTAAGATACTATAGCCTCCCAAACAGTGAATCATGCCATTTTGAAAGCGTTATTGTCTCTGAAAAGATTCAGTCTGAAACCGTAGTCTCTTATATTGACATGTCTAAAATTTTTGATGGAATTAAAAAGTGTGATAATATACAAGGTGTAATATTAAATTTAAAAAAATACATATTTTGGTCTACTATATTTTTTTGAGCCACCCTATACATGTAAAAATAATTTTAATTTTCTTTCTTCGCTAGGCTTTATATTTAATATTAAGTAAAGAAATCGGGGATCCCCATAATCCCAAATTTTAAAAATCTAACTACTAAATGTCATACCTGGAAAACTTCTCTTAGGATCTTGTTACGGTTATTTTTAATTAGAACATAAAAAATTATTATCCAGGCAAAATAAACGAAAAAAAGTGGTAACTTCAATAATTCATATAGAGGTGAAAATGAGTATAGGTCTTAAATAAACTATTACAAATAAAATATCAAAAGTCCCCACCGATCCTACGTCTGCTAAAAATTTTATTCAAGGTCAAACGGTAAACGGTAAGTGTTATCCTAAAAATAGGTCAGAAAAAAGTTGTAGATCATGCAATTCTCTAGAAAAATTACAAAAATTCTTATACTTTTTTTCCGAATCACCATTCCTGAAATATCGCGATTTCAAAGATCGGATATACCAATATGCACTCTTACGCAGCCTGTATACATCATTGGACCTTCAATATAAGTAAAAATGTGGAAATATTGGTTTGTGTGACTCACAATAAAATACGTAAAAATTATATGATTCAAAATGAATATACACTCGGTCCCTAATTCCGTTCGCCCGTATAACCTTGAGTAATATCTGTCAGCTACTGAAATGAAAGAAATCATGGATTTCTAGAATATCTGAAAGTCAAGCAATCTGTGACAATCCATGTGCAGTGTCGTAAAATGTACACTCGGAAGAGTAGTATTGCTGCAGCTAAAAGACAGCACGAGATGGAACAACAACTAGTCCACCTAGTACTAGAGTGCGAGTAAGTGAGTCGGTTTTTTGTTTTAAAAATTATTGCTTATTTTGCGGCGGTGAAGCAAATGAAGAGGTTTTTTTTATTTATGGGTCTAGCACACGTGCTACAGGGAAGTCCCTAAAGCGTTCCAGGAGCGGCATGTGTGGGGAGGCTGAAAAGAAAAAAGCGCAGAATGTTCGGCGTAACATTTATCACGTTGCTACAGTTCCATTTAAAGATTCTATTCTGAAGGTAGCTCGGACTCGTTCTGATGGCGTAGCAAAAGCTGTTATTGTACCATGTAAGTACCATAATGACTGTTATAATTCCTTTTTGACACCCACCACGAGGTATAAAATCGGTCGTCCTGAAGATGATTCTATTACTTTCGCGATGGTAGAAATATTTGCATACACTGAAAACAGTGATGATTGTCAGTTTTCATTGGAAGAATTAAAAAATATTTGCAAGAATCCAGCTATAGATAATAGAACAATTAAAATAAGATTAAAGTTCAAGTATGGTAATACAATTCTTATAACTGAGAAAATAAGGAAGTTTATCAGCCACTGTATTATGACTGTTGTTCGGCCTAGATCTTTCAAATCAAGATTGCAATTGGGTCTCTCACTTTGTTTTCATCGACGATTTGGATCAAAACGTCTTATACAGATTTTTTCCATCTTATATCTTACCACCAGATACTGGCACATTTATTCAATATGTTGCAGACAATGCTGATATAAATTTATATACTTTAGACGGTCATAACACGCTCCACATAATGGGTATCGTTCAAATTATTACTCCGAAAAGTTCAGTTATAATGGAAGAGCCTATATCACGAATAAATAAAGTCCTTTCAGCAAAAGATTTCGCGGCAAAAGCTCATGTGCCAATACGAGTCTATCAAAATGATGGTGTAGTAGGATATAGTAAAATAGCTGTGCAAAATTTTGCTTATGAAAGTGATACAACAGTATCTTTACTCAAAAAAGTAGATATGTTATGGTTGTATGGGAAATGAAAAAATTTATCGTTGCCCGGGTGGAATGGTTATATTGAACGTTTAACAAGTAATATTACGAATTTTTCTAAATCTCAAATTTCATTCTTACCATTTATTCATCAACCAGCAAGTAACTACAATACTATATACACAACTTTACTTTGTGCTTTGGAGAATGCAAAACATTATGGCCACGATGTATGCATTATTACTTTTGATTAACCTCTGTATGTAAAAGCTCGAGAAATCGTATCTGCAGCACCTAAAGGATCTGAATTACCAAAGATCATAATAAGACTTGGAGGTTTTCATTTATTCATGTCGTTTTTTGGAGCAATTGGTTATATTATGAAAGGAAGTGGCATAAAAGAGGTGCTTTCTTTAATTTATGCACCTAATTCATTAGAAAAAATGCTCAATGGCCATGCTTACGCGAGAGCTGTTAGAGCTCATACATTACTTTATCTCACTTGAGCAACAATAATATCAGAAGAACTTGTTATTGATCATGAGATGGATGCAAATCTTAATCATACTGTTGAAAATGTAATAAATAACACTATTTGATATAATGATATTGAATTTGGTGATGAAATAGCTGAAGCATTACTTTATCAGTTCAATCAAAAACTAAAGGACTATGAAGAACGAGGACCTACAGCAAAACTATAGATACAATATTTTCATATGGTGTCGATTGCAAAGGACTTTATAAGAGCTGAACGTATAGGAGATTGGCAAGCTCATTTGAATAGCGTTAAAGAAATGCTTCCTTATTTTCACAGATCAGGACATTTTCCTTATGCTAATTCTGCGCACTTATATCTGCAAGATATGCTACAATTAGAGAACTTAATTGATCCTAGTGTTTACCAAGTTTATAAAAGAATTTTTCACTGTTAGACGTTCTGATAAATTAAATTGTGGAACTTCGACAGATATAATGATTAAGCAATCAATGATGAAATCAATGAAGACAGATGGAGGTGTTGCTCGAGGGAGATGTACGAAATAGAGTGTCATAAGTAAATGGGTTTATGGAATGTATGCGATGAATACTGTGTGTGAAGGGATGAAAGATCTCGCTAGTGTTAGAATGGACACAACAGGTCAGCATGTAGATGCAAGTGATTCACGTGTAAAGAGAGATACTAAAGACATTAAAAAAATTTCTTGAGTGGTTTTTATTACATGATCCTTTCCCTGAGGTTAAAAAATCATATCAATTGCCAGTGGAGTCGTCGGTCTTAATAAAATTAAATGGCATAATGCTCGTGAAGTTGGAATTGCTTCTGTGATTAAAATGACTGGATAAACATTATTAACATATTAACAATATTAAATTAAAACGCGCTGACAAAGTACTCCCTCTTTTAACTATAAGTAGCATAAAAGTTCATGACGAGAAGGTACCTATAGGCTCTGTATTATTATTTCAACACATGAGTATGGATGAACTTGAAAAATTCTTCGAATATGAATTAGCCCCCTACCCATTATCACTCTTCGATGCAATTGGAATGCGTAAAACACAGAAGTCAGCCATTTATAATTGCTTTCAATCTGTGAACATTGATACTGACAACACAAATGCCACCTACATCATCGATGGAGGATATCTATTACACCACGTTATGTGGGATCGAGAAGAAACATTTGATTTTATTTTTGATAAATACATTCAGTATGTACATAGACATTTTAATTATAGCGTGACCATAGTATTTGATGGTTATACTGTTTATAAGAAAAATATTAAAGCTGCAGAACGTCGTCGGACTACAAAAACATCTTTATCTTCTGATGTCGTTTTTGATCGATTTTTGACAGTTCCAACAAACCAACAACAATTTCTTGCAAATACTCACAAGTCTGGCTTTGTTTCAATGTTATGTGAAAAATTTACAGCTGCGAACATTTTAATTAAACAAGCTGATAATGACGCTGATGTCCTCATAATTGAAACAGCAATAGAACAATTCAATAGAACAAATACAACTATCATTGTTGGTGAAGATGTTGATTTGTTAATACTATTGACTGCACGAACTCCAATTGATAAGATTATTTACTTTTTAAAAGCTGGGAAAGAGTACAAACAAAAATATATTCATTGGAAAGTTTATCTACATGTCCAAAATGTCAAGCTCATATTTTCTTTTTACATGTAATAACTGGCTGCGATACTACGTCAGCAATTTTCAAAAGGAGTAAAACAACAGTATTTAAATTGTTAGAAAAAAGTAATAATAATGATTTAATTGATTGTACAGCTGTATTTAAAAAGATTGCCTCTTCTCCACAAGTCATCATCACAGATGAGATTTGCTTACTTCTTGCTATATATGGAGCTCCAAAAAAATTGATTGTATAGACAAGGACAGATACTTAAGTTTTGTAAAAAACGGAACAATAAAATAGTACAACTACCTTGTCTTCCTCCAACATCTGCTTGTGCTTATCAACACTTCATCAACACATTCATCACATTTATTAATTTCCAACTCCAGAAGACTGGGGGTTGGAAATTAACAGATAACAGTTTGGAACCAATTCAAACTTTACTTCCACCTGGTCCAGAACAACTTCTTAACACTATTTTTTGTAATTGCAAGAAGGGTTGTAGTAAAAATTAGGGCTCTAAAAAGTCGGATTATATTGTTCACCAGTATGTACCAATTGTCTAGGCCAGACTTGCTTCAATGTTGAATCAAATAAAACAGATGAGGATTCTTATGGAATCAATGAGGAGACAACTGATACATCTTTCTTAGAACAATCTATAAAAATCCAGCAAGAGGAAGAAGAAAGCGAAGATGAAGACATTACTGTTCAAGTAGCATTTAAAGATTATCAATCGGACTAAAATTTTCCCGAAATCAACAATAATCCGTTCCACTTTAATCATGATACCATTTTTTTAATCAATAGGATACTGTCTAATAAAACTTAATCACAATAGATCGTGAAGTATGCCTACTGGGGAAACCACGTTAAAAAAAAAAGCGCCAAATACACTACCTCATAGGTGGTGCAGAAATGTGTGCATATTATGTAGAATACGACTACTTCAACTTTTGGAATCGCGATATCTCGAGACGGTGATATGTAGGAAAAAAACTAAGAACAATTTTTGTAGAGAATTGCATGATCTACAACTTTTGATATTTTATTTGTAATAGTGTATTTAAGACCTATATCAATTTTCAGCTCTATGTGAATTTTTGCAAAGTTAAATGTTTATTTTGACTGAATTATTAATCATATAGTGCCATGCATAAAGTTTACATATTTTTGAGTGGTCTATTTTTCAACTTCACAGACGCTCTAAATACATATGAAGAACATATTATTTGGTACATAATAAAAAGTCATTCTAAGAAACCTTCAACAACAGGGAAGACCATCGAGGAAAAAGGTTATACCAGTGACAAATAACAGTTGATCGGCAGTATAATTCTTCAACAATCGAGGAATTTTTATATTTTAGATTGAACGCCAACCCTAAGAAATCTTTTGAAGCAGTGTCAATTTCCCTAGAATGTAAATTCGAATTAATTTATATTTTTTGAACAGTAAAAAAATATATATCCAGTCATTTCTGGTAATAACAAGGGATTGTTAACGTCAACAAAAATAAAAGAGGCCATTGCAAATCTGATTAAGGATATAACTGTATCCTGTCAGTTGATAATTTTCAAATAATAATTCATATTAAAAATACATTAACGCCAAAACAACTATAAATATTGTGCCAAAAAGTACATACCTTTGAAATAAATCTGCAATCAACACACATAAAAAAAAAATGATCACTTCACTCACACATACACTTGGAAATCAAAGATATAAAAATTAACTGTTTTACCGTATGAAGCATAAACGTACCTTCACAATGTACGTTAGCCTTTTGTTATATATTTTAAAGAAAAAATTCACACCTGTATGTAAAATATCAAATGTAAATGTCCTTATCAAGTTATGGAGTATTAAAAATATTTCTCTATAATACACATTACCATGAATGTTACAGGGGTCGATGAGACGATGTAGTAGTCTTTATTCCAGTTAAAGAAAGTGAGAAGTATTATTATTTTCTTCCTTTTCTTTAAAGCTATCAGTTTTTTTATAGAGAATTTTTTTCTAGGAACTAAGGTCATCGAACTACCCGTCAATAGAAGCAATAAAGTGATTTTAATGAGTTTTTGAGTATTCCTTTTGTTTCTCAATTTTTGGTTAGAGATACAACACCGACTTTTCCGATAAAAACAAGAGGCGATCATTCTTTTTCTTCAGTTGTCAACAACGAGCACAGGTTGATACCATCGCGATCAATACGGTGATCGTCTTCCACCGCCTTTAAAGGAAAGTATTGTATTGTAATTAAAGAACAAAAACATTGAATTTTTTAAAAAGTTTCTGTATCAACCATCCACGCAACAAAGATAATAGAGTAGTTCTACGATAAAAATAATGTTTTATAAAATATACAGAGTACAGTAAACCTTCACCCCGTGAGATCTCAAAGAGCAGAGTGCTCCAGATGTATTTCATAAAATAATAATATTTGTTGTAATATTAACCAAAAACTAGTTTTCCTTGGAAAATTCATAAAATATACTACTACTTATCACAAAACTAGCATTACTTTTTTAAGATCAGATAACACAACTACTTAAAAAAAAAATCATTGTGTTTATTTTGTCTGATTTTTAAGATACAGAGCAAGGAATTATTTAGGGTGGGTGACAGTAGGTGAACAACTTGTCAGTTAGAATGACAAGCTCTTGCACGGTCCATTGTTAATAGTTTATCTCTAGAAATTACTTTATTCTTATATTATCCTGTAGCCACAACCAAAATTGGTTGCAGCAAAATAAGTCTAAAAAATTAATTTATTCTATGTGATACAAAGAACATAATATCTCACAAGGCTAGATTTGGCTTTTTAGGGTAATATAATTCAAATACATATTTATTTTTAAATGAAGGCCATAGTTCTAGCTTCTATGATTTTAATATAAAACACCAAGAAATATTTACCTTCAAAGCGAGATGGGGTTTAAGTTTAAATCATATAATCCAATAAAATATTTATGGCGTTCCAATTTTAAAAAAAAATACTTAAATCTGCTGTTTTAAAAGAATATATAAAAGTTGTGCTTTTAGCGACGATATTACTCATAAGTTTTGAAAACTCTGCAAAGAAATTAAGCTGTAGAGTAATGTTTTAGTGTCTATTTTTAAGCCTTAATGGCTGTTAACATATTTTTTATATTTTGGACAAAAAAAAACTATTCTGTTACTTTATAATGGATCTCACCAAAATTTTATAAAAAAAAAAAAATTCTGATTGAATATCTGAAATTTACTATAATGCAGTTGTAAAACTTAAAAAAAGTTTACCAAAATGAACTGGTAATATCTTGTACCACAAATAGAACATAACAGATTTTTATTGAACCAATGATTACCTTTGTTTAAAAAAAGTTACTGGTTACTACTTTCATAAAATCAGAGTTTTATCTCCTCTCGAAAAAACATTAATATGAACCAAAACAATAAAAGTTATAAAAAATATTATAAAATAATAAGGCAGAGAAATAAACCATGCTACATTACACCACTAACAAATTTATCAGAAAGGTGTTCATAAGTTATGGGTCAAAAGACAACTTTGGTCAACGTGTAGCTAGCTTGACAAGGCAAACTCTACAGAGCATTTCATTAAAATCAATCCTAATTATAAAAAGCTCTTCAAGATTTTAATTGACTAAAATTTTTACCATGGGTATTTATTTATATTCACTTTCTTTATTTAATCAAAAGTATATAGTATTCCTGAATATTTTTGTTTTTTTTTAAAGGTACTAAAAAATACAAAAAACTTTAATCTTCTTTTTTATTAAAAAAATATAATTTTAATTTTGCAAACAATTTTATAGGCAAAAACCATATTTTCTAATATATACAAAACCTAAAAAACCATTCATTTTGCCCCGAAATGAAAAAGCTAAACATTCTCGAAACGCTAGAAATATATGAACAAAAAAGGTTAACAATGTAATACTCCTTAACAATTAGAATTTTTACAAAATTTAAAAATAAAATTTTATTGCCCAGAAAAAAACCCAGATGTATAGTTCATAATATTATGTACCTGTGTAACCCATATAAAAAGACAACATTTTCGTTTAGAAATTATTGTATTTGAGAATGTGGCAAGCCAACGAAACTGTAATCACATGGAAAGGATCCTGCATTAATCTTTTTGAAAATGGGGCATGACCAATTTTTTTTATACTACTTTTTTTGTAGTTTTTGTAGCCCTGATTAAGGGTCTCCACGGGCACAAAGTGTGAAATGCCTTAGTTTAAGCCCTAGCACTTCTGGAATACCTTGAACTTGCAAGAGATTTTTATACATACAAGATTACTATATATCAGCTTCAACCTGTGCCTAATTGGCCGAACGCAGAGCATTATCCTGGTTGTTTTAAAATATTATTGATCATATCTAAGTAGATAAGTTAGGGAATTGTCTTACCAATATAAACAATATGTTATATCTGTGTATAAATGTAAAGATGTACATAATTCGATTTCATACAGTGTTTACGATTATTGTTATCTACATAGATATGGTCGATAACATTTTAAAGCAACCAGGATGATGCTGCATTCTGCCAATTAGGCACAGGTTGAAGCTTAGTGATATATATAGTAATCTTGTATGTATAAAAATCTCTTGCAACTTCAAGGGATTCCAAAAGCGTCAGCGCTTAAACCAGGACATTTTGCACTTTGTGCCCAACGAGACTTTTAATCAGGGCTACAAAAGCTACAAAAAACAATGAAATATAAAAAAAAAAAATGACCGGGCCCCATTTTCCATAAGATTAGTGATAAGTTAACCAACTAAATCGTTCATAAAAAATAAAAAATATACACACAAAAACAATTTCGAGTAAGCCATATGCACAATCTTATTTGAATGTTATAATTTTACCAATAAGTTCTAAAATTCACTTAATCCAGAGACATAGAGAGTAAGATTTTTATTTCAATAACTGAATTTTGGATTTTTACTGAAAATTTCAGAAGTGAGTGCAGAACAGTCACTTGGGATTACTTTTTTTTTGTAACCATTAAGCTTTCAGTGACAACATGTAGTTATTTTAGTGGACCAATGACAAAACTTAAAGCTTGCCTCACTGTCTTAAAAATTCTTTAAAATAGGCTCAAATGTACTTATTTTTCACTAGAAGTTGAGACCAAACAAATACATTTTTACTTAAAAGCATTACATTTATTGAAAAATAAGTTTTACACGTCAATAGTTTACTGGAGAAAAATACAAAAGACTCAACTTTTTAGTGTTTTTAATTGAATTTTAAAAAGGATGTCTTACTGTAACAATAAGTTTAAACATTTTAAAGTAGATTTTGGCTGATGCAAGAAATAACTGCCTGCCGTCTATCTATGATAGGCTCTTGCAGGACCACAGCATAATCGAGGCAGTACAGGTAGGCAGTATCTAGCTGGTCCTGTTCGCAGAACCTGAGAGGCTCCAGCAGAACTATGGCAGGATTAGAAAAATCTTACATAACTGTAACAGGAACCTGACAGACCCATTATAGAACAGGCAATTAGGACCTTACAGGGTGGGACCTGATTAAGTTATAGCAAGATCAGTAGGGTAAAGTTGGAAAGTAAGTTTAGCAGTAGGTGTACAACTTTTGGCATTTGGATTGATTCAGTACTTGGAAGAGATCCATAACTGAAAGTTTTGTAAAAAAGTAAAACAGTACTTAAATTTCCACTGAATTTAGTGAAAATTTCAGTAGTGTTTTACTTTTGTACAACTTTTTGCTAGTGAAACATTACTTTGATTACTTTTCTGGCTGCATGAGCTATAAACGCCTAAACTGCTGCAGCAGGTTTAATATGAATTGGTGATACCCCTGTAAATTTTAGAAAGGAACACTAGTAGCAGCAACTGCAATCACCTTTCAGTATAATTTATTAACAACAATAATAACCATTTAACGCTTTAGGTTTGTCATTCAAATAACTCCCTTTAATTTTTAAAATTTAAAATTATATTTAGATGCTGAAAGGATGTAATCTCAGATATATCTTGCCTCCTACTATAATTTAGCAAAAGAGACACAATATGTAATCTGAAATTAATTACCTTTTTTATATCTTTACTATGGAAAGGTTTTAGGTGTGAATTTTGTGACATTCCGATATAAATAGTTGCTATTAAGCAGTAAGGCCACTTCACCACTCACCACTAGTTTTTTACATATAAATGAAAATTTTTTAGTTTTTCTGTTCTAGGTCGAAATCTACAAGAGCAATCATTTCGCCCGTTTCTGGCCTCACATAAGAAGTGCCTTGTCATCTTTGATTCTGAGGCAGCCATTCTGAATTAAAAAAATGAAAAAAATATTTTTGTACACTTAAATATTTGTTTAATAAAGTACTTCAAATAAATTTTCTATTGCTTTTATTATACTACAAAAAAAATTCCCAAAATTAACCTTTTTTCCTGAGACCTGGGGTGGCCTTACCCCTTAACTGCAAAAATGGGTAGTAACAGATAAAAAAATCTAAATTATTTTTTAGTATGTTTGAAAATTATAAAATTTATAATTTTGCTAATTTACCAGAAATAATAAATTTTACATAATATAGAAAGCTCCATTCTTTAACATTTTATTAATGGTTTAATATCTATATATGCCACCATAGTTACTTATATTTAAAAAAAAAAAATGTAATTAAGTACCTGTTTAAATCTGCCTCTTCCTCTTCACTCTTTATATGTTCTTCTTCATTCTTAATACTGAAATCATTAAGAAGGTTTTTATACATTTCATCAGCTGTTGCCATTGTTTCCACCTTATCATCAAAGTTCTCATTTTTTACAGGCTGATCTACTTGATTATCAGGAAAACAATTTGAACTAAAAAAAGGAATATATACAATTAAAACTATTTTTGTAATTAAATAGTTCACACAAAACCTTGTCAATGCCATAATCATATGTTTGCTTTTCTTGTAGGAATGTAATATTTTTTAGCTATTTTATATAGTAGGGTAGGTAAATAGTGACCACTAAAAAGCTAGGCATGCGATTAATCGCATTGAGTTGCACAAGTGTCCTAAGAACTAATCAACATAAACAGTATATAAGTACTAACAAATTCGGTAAGGTTTTGAAATAGTCATAAATAAAATGAAACAAAGAAGAAACAAATGTTATTTTTTATCACATACATCAGAAATGGTCAAATAAGTGACTCAACAACAAAAAAAAAAATGACTATAACCTAACTTTCAAGCATGTAACGCACTTTATTAGACTATCTTCAAAAACCAAAGTTAGTTACCAAAGTTTTATATTCGTTACATATATATTGTAACAAAAATTGAATTCTGATTGGCATGGCATAATCAAACTACGAACACAAAAATGGTCATCAAGTTTTTAGTACCACAGAAGCTGAAATATCTCTAAAGTTACCATCAGAAAGAAACATGACTGGCTTCAGCCATTCTCATTATTTTAAATATGTATATACAAATAAAATTGAACACTGTGGTTCAAATTCATTAATAAAATTAAACTTTAGCAATATAAATCTAACTGCTAAGAATAGGTACTTACAAAGAGTCTGTAATACAATCGTTTATTTCAGTTTTCATTGGATTTTCCAAAGAAACTATAAAGCTGGATTCTGTTTTGATATTTTCCTTTGTAAAAGTACTAGCCGAAGAGTACTGAGTATCTAAGAAATCCCAAACGGGCTCCGTTTTTACTGGACCACCAAAAATGTTTTTATCCATTATGATGGCATTTCGTGAATCTTCTGCTTCTTGTTTTACTTCTCTGATGCTTACTACTTCGCCTAAATTATCTTTTGAAACCAATGTCCACGTATTTTCGTTTGTTTCCATTCTAAAATATTAATATTCTGAAGTGACTAAAATCATTGGATCAAACCACAATCAAACCGAAGCAAGCACAATATATCAACTATAAACATGCCAGTTGACAAGTGTCAACTCAAACAAGGAGGTTAGATGTAATAAATAGTGTTCTCAAAATATCGATACGTTCTAGAGAATTATTGCTATTCTAACCAAACAAACTACAATTTGATCAGTTATTGTGGTTAGCTACTTTTGAACAAGCTAGTGACGTCAGGATTTAAAGACGTCTCACAAACCTATTAACAAAAATTTATAAAACGGTTCACCATTCTCGGCAGAGAGATTTGCAATGTAATTCTTATTTCTGTCTCTTTTTAAATATGTTTTTATTCCTTTTAGTGTTCCGTACGGAAGACTTATAAGATCACTTCGATGTCTCCCTCCGTCTGTCATTCTGTCACCCAATTTTTTATGTGGAAGGAAGGTCAAATAAATTGTTTTTTTCGTGTATGTTATAATTTACTGCCAGACCGCAGTTTTACTGTTAAGTATATTAGTAAACTCAATTCATGTTAGTTTGGATAGCTTATGCTATGTCTTGGTTATATCCAATCCGGTACAAAAATCAGGCCTATTTTAACTATAACTCACCCTAATATTTCGTTTCTAAGGTATCAAAGCATATAATTGCGGTATCATTCGACTCAGCTTGTCAAGATCTGTTAAATGATGAAATTTTATTTAAATGAGTCTTGTTGAGGTGAATTGGATATTTACCATTGAAATTTTGATCCTTCATATTTTACTCCATTGTAGATGGAAGCATGTCATGTTGAAGTCATTGGATTTAGATACTCAAGGTTAACTTTCTCGGCCTCTTTTCCTAGGCGAGGAAGTAGGATAATTGGCCGATAATTGCTAGCATCGTAAGAGGGATTGCCGGAATTCTTGATCAGGATGATCTCAGCCTTCTTCCAAAAAGGCGGGAAGTAGCTGAGTCTCAGGACACCGTTTATTATATTTGTAGCTTCTGTAATCTGCTTCCTTGGGAATTCTTTCAGGGCTGTGACACTGCTTTTGTCGTGCCTTGGGGCTTTACGGATTGAGTATGAGTTGATGATTTGGGTAGCAGAGGGGGTGGTGAAATGAATAGGGTCGAGGTTGGAACTGTTTGAAACTCTTAATAGTGGAGGCCACCTTATGATCTCGGGCAAGATTGGAGGATTGGAACGAAAATGGTACTCCAGCATTTCTGCTAAAAGATCAGCTTTTTCCTGAGGATTAACAGCAGTGATTCCAGCATGGGAATTGAACGTGGGGTATCGTTGTAAAGAGCACGGGCCATTTTCCATTCCAATATTGAGGGACTCAAGCTTAGATTTCCATCTGCTGTTGTGATACTCGAATAAGGTTTGTCTAACTTGAGCTGTGGCACGGTTTGCGAGCCTTTTAAGGTTGGGGTCGCTAGTGCGGATCGCTCTCCTGAGTAGACGATTTTTCTCTCGCATTTGCTGTTTGATGTAGGGGGAAGTTTGCCTTTGAGTATGGTGAACTCGACCCTGGTGACTGTGGCCTGGGCTAAGGCGATCTGGATTTTTGCTGTTAATTTATTGACTGAATTGTCCAGGTCCTTTGTAGTGGAGATGGTGGGAATGGGGACGGTGTCGACTAGGAACCTTCGGAAGTGCTCTGAGTAAGTGACGCTGTAGATGAAAATATTATTAATCCGGTCGGCCGGGTCGCCCAGAGTAAAAATGACTGTCAGGTGAGAGGAGAGCTTGTGAAAAACAGTGATATTGTGATGGAGGTCGACGTTTCTGACCAGGAAGAGGTCGAGAAAGTCAGTGGCCTATGAAAGGGGGCTCGGCTGTAGTGATCATCTTAAAGAGTATCTGGTTTGGGACGGTTGCGAGATCGGCGCCGTTAGCATTCGTGACTAGGTTTTTCTAGTGAACGTTTTTAGCGTTGAAATCGTCGCCCAGGACCGACTTTTGATTGTTTTAGCCGAAAATTGTATGATAGTCTACAGGATCAATTGGATGGTTATTCCCACTTTACTGATAGACAGAAAAAAATGAATAGAAGTATTATTAGCCATGGAAACGACTATTGACGGGTGGCTTCGGTTTGGGGCGTTAGAGGCAGTGGCTGATGATGATTTAGTGACTGCTGCGGCTGAATAGTAACATTCACTGCGTTCATTTATTGAACTACAATGACATCGGCGAGCTGGAGATTGAGAAGGGCAAGTTTTGAATTGTCCTGCTTGCCCTAGGAGAAATTAGATTTGGGAATAGAAGCGCGGGCTCGCTGTGATCTCGGGCGCTTGGAGCATCCACCATAGGCCGATGGACGCGCGTCCTCACAGATGCCCTTGTCCACATTTGACGCATTTAGGATGGGCTCGGCATCTCATTAAGGAGTGTCCAAAAGCTGACAGTTGTAGCACTGACTGCTATGGGTTTGATTGCGTTGATATGACGGGAATCGCTAATGGTTCTAGGGTGGATTTTTATGCCTACAGGCATGGTGACGCGGTGCTCGTAGTCATATTTGCGTTCGTTGAACGCAGCAGTCAGGGCGCTGTACCCCTTTTGGTCCATAAGGACAATTGAGGGTACCTTGGTGGCGGCTGAACGAGTAGCCGGGAGAGCTTGGGGTTTGTCTATTGTAAGACTGGTGGACTTGAAATTGGAGCTGATACGGGGGTGGCTGCAGGCTTAGAAGCTACAGAGGTGGGCAAAAGAGGAAAATTAGCTGAAATTAGCTTACCTAGAGTTTCGTTATCTGGTTGACATTGCTTGGTGCTGGCTGTTGTATTGTCCTGTCTGCTAAACTCGTCGCTGGATTTGTACTGTGGTGGTCCTTTCGGCGGGGCGGCTTCTTCGTCGGAAAATTGATTATTCATTTGCCTGGTCTTCCTGTTTTAGGAGCGCTCGAATCCCTTGTCGTCGGATAGAGTTGTCGTCTTTGATTCTTCTGAGGACTCTTCTTCTAGTAAGGTCTCATTTTTTTGAGGAAACTGGGGTCCTCTTCCATCTTTGAATGCTCATCAGAAGAGTCGTCGGATTTTCTTCCCGACATAAAATCGTTTTATTTGGTCTGCATGGATAGAATTTGTCGGTAATTTATATTCTAAGCTCTTTAATCTCACCGTCCAAATACTCTATTAGGGCATTTTTTTGGCGCAATCCGAGTCTTTTTTGGAGCCTTCTTCTTTCATGAATATAATAGTCTCCTTGAGTTCTGACATTTTGTCTGAATAATCCATTTTGGGCACTGAAAATCCAATTACACTAATTTGTTATTTAAAATCCAATTACACTGGTAATAAGAATCCAATTAGCGTGGACAATCGGACCATTGAACTTTGAAGGTAATACAATAAAATTTGGGTCTTGGTCTTAGCACGGGGCTTCACTTCCCGTTTATTACAAACGCAGGTAAAGAACCCGACCTTTCTGTACCGAGGTAGTAACACTGGTAATGGTGCCTCCCTTAATTATAAAGGAAAATTGATTGATTTTTCCTGTCAATTCATTAAGTGTCATATTCATAGTCGATCCTTGAAGGAGCCCGTTTATTCTTCAACAATGGAATAAGCTCAACGGACCACTTCGAGGAATAACTATCAGCACAAAATTAACAAAATTATCTGGAACAGCATTCCAAACTCGCTAAAGAATCTGAAATAAAATAAAATCTACAAAGTTTTTGAAAAGATTCTCTTGATAAGTCTTTTATGGGAGTTGAGTGTATAAACATTTAATTTTTGCTCTAGAGCGGCAATCTCCCATTATCTCTACTTATCTCCCATTATCTAGGCTTATCTCGCCCTATCTCCCATTATTTCATCTTATCTTCCTTCTTCGTTCTAAATGTTAAGGTTGTTAGATTAAAAATAATAATAATCTATACAGTAAACAGGAATAGGAGATTAAATATTTATATGAAAAAATTTAAAACACGAACCTTTAAGAACAAATTTTATTAATTATTATATGTACTACTCTTCTTTATTTCAACATAATTTTTTATTTTTATCGGTTTAATAGAACTGTAGAACAGCATTACAAGTCTTATGTTGTAACCTTCAATATATTTGTAGTTGGTTTGCTATTACATTTACCAAAATAGACCCCGATTGTCAAATTAGACTAGTTTAAAAGTTGAATCTTTTTAAGTGAGTTAGGTTATATGCTTTTTCTAATGATTTCTATATTTTAAATTTTAGTTATTTCGTAAACTAAATCGGATCATAGGACCTTTAGTTTAAAATAATCACTTCAGCTGTCACCGTTTATCACAAATGTAAATAAATACACATGCCTTTTCTTGAGTTTCTCTTAGAACAACGTAAACTAGCATTACAAAAACCACTCTCAACCACATTCACTAAAATCACACATGTTCTAGTTGTCATGAAGTTTAAAAGTTTTAATTGCCCAGTCGATTTTTATTTCTGATATTCTTATATTTCGTAACGTTAATATCACCAAAAAGTGTCTTTATAAGGAAATTTAATTTGATGTTTCGATGGTTAGACAATATGTATTGTGCTCTACTTTTTATCGAAGAATTAAGATAACATCTCACACTCATAAGAAGGGATATCTTGAATATCCCATCACATTTCAAACATTTTTTAAACAATCATCAATCACAATAGTTCATCTATAATATATATAAAATGCAACGTCTCTCTGTCTGTCTGTCTGTCTGTCCGTTAGTGCGCTTATCACTGGAGAACCACTTATCCGATTTACGTACCTTTTTTTAAAACATACATATATTCTCTGGCCAGGTTATAAGCTATATTTTATTACGATAGGTAGCATAACGAATGAGCAGTGACGATAATAGTAAATGGAGTCGGAAAAAAGTTTGCCGTTAGCGCGTTCCTTTGCAATACACAGCCTAAACCATTAAATATGGAACAATATTATGTAGCAGAGAATATCTATAATCTATAATCTATAATATATAAAATGCACTCTGTCTGTCTGTCTGTCCATTAGAGCGTTTATCACGCGAGAAACACTTATTCGATTTACGTGTCTTTTTTTAAATTCATACATATATTCTTAATAATAATAATCTATATCTATAATATATATAAAATGCAACGTCTCTCTGTCTGTCTGTCTGTTAGTGCGCTTATCCCTCGAGAACCACTTATCCGATTTACGTGATTTTTTAAATTCATACATATATTCTCTGACCAGGTTATAGATATATATTTTATTACATTTATAATATATATAAAATGCCACGTATCGCCATATGCCACGTCTGTCTGTCTATCTGTTCGTTAGTGTGCTTATCAGTGGAGAACCACTTATCCAATTTACGTACTTTTTTTTTAAACCATACTTATGTTCTCTGGCCAGGTTATCTATAATCTTATATCTATAATATATATAAAATGCAACGTCTATCTGTTTGCCTGTCTCTCTGCCTGTCTGTCTGCCTGTCTGTCTCTCCGTTAGTGCGCTTATCACTGGAGAACTACTTATCCGATTTACGTGGTTTTTTTTAAAACATACGTATATTCTCTGGCCAAGTTATAGGATATATTTTATTGCGTTAGGTAACATAAAGAATACGCAGTGACGATAATAGTGAATCAAGTCGGAAAAAAAGGTTACCGTTGGCGCATTCTCTTGCAATACACTGCCTAAACCATTAAGTATGGAACAATATCATGTTGCAAAGAATATAATATATTAAAATGCAACGTCTCTCTGTCTGTCCGTTAGTGCGTTTATCACTTGAGAACCACTTATCCGATTTACGTTTTTTTATAAATCTATACATATGTTCTATATAATTCGATATAAGCCTAGATAACGGGAGATAAGGTGAGATAATGGGAGATAAGTATAAATAATGGGAGATAAGGAGAAATATTGGGAGATAAGTCGAGATAAGCCTAGATAATGGGAGATAAGGTGAGATAATGGGAGATAAGGAGAAATAATGGGAGATAAGGAGAAATAATGGGAGATGAGCAGAGATAAGCCTAGATAATGGAAATTATGTAGAGATAATGGGAGATAAGGAAAAATAATGGGAGATAAGGGGAAATAATGGCAGATATTTTATTACGTTAGGTAACATAAGGAATAATCAGTGACGATAGTGGTGAATCAAGTCCACGCGAGCGGAGCCGCGGACCCGCGGGCCCGGCTAGTTAATAATAAATAAACATAAAAATAAGATTAAAATGAAGTTATGCTTCTATATGTCTCTACCACAGTGCATTCAGGCTGAAAACTGTTTTTCTTAGCTCTCCTCTTTTATTTTCGCGTTCGCCATTCTCTTCCTGTTGTTCATAAATGCAGCATTTTTTAATGTTACCTATAAAATTATTACATAATTCCATAAACCACAGCAGCGCGAACAACCTCGACGGTAGCTAAGAATACAACCCGTATTCTTTGCTTGTAAAGTATTTTAGTTTCTAGAAATATGAACTATAAAATATTATTATTGTTATTATTCTTTCACACAAAATGTCATAAGATTTAGGAGTTCAAATTAATTTCTGTTTATAAAGCCATACTATACGAAACATTTACTATTCTTAGTGGTCCATACGGAACATTTATGGGATCACTTTGGTGTCTGTCCGTCTGTCTGTCACACCCGATTTTCTCCGAAACTATTTGACATCGAAAGTTGAAATTTGTAGCAAATATTGAAATTGATGGCCCATTGACAGTCGTGTAGTTTAGAAAATTAAATTTTGACTTTAGGGGTTAGTTTTGGGGGGTGAAAATTTTTAAAGGTCATCGAGTTGGGTGTCAAATAAAAGTTTGTGTAATATTTCCGCAAACTTTTCTTTATATTATTTTTTAAAAACTGCCAAAATTCGCTGTCCCTCCACCCTATCTCTAAGAGCACTAATCAAAAAATTTTGAACAAACTCTGGAATATTCTCCCTAAGATGTAGATTAAGCGAAAATTATCACCTTTAAGAATTTATCCGGCATAAAAAAATATATATTTAGTTGACAATATGGTGGAGATTTTTTCTTAGTGGAAAGTTGTGAATTTAACCAGGACTAAGAGGTATAAAATATCAATACGTACATGTTTCATATTCGGTGCAATTCAGTACATTGCCACTTTAAGCATCTGGCCAATCATAGACAAAATAAATTTCCTTGATGACGTGACCAACGGATAGGTACCGAGACAAAATAATTTTATTTTATTTGTTTATAATTAGACAAATATTTAGGTAGTAATTAATTGTTTTAAACTTTTACTACAATGATGTCCTGCTTTTTATATATTCTTGGTAATTCTTAAATTGAGGATGAATGTGTGACTGAATTTTATAGAATACTTTAGCAATCACGCTACGCAATACTAATTGCGCAAGTCCGACTCTGGTCGTTTTTTTTTACATTAATTATATATGCAAAGCAATCTTTAAAGTTTTTAAATATTCTGTTGATTACAATCAAATTTTTATAGATCTCATAGCCTCCATTTCATATTATGTACTAAGTGGTTTTATCCTCTGTAAACTTCTAACCACCCTACAATATTGAAGGGTTCACGGTTTGTAACTGTAATAAGAGAAACATAGAAAATGCTAATTATGTTGTATTCAAATGTATTTATTTAAAACCCATTTTTGTATTTAGCAGTATATGCTGGACTAAACTGATCAAGTATTTTCAGCTTAACCCAGCATATATCATATTTATACTTAAAACTAATCGCTATTAAAACACTAAATATAACATTTTATTTAAAAAATACATAATCCCAGTTTATTTAGTTGTTGATAGCTTACACCACCTTCGGTGTGTATCACCAATTAACCCCTTTGACTAGCTGTAATAATGCATTATGAGATTATTACAATAGAAGTTTATTGGTACCATTGCTAATTATCTATGTTAAAATTTATGAATGTCCACTCCTACCTAACTAAACTGTTCAACAAGTCGTTTATATTATAATTAATATGGTTAGTGGGGACCATCATGTCTTCTGCTAAATAATGAACTGTAATGTTAAATGTTATAGTAAACAATTTTTAAAAAATTTGTCAAATATTTATGACACTAAATAACTTATGACTTCTACAAAACAGGATATATACATATATATATTTATATATATATATATATATATATATATATATATATATATATATATATATGTCTACATATGTATATATATATATATATATATATATATATATAATATATATATATATATATATATACATATATATATATATATATATATATATATATATATATATATATATATATATGTATATATATATATATATATATATATATATATATATATATATGTATATGTATATGTATATATATATATATATTATATATATATATATATATATATATATATATATATATATATATATATATATATATATGTTATAACAGAGGTTTTCACGGATGGTGGAATGTAATACATTAAAATTCCGGGTTTCAATCCGTTCGTTTAACAACACTTAGCTTCGAGCGGCAGCAGCAGCAAGATCACAATATCGAGTAGCAGCAGCAGCAAGAGCACTTGAAAATGCCAAATGAGATTTTGGCGAAACGTCGTGCAAATTCTTCGTTGGACGAACGGATTGAAACCCGAAATTTTGATGTATTTTATATATATATATATATATATATATATATATATATATATATATATATATATATATATATATATAGGTATATGTATATTTATATATATACATATATATATATATATATATATATATATATATATATATATATATATATATATATAGGGTGTTTTTTATAGAGGTATAGAACTTTGAAATGGAATAAAACAAAGATGAATTTTTTAAATTGACATGAAATTTACTTTATTCGAAAGATAATCTTCTGGCATTATAATTTAAATATAACTTCTGGCATATGACCTCCACGGCTGGCTCGGACGTAGTCTAATCTGGAGGTCCAATTTTCGATGACTTTTTCCAACATTTGTGGCCGTATATCGGCAATAACGAGGCGAATGTTGTCCTCCAAGTGATTAATCGTTTCGGGCTTATCGGCGTAGACTAGCGACTTCACATATCCCCACAGAAAATAGTCTAGCGGCGTTAAATCGCACGATCTTGGAGGCCAATTCTCGGGTCCGAAACGTGAAACTATGCGGTTACCAAACGTTTCCTTCAATCAATCAATTGTGGCACGAGCTGGGTGACATGTTGCGCCGTCTTGTTGAAACTACAGCTCCTGCACATCATGGTTGTTCAATTGATGAACGAAAAAGTCAGTAATCATGGCTGTATAGCGGTCACCATTGACTGTAACGTTCTGACCAGCATTGTTTTTAAAGAAGTACGGACCAATGATTCTACCAGCCCATAAAGTACACCAAACAGTCAGTTTTTCTAGATGTAACGGTGTCTCAACATACACTTGAGGATTATCATCACTCTAAATACGGCAGTTTTATTTATTGACGTATCCATTCAAACAAAAGTGAGCTTCATCGCTAAACAAAATTCGCTTATGAAAATCGGGATCAACGGCAATCTTGTTTTGGGCCCATTCACCAAATCTACGCCTTGCTAGGTGATCGTGTGGCTTCAATTGTTGCACGAGTTGGATTTTGTAAGCACGCAAACCAAGTTCATTCCGCAAAATCTTCCATAAAATGGATGGACACATATCCAATTCCTGTGCACGATGGCGGATAGACTGATTCGGGTCTACCTCTACGCTACGCTCTACAGCAGCAATGACTTCTTCTGTACGCACTGTACGACGACTCTGTGGATGCGTATTATCATTTAGAGTAAACGTGGTGCGAAAACGTTCCATAGTTAATCGAATCAATTGCTCTGATGGACGATTATGTTGACCGTAAAATGGACGTAGTGCGCGATACGTATTTCGAACAGAACCATGATTTTCAAAATAAATTTGCACAATTTGGAAGCGTTGTTCAGGCGTCAGCCTATTCATGTTGAAATGCCAAACTAAAACTAAACATAAATCACTTGACAGCTGACAAAATGGCCGCCAGTTAAAAAAGTGTTGCCAACTTAAAGTTTTATACCTCTATAAAAAACACGGAAGGAAACGTTTGGTAACCGCATAGTTTTACGTTTGGGACCCGAGAATTGGCCTCCAAGATCGTGCGATTTAACGCCGCAAGACTATTTTCCGTGGGGATATGTGAAGTCGCTAGTCTACGCCGATAAGCCCGAAACGATTAATCACTTGGAGGACAACATTCGCCTCGTTATTGCCGATATACGGCCACAAATGTTGGAAAAAAGTCATCGAAAATTGGACCTCCAGATTAGACTACGTCCGAGCCAGCCGTGGCGGTCATATGCCAGAAGTCATATTTAAATTATAATGCCAGAAGATTATCTTTCGAATAAAGTAAATTTCATGTCAATTTAAAAAATTCATCTTTGTTTTATTCCATTTCAAAGTTCTATACCTCTATAAAAAATACCCTATATATATATATATATATATATATATATATATATATATATATATATAAATATACATATACATATATATATATATATATATATATATATATATATATATATATATATATATATACATATATATGTACATATATATATATATATATATATATATATATATATATATATATATATAATATATATATATATATTATATATATATATATACCATATACCGAGACTTTAAAAAAATTAGCAATTTAGATAAAAATAATGCTAATATTTGAAAGAAAATACGATTATCCCTTTTACTTTAGTTACATCAGAAATCCCTACTCAAGGAAGGTGATATACCTGACTATGAGATAGGATAAAAGTATTTTTAGGCTATGTTTGCAACTTGTAGAGACGAAACTAGAGGTGAAGTCAAATGACGAGACACCAAGATAGAGGGGAATTCTAACAAAGAAAAATATGAAAAAATATAGTTTAATGCTACTTTTTTATTACATTACATAATCTAATATGCGTTCTCGAAAACCTAAATTTTTAAATTCCAGACACAATAATAAACATAATTATGTGAATATTTCACTCCCATCCCCTATTTTTCACCTTTATAAGTGGTACGAATTTGAAAATTACCTTTAAAAATATAATTAGAAACTTAAAAAACCTTAAATTTCGATTCTCCAGGACTAAATTTTTACAATTTCTGATAATTAGTAACCTTAACTCCTGTTTTCATCCCTTGTAAGGGTGCAAGATCAAAAATAGAAATAAATTTGGTACCCTCGGAAACCCCCGAGTATGAATTTTCAAAATTTTTCTTGACGTTATTCGTTTTTTAATATAAAAATATATTTCTTTTGTTTAAACATTATAAGTTTAGCCGCCATATGGCGTCCGTCATATTAACTTTTTTAAAAGGCCAGGTAGCATGTACAAAATTTAAATCTTACAACATAATTGAAAATGTTTTGCACACCTGTAGCATATTTGATGTTTCAAAAAACTGAAATGCAAAAAAATAAATCAAAGAATATTTTAAATAAATAAATATTTTACGTAAATGAACTTATGGAAGAAATTTTACATGTAATTAAAATAAGATTACATATTTAGTTTTCTTTTGTTTTAAAAAAATTACAATTTTACTATTCTGAATAATATTAATCATAACAATTCTAATAAGAAGAACTGTTTTTATTATATTACTGTTAAGGAAGTTAGACAAAACGAAGTGGAATAAAAAAGTAATCATCTTTGAATTCTTTTGAACGTCAATCTGGGCGACAAGTATGCAAAACCGACAACGAGCTGTGGATCAATTATAGAAGAACAGATATGAAAAAATATAAAAACTTAGTTCCCAAACAGAGACGGAATTAAGCTCCGTACTACTAATGTTTTCTAAGTCAATTATCTTCCAGTACCTCACCAACTTGGTGTACTATAAGGTTTTTATAAAATATTTTTATAAAATCACTATATGTACTATGAATTCGCTATAAAACAATATACCAATGATGTACTATTTCAGGCTACCAAAGTACGAGACTTAACAAGATTTTTATAATAATTTTTGAAAACAATAGGAAAACATATTTTTTTACTAAAAATTAATATTATAACAAAAAGTTTTATAATCTATAACATTACATCACAAAGAAACGAAAGAATCAAAATTTTTCGCTTCTGAACCATAAGTAATCTGAACTATATACATTACATATAATAGGTGTTTATTTTCTTCATGTGGTGCTTTTGAACACATAGGAAGTCGGGAAGTTTTTCAAAAGTACCATCTTAGATAAGCTCTTAGAGTTCCGCCTGGAACACTTATGGGATCCCTTTGTTGATCGTCCGTCGTCTATCTATCACAACCGATTTTCTCCAAAACTATTTGACATAGAAAATTGAAATTTGTCACAAATATAGGAATTGATGGCCATATCACAGCTGTGTAGTTTTGAATGTTAAATTTTGACTTAAGAGGTAGTTTTGGGCGGTGAAAATTTTTACAAAGTCATCGAGTGGGGTATCAGATGAAAGCTTGTTCGCGAGTTCAAAAAAATATATGACGTAATACTTGCGCAAGCTTTTCATTGCATTATTTTAAAAAAATTCCAAAAATCGCTGTCCCACCACTTTATCTCTAAGAGTACTTTGAAAAAATTCTAGAATATTCTCCATAAGGTGCAAATTGAGCAAAAATTATTAAAATTATCACCCTTTGATATATAAGTATATAAAAAAAATATTTTGCTTGACAATATGGTGGAGATTTTTTTCGTGGAAAGTTGTGAATTTATCCGGGAATAACAGCTGTGAAATCTCAATACGTACAAGTTTTGTATTCGGTGCAATCAGTAATATACTCATATACTTTTCAGTACATTACTGCGTTAAGCATCTGATAAATCATAGGATAGATTTCCTGGTGACCAACGGATAGGTGCCAAGACAAAACGATTCTATTTAATTTGTTTATAATTAAATAAATATTTAGCTAGTAATTATTTGTTTGAAACTTTTATTACACAGATGTCTCGTTTTTTATATGTTCTTGGTAATTCTTATATTGAAGGTGAATATGTGATTGAATTTTATAAAAGTGGTAATCACAATACGGAACACTAATTCCGCAAGTCTGATTTGCACTCGGTCGGTTTTTTTTACATTAGTTCCATATGCAACACAATTTTTAAAGTTTTTAAGTATTGTCATGCAGTAATAATAGTAAGTATGAAAATCGAAATTTTTAATCCAAACAACTTTTGTTTTGTCGATTGAGACGGAAAGTGAAAAATTTTGGTCTAATGAAGAAATTTCTATAGTGTAATTTGTGTTGTAGATTTCCTTATTATTAAATTAAATTTTTCTCGGTAGCTCTTATATGAATTAAGAAATATTTTCTTGATTACAACAAATTTTTTTTAGATCTCATAGTTTCTATAGCATATTCAGTACTTTGATCCTCTTTAAACTCCTAATGACTAGACAATATTTAAGGGCTCACTATTCTACCTGTAATAAGAGAAACGTAGAAAACTGCTATTGATGTATTAAATGTATATGTATAAAACCTATTCTTGTAATTACCAGTATATGCTGGACTAATCTGATCGATTATTTTGAGCTTAACCCAGAATGTAACATATTTAAACTTAATACTAATCGCGATTAAAACACTAAATATAACATTTTATTTAAAAAATATATATCCTTAGTTTAGTTACCTAAAAATATTCATAGCTTACACTACCCTTCGGTGTATATCACTAATTAAGCCCTTCAACTACCTGTAATAATATAATTATGAAACTATTACAATAGAAGTTTATTGATTCTATTGATGATTATTTATGCTAATACTGTCGAAATGAATTTATGAATGTCCAGTCCCACCTAACTAAACTGTTCAACAGATCCTACATTTTAGTTTCGATTCGTAGTTTGAAAGTAATAGTTGTGTTAGAGTCTGTGTTTTGAGAAAGTTAAAGTAAGTGCTTCTAAATTGTATCTGAGAAAATGAGGAAGATAACACCACAACGCGTTGATTCGGCGATACTTCAAGAGAAACAATACTCTGGATTACTTGGTAATAAACCACCACTTATTCGACAGAATGCTTTCATTTTATTACCAACAGTTTCTCAAGAAAAAATAAGATCATGTTGTACCCTCGGATGTACAATATGATAATAAACCACGTTTAGTTCGACAAAATGCATTCATCTTATGGGATCGGAAGGAAACGAAGACTAACAACCAAATTCAGAAAAATTCCTCTGGCGTAATTTCGTTGCCAAATCAGAAAATAAATGTTTTTGAAAGATTGTATAATCAAAGTAAGAGGCCTAATACGCCTAAAACACCTACAAGTAATGCTTTGACGCTACAGAAAAGCAATACCAAAAATAAATCTAATTTAAAAGTTAGAAACCTATGTTTTCCGCAAGAAAGAATTAGTGCCCGTGGTCGCAATGGCGTCCTAAATGTATTAGAAAAAAGGAATTGGCATCCAGAAGAGGAATATAACAGCGGAGATGAGTTAAAAATCGATCATACTGGAAACCAGTCAACACCAATATCTTCTCTACTCAAGGAAAAAAGTTTCGAAAAAGACTCATTAGAATATACTGAAGAAGAAAAAGGCTTATGTTATTTCAGCTTACCTGTGACGGTGCTTTTTGAAAAACTTCCGACTCCCTATGTATACAAAAGCACCACATGATGAAAAGAAATACTTATTATATTTAATGTATTTAGTTCAGGTTAGTTCGGCTTAAGCAAAAAACTGATTGTTTTTTTTCCTTTTGATGTAATATTGTAGATTATAAAACTTTTTATTATAATATTAATTTTAAGCCAAGAAAATATTTTCCTCTTATTGTCCAAAATTATTATAAAAATCTAATTACGTACTTTAGTAGCCTGAAATAGAGCATCATTGATGTATTGTAGTGTAGTGAATACATAATACATATAATGATTTTATAAAAGTATTTTGTAAAAAAAACCTCATAGTACATCAAGTTGGTGGGTTAGAAAGCATTTGTCGTATTGAGCTTAAGTCCGTCTCTATTTAGGAACTATGTTTTGATATTTCTTCATATCTGCTAGTCCTCAACTGATCCACAACTCGTCGATTTTCTGTAATTGTTACCCAGATTGACTTTCAAAAGAGTACAAAGACGATAACTCTTGTATTTCACTCAATTTTGTCTAACTTCCTTTAGAGTAATAAACAAAAATACTCAATATGTAACTTCATTACAATAACATGTAAAATTACTCTTATAAGTTCATTTAGGTAAAATATAAATATTAATGTAAGTTGACGTTTTATTTAAAATATCCTTCCATTTTTTTTTTCATTTCAGTTTTTTGAAACATCGAACATTTGCATGCTACAAGTGTGCAAAACATTTTCAATTAAGTAAGTAAATTGTAAAATTTAAATTTTATGTGTATATATATATATATATATATATATATATATATATATATATATAAAATATATACAGGGTCCTATGAAATTAACCGCATATACTCTTGAGGTCAAATAGAAGCACAAGTGGACAAAACTGCAGTTTACCAAATCATTTACGAAATTAACCCGCCCCGGCCAATGAAGGCGGCTATTTACAATGAAGCAAATAAAATTTTAAACGCAAAAAAATAAATGTCTTGCTAATGGCCGAGAACAACCGAGAGAGGAGAGGAGGGCATTTTGAACCTCTGCTTATTAAAATTATATTAACGTCTACAAAAATATTTAATCTTGATAAAGGTGGATTTTCCACCGTTTAGAAGAAAATGCAATAAGTTTATATATATATATATATATATATATATATATATATATATATATATATATATATATATATGTATGTATGTCGCATTTGGATATATTTTATTTTTTTAAAGTATAAATTTTCATTCAACAAAAGTGAATCCTTTAGTTGCAGGAGATTTTTTTTAAATAATCAAAATTTGAATTTCTTGACATGCACCTTTTTCAAAATTGTTCATTTAACCGATTTTGATCTGTTTTAATAAATAGAAATAGAGTTTATTCTCTAACTAAAAAATATCTCAAATTTAAATATATTTATCCGTTATTATGAGAATCCTAAGTCTAACCAACTTGGGGTTTTTTGCCTTGCTATTAAGAAGTGCTATTTTTTTTTATTGTTTTAATGTCTTTATTGAGTATATCTACATAGTAGGATTTAAAATTTGGAAATCGCTTTACGAGTATTAACAAATGTAAAATATTTAAATAATAATAAAATCCTTTAAGTGGTATTACTCGTATTATAGCAAAATTTAAAATTTGGAAAGCGGTTTAGTAACACATGTAAAATATTTAAATATTAAAATTACCACTAAATTGGTAACAAGGATGATAGGTTTACGCAGTTTTGGTGTTAAGGGTTTTGTACCCTACTTAAAATTTAACAGTAAGATTCACTAAAAGGGAAATAAAACTTAGACCCCACCTTGTTGCCGTGAAAATTTAAAAGTTTTTATGGTCCGGCTGAGTCTTACGTTTCGTTGCAGATTGTTTATGTCGCAAAAAATTTAAAACCAAAAATCGAAAAATGAAACGCTGGGGAAAGTAAGAAAGTTAGTTCATGTTAGTTAGTTCAGGTGGTGTAATTATCAATAAAAAGAATTTTTTGTGGTTCTTCTGCACATCATAATTTTAGTTGGCTTACTGGTGTTATAAAAACACATAGTTCTCAAATTATATCTGTTCTCAAGTCAAACCATTTTAATAAA
>CM032446.1:77217991-77225491 GCA_019049505.1 Pachyrhynchus sulphureomaculatus
ATCGAAACTAAAATGTAGGATCTGTTGAACAGTTTAGTTATGTGGGACTGAACATTCATAAATTCATTTCGACAGTATTAGCATAAATAATCATCAATAGAATCAATAAACTTCTATTGTAATAGTTTCATAATTATATTATTACAGGTAGTTGAAGGGGTTAATTAGTGATATACACCGAAGGGTAGTGTAAGCTATGAATATTTTTAGGTAACTAAACTAAGGATATATATTTTTTAAATAAAATGTTATATTTAGTGTTTTAATCGCGATTAGTATTAAGGTTAAATATGTTACATGCTGGATTAAGCTCAAAATAATCGATCAGATTAGTCCAGCATATACTAGTAATTACAAGAATAGGTTTTATACATATACATTTTAATACAACATCAATAGCAGTTTCTACGTTTCTCTTATTACAGGTAGAATAGTGAGCCCTTAAATATTGTCTAGTCATTAGGAGTTTAAAGAGGATCAAAGTACTGAATATGCTATAGAAACTATGAGATCTAAAAAAAATTTGTTGTAATCAAGAAAATATTTCTTAATTCATATAAGAGCTACAGAGAAAAATTTAATATAATAATAAGGAAATCTACAACACAAATTACACTATAGAAATTTCTTCATTAGACCAAAATTTTTCACTTTCCGTCTCAATTGACAAAACAAAAGTTGTTTGGATTAAAAATTTCGATTTTCATACTTACTATTATTACTGCATGACAATACTTAAAAACTTTAAAAATTGTGTTGCATATGGAACTAATGTAAAAAAAACCGACCGAGTGCAAATCAGACTTGCGGAATTAGTGTTCCGTATTGTGATTACCACTTTTATAAAATTCAATCACATATTCACCTTCAATATAAGAATTACCAAGAACATATAAAAAGCGAGACATCTGTGTAATAAAAGTTTCAAACAAATAATTACTAGCTAAATATTTATTTAATTATAAACAAATTAAATAGAATTGTTTTGTCTTGGCACCTATCCGTTGGTCACCAGGAAATCTATCCTATGATTTATCAGATGCTTAACGCAGTAATGTACTGAAAAGTATATGAGTATATTACTGATTGCACCGAATACAAAACGTGTAAGTATTGAGATTTCACAGCTGTTATTCCCGGATAAATTCACAACTTTCCACGAAAAAAATCTCCACCATATTGTCAAGCAAAATATTTTTTTTATATACTTATATATCAAAGGTGATAATTTTAATAATTTTTGCTCAATTTACACCTTATGGAGAATATTCTAGAATTTTTTCAAAGTACTCTTATAGATAAAGTGGTGGGACAGCGATTTTTGGAATTTTTTTAAAATAATGCAATGAAAAGCTTGCGCAAGTATTACGTCATATATTTTTTTGAACTCGCGAACAAGCTTTCATCTGATACCCCACTCGATGACTTTGTAAAAATTTTCACCACCCAAAACTACCTCTTAAGTCAAAATTTAACATTCAAAACTACACAGCTGTGATATGGCCATCAATTCCTATATTTGTGACAAATTTCAACTTTCTATGTCAAATAGTTTTGGAGAAAAAAATCGGTTGTGATAGATAGACGGACGGACGATCAACAAAGGGATCCCATAAGTGTTCCAGGCGGAACTCTAAGAGCTTATCTAAGATGGTACTTTTGAAAAACTTTCCGACTTCCTATGTGTTCAAAAGCACCACATAAAGAAAAGAAACACCTATTATATGTAATGTATATAGTTCAGGTTACTTAGGGTTAAGAAGCGAAAAATTTTGATTCTTTCGTTTCTTTGTGATGTAATGTTATAGATTATAAAACTTTTTGTTATAATATTAATTTTTAGTAAAAAAATATGTTTTCCTATTGTTTTCAAAAATTATTATAAAAATCTTGTTAAGTCTCGTACTTTGGTAGCCTGAAATAGTACATCATTGGTACATTGCTTTATAGCGAATTCATATAGTGATTTTATAAACATATTTTATAAAAACCTTATAGTACACCAAGTTGGTGAGGTACTGGAAGATAATTGACTTAGAAAACATTAGTAATACGGAGCTTAATTCCGTCTGTTTGGGAACTAAGTTTTTATATTTTTTCATATCTGTTCTTCTATAATTGATCCACAGCGCGTTGTCGGTTTTGCATACTTGTTGCCCGGATTGACGTTCAAAAGAATACAAAGATGATTACTTTTTTATTCCACTTCGTTTTGTCTAACTTCCTTAACAGTAATATAATAAAAACAGTTCTTCTTATTAGAATTGTTATGATTAATATTATTCAGAATAGTAAAATTGTAATTTTTAAAACAAAAGAAAACTAAATATGTAATCTTATTTTAATTACATGTAAAATTACTGTCATAAGTTCATTTACGTAAAATATTTATTTATTTAAAATATTCTTTGATTTATTTTTTTGTATTTCAGTTTTTTGAAACATCAAATATTTTTATGCTACAGGTGTGCAAAACATTTTCAATTATGTTGTAAGATTTAAATTTTGTACATGTTACCTGGCCTTTTAAAAAAGTTAATATGGCGGACGCCATATGGCGGCTAAACTTATAATGTTTAAACAAAAAAAATATATTTTTATATTAAAAAACGAATAACGTTAAGAAAAATTTTGAAAATTCATACTCGGAGGTTTCCGAGGGTACCAAATTTATTTCTGTTTTTGATCTTGCACCCTTACAAGGGATGAAAACAGGAGTTAAGGTTACTAATTATCAGAAATTGTAAAAATTTAGTCCTGGAGAATCGAAATTTAAGGTTTTTTAAGTTTCTAATTATATTTTTAAAGGTAATTTTCAAATTCGTACCACTTATAAAGGTGAAAAATAGGAGATGGGAGTGAAATATTCACATAATTATGTTTTATTGTGTCTGGAATTAAAAATTTAGGTTTTCGAGAACGCATATTAGATTATGTAATGTAAAGTTCCTGTTCCTCTTTTATAAGCTATAGTATGTCAGGTTAAAATAGTTTAAGTTGTCTTTTTGTGGTGTGGGCTAGGTCATGCTCGGTTATGTTAAGTTGTCTTTCTGTGGTGTGGGCTAAGGAATGGTAGTATAGTTAACCAAGGTTGACTATACCTTTTTTCAACATTTATAACTTTGATAGAAAATCGTTGACAGAGATGATTATTAACCGCACTGACGTAATTTATTTTATATATTGAGTTTTATTACCGATTGTGAACGTGATTTTAACTGATTTAACCCATTATCGTCCAATCGGCCATTCTTGGACTTTCAATTCTTATTCCCAAAATTTTGGGCTGATGCCTATTTTGACTCCGATGTCAGTTTTATACCTTTCCACCCTTGACGAGGTGAAAATAAGAGTAGGGGTAGGATCGATATTTTGACATCATCAGGAATTTTTGTGTGCAGATTTAAAAATTTGTTAACAAGAGTTTTTGAGGATGTCAATTTTTACTTTGATATTCCTTGCAGGGATGAAAATAAGGACTTTTACCTCTGTAAGGGTGCAAATTTATAAATCTAATGTCAAAGTCATAATTGACACCCTTAAAAACTCCAGTAGAGAACAAATTTTTAATTCCAAATAGAAAACTTCCTAATTATGTAAAAATCTCGCTCCTCTCTACCCTTATATTTAGACTCAACCATTATTTTTACCTCTTCGAGGGCGGAAAAGTATAAAACTGACATCAGAGTTAACATAAGCGTCCTCAAAAATCCCTGTTAACAAATTTTTAATTTAATGAAACCTAATTTTGTCAATATTTCATTCCCAACCCCTATTTTCATCTTTAAGGGGTACGAATTTGAAAACTACTATTAAAAATATAATTAGAAGCATAAAAAATTTCCATTCCCCAATCTGCAAAACAAAATTTTTACAAATTCTGTTAATTAGTCACCCCAGCCCCTGTTTTCATCACTTGCAAGGAAGCGCTGTAGTAAATTAAAAAAAGAATGAAAGCTACTAGTTTTTTTATATATTTTTGAAAATATGGGAGCACCATTTAGAGTTACTTAATATTATTTGCAAAAAGGAAACAACAGAGCTCATTGGAGACAACTTAGGGAGGCTTACATCCAACTATGGATGGAAATAAACTAATGATGAATATTATTTAATTAAAATATACAAATATATTATTTAACCACTCTCCCAGGGATTTTATGTTTCTGACACCTTTTTTTCAAAGTACCGGAAGTGTCCAAAAGAGTTCAAATTAACTGATAATTTATAAAACCATACTATGCCAAACATTTACTATTTTTTTTACATTACTTTCATATGCAACATAATCTTTCAAGTCTTTAGGTATAGTCATGCAGTAATAATAGTAAGTATTAAAATAGAAATTTTTAATCGAAGCAAACAGCATATTTTGAAATGCAACTGTAACTTTAAGAGTTAATTTTTATTAAGTTTTACATTATTGGACTGTAAAAGCTTTATTGGATATATTAGAATTTTTTATTTCTGAAAATTACTTGAAATGGACCTAATTTAAAATTGTAATACTCAAACAATTAATTTCAGTTACACTGAAAAGTACCCCACAGAAAAAATACCAAATTAAAATTATAAGTCCACCAAAAATCTTTTAAATTTGATTGCTTGTTTCTCTAGATCAGGTGGTTTCAAAAATTTAATGTATTTTTAAATTTTATTTTGTTTCCAATGTATCTAAAATAAATTGTTTCCAATAATAAGTAACATTAAAGTAAATTTTTCCGTGTTTTTCTCTGTTAAAATTCTCTTTATTGGTTTCTCGTATCTACAAGTTGCAAACATAGCCTAAAGATACTATTTCTGACTGCCTTGAAGGACTTTCCTATCCGTCCGTCGGGTCTCTATTTCATAGTCAGGTTTATCACCCTCTTTGAGTGAAGAAAGTAAGTAACAGAAGTAACAGGAACATCGTATTTTCTTTCAAATATTAGCCTTATTTTTGATTTTTAACTGAATTGCTAATTTTTTAAACTGAGTCTCGGTATATATCCTGTATTATATGTATCACAAGTTCTTATCATTATTTGCCTTAAAATTGTTTTACAAAATTTTTCAACATTGCTGACTATGGCACTTAACCTTACGTTTCATTATGTTCCCTCCAAAATTTTATGTTTTGTAATATGAGTTCTTAATGAAAAACAGAATTAATTAATAACTGATTTATTTATGACCGTATTAACAAAATTGTGATATCTGCATTTTGACTGTTAATTAAAAATAAGGTAATACATAAAATTTTAAGTTCTTGAACTCGAGTGTCCAAAACAGTTCGAATTACTTTCTCTGATATGAATACCACACTACTCGAAATTATTGCAAATTTTTTCTTATACCAA
Organism: Pachyrhynchus sulphureomaculatus; assembly: GCA_019049505.1. Lineage (NCBI taxonomy): Eukaryota > Metazoa > Arthropoda > Insecta > Coleoptera > Curculionidae > Pachyrhynchus > Pachyrhynchus sulphureomaculatus. The sequence goes on from CM032446.1 coordinate 77,223,331, forward strand.
TACCATATCTGTCTTCAGGCTTCTTCTTGCAATGATAACTATTCACAAAGGGAAAACTTTGCGCTTCTTGTGCAGCGTAATTTGTTACGCTGCTGTTAGATTACAAGCTTGAATTAATTATGGATCATTGCCCCTGATTCTGATCTGATTAGTTTTGGTAGCATTTTCTATTCTAGAAGTTCCCACTTTCAACTTGATGTTTCGAAACGTTTACCAATTTCAATGCTATATATATATATATATATATATATATATATATATATATATATATATATATATATATATATATATATATGCTATATATATATGCTATATATATATGCTATATATATATATATATATATATATATATATATATATATATATATATATATATATATATATATATATATATACATATATATATATATATATATATATATATATATATATATATATATATATGTATGTATATATATATATATATATATATATATATATATATATATATATATATATATATATATATATATATATATATATATATATATATATATATATATTATATTATATATATATATATATATATATATATATATATATATATATATATATATATATATGTACCATAGATAACAGATTGACCCTGAACTGTGAAGAAAACCATCTAAAACCGAATCCGGTGAAAATCCAGACGTGCGTGTTCCATCTGAGAAAAGAGAATCAAAAAGAACTCTGAACATTAGCTGGAAAGGTAATCGACTACAAAATTGTAATAACCCAAAACTCACTGTCAGGATACAAAACAGAAAGTTATGGCACCGAGTAGTATCCTAAGGAAATTAACAAACATAAGGTGGGGTGCTCAGCCAGAAGTTTTACGAACATCAACTATGGCTCTCAGTTTGTCAGCAGCAGAATACTCAGCTCCAGTATAGAGAAACTCTACTCACGCTAAACTAGTCGATGTAGCTGTGAACGATGCCGTCAGGGTCATAACCGGTTGCCTGAAATCAACTGCAACCGAGAAACTTTCCTCTATTGCACGAATTGCACCCTTCTAAATCGGGAGATAAATAGCAGCTGGAACAGAAAGAGAAAAGCAAATCGATACACATACGATATCCAGTGTACGGACAAGCCCCAGGAAGATCCAGATTAAAATCGAGGAAAAATTTCCTTGCCACGATCCACCCAACTTTGCTATCCCCAAGCAGGTCCGACTGAATATGTGGAAGAACACAGCACCACCAAACTTCATAGTGCTTACAGAAAAAATAAGCGCTGTGAATGATTTCACTTACCGCGTGGACAACCCTAAACAGGCCTTGGACCGTATGTAAGTAGATGCTAGGGAACCCTTAGAAAATGGGGATACATCAACGAGGAAATAAGTTGTGAGTGCAGCGCAACACAAGACTAACATCACCTACTCCATTGCCCAAATATTGGAGCTAGTTGCACATCAGAGGATCTTTTGCTGGTCAGTGAGAATGCTATTCGTATAACCCAATACTGAAAAGAAAAAGTATAATGGTGACTGGACTCGAAAAGTAAGTAAGACGACAGATTCGGGTCAGTTTCAATTATGTATATATGAATTTAATGTTAGAATTCTAGTAGGACTAAGCAGAAGCAACGTAGAAACAGCTATTGATGCTTAGGGTGCTTCAGAAATGCAACTACAGTTTTCTTGGATCTCAACTTACTATGAATTTAGCTCTTTCAAAGTTTTTTAGAGCACCACACCTTGCTACGAAATTATATGTTTTTGTTTCTATCTTATTTATGTATGACAAGAAATAGATTTTACCCATGTCAACAATAGTTTAAACTTAAAGTCACACAATAATTAAAAACATAACCGAAAAATATGGCCGAAGTGAACTCTCAACTTTCCTAATTGTTGAAAGGATTTCGAGGCGAGATTTTCTCTCTATGAAAGGAAAAACATCACTTGAGATAAAATGACCTCACGTCTTGAGGCCACTATAAGTATCTGTCAAATATAATTCAAGGCGTGATTTTTATACTTTGAAACGAGAAACGTCACTCAAAGTGAATTGAACGTCTAGACCATAGTCATAGAGGATGGACTGAGTGTTCCGTATCCCGCTGTGAAGTAAATATCTACGCAAAAGTGTGGAGAGACAAACCGAATGAGCGGCTTAGTAGCTGTCTC
>CM032446.1:77227991-77336756 GCA_019049505.1 Pachyrhynchus sulphureomaculatus
GAAACTCACTGGGAACCTCTATTCTACTTGTTTCCGCCGCGTCGTCGCTAGTTTGAGCAGTATTATTTTCAATTCACTTGTGTTATTCAGTTCTAATGCATATTTGATCGAAGTAGCAAAGTGAATCTTTAAGTTTTTATTTTAAAATGAGTACCCAAAAACGTAAAGCTTTATTTTAAAAGACAAACACGATATTATAAGGAAAATAGAAAATGGAGTTAATCAAAGTGATGTTTGCAAACAGTGGAATTTAAATAAATCTACGGTTTCTTCCACATGGAAGAAGAGGCAAGGAATCTTATCAATCTATGATAAAAGAAACTTTAGTAAGAAAACCTACACGTGAGTCGATAAAAGATTCCTTAAATGTCAAAAACGACATACGAACATATTCCTATTACCGGCAATACTTTACAAGAGAAAGCTGGTGAATTGGGTAGGAAAATAGAAAACACAGAGTTTAACAGTTCTAGAAGTTGGATTGAATGATTTAAAAAGCGACATAATATTAGTGGGGGTAAGATAGTAGGAGAAACTGCAGGAGTGAATATGATGTATATGAATGTATAGCTGGAAATTTGAGAAAGTTATGAATATGGGGAACATTTTTAATGCAGAGGAAACAGGTTTGTTTTACAAGATGACGCCTGATAAGACATTAAAGTTTGTCGGAGATAATTGTGCTGGTGGAAAATTCTCAAAAGTAAGGATTACTGTGTTGGTAACTGCAAATATGTCTGGAACAGAGAAAAGAAAATTGTTGGAGATAGGAAAGTCTGCCATGGGAACAAGAATTAAAATTCACAAACAGAAAAATATTACTTTTGATTGACAATTGTCTAGCACACCCTGAAGTTAATCTACAGCAAATAAAATTGGTTCTTATGCCTCCAAACACAAGTGCAAAGCTCTAGCCTATGGATCAAGGAGTGATACATTCTTTACAATGTCATTATAGAAAGTTTTTACTTATGGAAATGTTAGAGACGATCGATAAAGGTAACATTTTTTCTGTAACTCTCTTGGATGCTATAAACTTTATCCATATGGCCTGGCAAAGAGTCAGTAGAGAAACCATTGCAAACTGTTTTAAGCATGGGGAATTTTTAAGGAAGGAATGTAGATATGACTCAGATGATGACTTACCGTTGACTCAGTGGATTGAAAAACATCAAGAAGATCCTACTGATTGTCTAGAATTTGTTTACGATGCTGACAGTCAACAAAGTACAGTGGAAATCGAGATTAAAAAGATGTTTAATCACGTTAATTTTGAAGAATATGTATGTGCTGATAATGAATTAATGACGAGAGAAATATTAACTTATGATCAAATTGTGACATCAGTGAGTTCTGGAAAGATTTTAAGCGATAATGACGACGAAGACTAGCTTGGAGAAGGAGATAATATTTATGTTCCATCCATTTCAGAAGTGACTAAGAAAATGACTGAAACTCGCAATTTTTTAGAATCTCGTGAAGTTCCTGAACGGATTTGGAGTAGTTTTTGTGACCTTGACAATTATATAAACACCATTTCTTTTTCAAGTAAAATTGTACAAACGAAAATAATTGATTTTATTGTATAAACTATGTATTTTTAATGTTTTCGTTTATACTCGTATATGTACCAACATACATACTAATAACTTTAGTGTGACTTGTTTTATTTTCCTTTGAACATTTTCTTTTTATTTAATTATTATTATTCATTTGTCTAAGCATTAGCGCCTAATCTAAATAAAAAAGTAGTCTAAAATGTTATTAGATTTTGTTTATTGTTTGTAACACACTTTGGATATAGCGAACCATTTTTAGTAATTTTTTGGAGTTCGTTATAAAACGGACTTCACTGTATTTATTCCTGCTATTGTTAAAACTATCAAATCTAAAAAAAAAAACGCGAATAAGAAAAAACTAATAGTAGAAAGCATACTTAAGACCAAGTATTGTATAATAATCTCTGAGAATTGACTTAAAACTCCTATCACTAGTTTTTTCAGCAGATAATAACTTCGATATTTTATTTTAGAAGTCCATTTCTTTCTTTTAAACCTAACTCTAGTACCCGATATTTTCAATTACACAAATCTTGCTTGGTAAAGAAATTCAAAGAAATAACCCAAACTTCAACCAAGAAATCAGAAAAATGTTTACCTAAAATAGGTTTGTTTTTAACTGGAAGTGGATTAGTAAGACTATATTTAAGTAAAACTGCTCTCTGTGATGCAACAAAATCCAGATTAGCAGGGTATAAATCTAATGAAAATGTGGTTTTACAATTTGATTGGAGAAGATTTTGGAGATACTTGAAACCACATATATGGAGTTTAATAGCGGCAATTGTGGTAAGTAAAATGTATAAACTAGTTAATTTTGTTTAGATATGAATAGAATAGAAAGTTCCAGAGATGGATATGTAACATGTCACCAAATTAAATATAAAATAAAATATCATATTCATTGATAAATTTGAACAGCGTTGATAAATTTAAATATAGTGTTATATTTAACATTTTCATGGCCATAATATAAATTACAATAATTAGAATATGTTATCATATCATCAAGAATTCAAGTGTGTAATTTGCTTTGGAGACTAGGAATGTTTTCACATGTTTTTAAAGCAAATTATAGGGTAGACTATGTAACTGAGTTGGTAGTTTTTTTCATAATTTCTTTATGAAATATTCAACATTTTTTTAGAGGTACTGATATTTGTTAATAATTGAGTGCTCAGTATAATTTTTATTTCGGGGTGTCCTAATTGTGAGTTAAATAACTGCCAAAGAATAAATCTAGGTGCTTTTTTATAAATAAATATGATTCCAAGTAGTTGGATTAAAAAATAAGTCAAAAGTAAACCATTGTAAATTTTCAACTATCAGTTATTTTTTTATGTTCTTTTATACATCAATATACAGAGTGCCCCATAAAAAAGCTTATTTTAAAGTATTTATAGTAAAAAAACGAACTGATAAATGACAAAATTTTTTACTGTGTATCAAATTATAGTCTTTGGATAAAAATTTCTTGAAAGTAATATCATCTAAATGTAACCATTCTCGACACATTTCTAATTGATTACTGTTCGGCATGTTGTTTCCGTAATCCTCGCCGTTTCTTACGCAATATTTTGGTTAAGGTAGAAATAGGCCTAATTTAAGAACAAGATATAAGATACAAGAGAAGATAAATGTTGAAAATCGGTAAATTGATTATCTTTTTGAGTAGTATCAGTTGATTTTAATTTATGCATCACCTGTATCTTGTAGGTGTACAGATATAAATCTTTACGAACAATGCGTCGTAACGAACTCCTGGGCAAATTTACACTACTTGATTGCTTGCATACTGAGAGGTCAGGATTCTCGCAAACCACACTCGGATGCACCCTTGGTCACCGTGCCCGATGTTTACCTGGCATAGAACCGGCCCCTCTAAATTTATCCATTTTTTGAACATTCGGCCCGTTATTTATGCTGTGTAAATAATATTGAACTTGATATTTTCGCTCCAGTATAGTCGCATGTTTATTGTTATAAAACTCTTACAGAAAAGTCCGGCGCGTTGTAATTATCTTATACATCTTACTCAAACTAAACCTAACAATTGGCTACAATCAATACTGCCGTTAAAAAGCTAGTTAAGGAACAAAAGATAGGCATGCCGATATTCTTGATTTTTTTAAAACTAGAGCCCAAGTCTCCTTATTATATGTTATGTTATGTATGGTAAAGATACTTAACAAATTTGATTTGAATTTTTTCTTTTATATTAGCATAAGTACTAGGACCATTCTGCAGAACCAATCATATCACAGAACAATATTAAATATTATGAACTAAATATTTATTAATTAAAAGTATTCTGAAGCACTTCAGAACAATGATATCAATGTGTGAGTTGAAAGTTAGGTCTTAGTCAAAAATACCTAACTAAAAGCCTTGCACTTCAGCACTCAAGAAATTTAGAGTTAGCTATTAGGAATTTGAGAGATCAGAAAACAGATTAGACAGAAAGTTTTAGATATTCTGCAAACACCTAGTCTTGAGCTTCCTACGACACTGGTTAGAATATGAAGCTCATGTTTTTTTTTACTCGTCCCACATATATGAAAATGTGCTGTCATAGAAGGTTTTGTACATAAGAGGGGGAAAAACAACGATAATAATTTATAGTTTTTATTAGTTACAAAGCATATTTTATATATTTTTTTCCTTTTTAGGGGGCAATGGTTGTGGCAATATTAAATATACAAATTCCGCTAGTCATGGGTGGTGTTATAAATGTTTTAGCAAAATATTGCGGTGGACAAGGCAGTAATTCATTTTTAACTGAAATGAAAGAGCCAGCATTTAAATTGGTATCTATGTATTTGGCACAAGTAAGAGATTATGTGTTTATTTAAGTATTAATTTTTGATTTTTTGACAAATATTTATATAAGTGAGCCTTTTCCATGCTTTTGTTAAAGACGTAGACCTTTAAAATAAAAGAATTAAAAAAAATATATACTGGGTGGCCTATTAGTGCTTTGATAAAGATTATTTTGTATCTTACCAAAGTTACTGGAAAAGTTTTTTAGTAAAAGTGGTGGACCTCAGAGAAGGACATGATATAAATAAATTTATATGGGGGAACTTAAAAAAGTGTAGTAAACTAACATGCATTTTTTGACATGAAATGTGAAAAATCCAAGATAGTAATTATCTAAATATTTTAAAACTAAAAAGCTTAGAATTTAAGATGTCAGAAGGTTTGCTGAAAGCTGTATGTATTTTATCGTGATGCCTTTTTCAAAAGACTGGTTAATAAAATTTAAAGAGACACAGAATAGTATCAACATATCAGTTGAGTGTAAACCTGTGTTATGGATTTACAATCAGTTCCTGAAATATATTTGACAAAACAATGCTTAATAAATAGTAATAAAAACTTAGTTTTTGAAGTCACGAAAATGGAATATTTTCCACTTTAGAATGGTGTAGCATCATAACAGTTTAATTTAGAAATATTACACAGGCCAACGCTGAAAAAACTTTTTTAATAATTTTACCTGATTCCTATGTTTTTTGGTGTGCTGAGTCCGAAAATAATAATAAAAAAGTCGTATCACCCACCAATTTTTCACATATTAATATTCAAAATGTGAAACGTTTATCAGAAAAATCAGAATTTTATAACGTTGGCAGTAAAATCAAATGTTATTAGGGTGGCAGTTTCGATAAATGTCACAGCTGTTTGTTTTCTTCTAGTTAATATAACCTCACATTGCAGTGTTTAATCTATGTGCTTTAATTCACACTCAAAGTATGGCTAATGGTGGTTGTAAAAACTCTCCCAACACTTTTTGTTATATATGTGGTGAGTTTTTTGTAAAAAAAGTATACTTTGCATATTTTGGTGTAGAAATCGGTAATCAAGAAAAATATTGGGCTCCCCAAAAAGTATGTAATGTTTGTGTCGAGGATCTTAGGAAAAGGTATAAGAAAGAAAAGAAAGCTTTTAGATTTGCAGTACCCATGGTATGGAGAGAGCAAGAAAATCATTCAAATGATTGTTATTTTTGCAGCGTTGATGTTTCTGGATATAACTCCAAAAATAAGAAAGTAATTGTCTATCCTAACTTTACTTCAGCTAATCGGCCGGTAAGACATGGACCGGAATTTCCTGTCCCTGAGCTACCTCAGTCTATTGATGACGTTTTACAGTCCAGTCCCGAATTTAATGAAAGTCAACCGGATGATGATGAGTTTCAATGTTCTCTAGAAAATTTAAAACCACAGTTGTTTACACAAGCTAAATTAAATGATTTAGTGAGAGATTTGGGTTTGACTAATTAAAAAAGCAAAATTGCTTGGTTCTAGGCTGAAAGAAAAACATTTATTGGAATCTGGAACATCTATTTACCTTATAGAACAAGAGATCAACAGTTTGTATTAAATTTTATATATCAAATTTTCCCTATTTTGAAATTTAATTGATCATATTGTGAGAAAACTGTGGGTGATACAAAAAAAAACTGATACCAGATACGGTTTCAGCACCCAAAAATACATAACACTTAGATGTATTGGTTTAAAAAGTTTTTACAAATATTTTTTTGTTGGCCTGTGTTATTGATCCTGTAATGACGTTTTCGATGTTTCTGATTTAACTGAATGTTAACTGAAATTTAAAATTTTTTTGGTATACCATAAACGTAAGATAGGAACAAGGATAAGAATGTACAAGTCATTTCTGCTAAGGTGCTGAGGGCCTGCTAAAATGTGAAAGAAAGCTTTTTTCAAACTTCAAAAATGATTTATGTCTTTATTTTAAAGTACAATTCAAAATACTATACAGGATGCGCATGTTAAAAGAATGCGTGGCTAGTCAACTAGACTTTTTCAAGCCCTTAGTATATACAAAAATATAGTTAAATTACGCCTTTTCAAAATCCTGTAACTTTTATTAAATTACTTTTTCCCCTGTCATTTATAGTAATTGAGATATCTTGCACCCATGCACTAATGTGCCACCATATATTAGTATATGTATGTTGTATTTCCATTTTTTTTTCATTTTAGAGCTTTTTTACATTTTTTTACATATCACTGCTGTCTAATTTGGGAGAAAATATAGCTTTTAAGATGAAGTCTGAACTTTTTGCTTCAATATTAAAACAGGATATTGCATTTTTTGATGCTCAAAGAACAGGAGAGATTCTTACTAGGTAACTTATTAAGTATGAAGTTATCAAACTTAGAAAACTTATAGTTTGGGCTAGGGATGTAGCAGGTCTACCTGGCCAAAATCGGGTATCTGGCTGGTTCGGTTGGGTACGCGGTTTGGCTGCATACTTTATTATCCGGCCAAGCGCCATGTCAAATTTTTTGAGCAAAATCAAAGCAAAATAACTGGTCAAGTGCAAGTTGAATTTGCGCAACTAGTGTTTCGTACGTTAATTGCTTTTAACATAAAAAATTTGGTTACAGATGTATAAAATGATCCGTGACTTCACAAAACACACCCCCAGTTTTCAACAAAGTTTGTTTCCAATCTTTACTGAAATCTGATGACCTTGAAATTTTTTTTTTTTTTTTTTTAAATATTTAAAAATTATTGAAGGTAATGCACTCGTGATAATTTTCGTTCAATCTACACCCCCTGGACTTTTCGAGATAAGGCGGGGGACAGCGATTTTTTAAAAATAATACAAAGAAAAGTGCGCGCAAGTATTACATTATATATACATTTTTTACTCGTGTTTTCACAAGCTTTCATTTGACACCACACACGATGACCTAGTAAAAAAAAATTGTTTTTTCACTTCCGATTGCACCCCCCAAAACTAACCCCTTAAGTCAAAATTTAACTCTCAAAACTACATGGCTCTGATGAGGCAATTAATTCCTATATTATTACCAAATTTCAACTTTCTATGTCAAATAGTTTCGGAAAAAATCGGATGTGACAGACAGACAGACACCGAAGTGATCTTATAAGTGTTCCGTACAGAACACTAAAAAAAACATTTTATTTTTAGATAATCTTTTCTTTTTTTCTTCATATATATTTCCAACCTCAGAAAATAGCCTTTTTCACTAAATACTGAAGAAGCAGGTGCTGAAAGCAACTTGAGAGCAAGTTCTCTGAACCTAGGAAAATTCTTGAATTTAATCTGCCACATGAAACTGGACTTGCTTTACAATCTGTCAATGGCAGACTAAAATAAGAACTGAGCTCTGTTTTTATCTCTTTTATTCCATGGGAGACTCAAAATGTCCGCTTCTGTTTACTTACGTTTTTTCGGTACTGTACTGTTTTTTAAAATACTAAGTGAGACATCATCCAAGGGGTCTGATCCGATATTGAAACCACATCTTCAACAGACACAATATTTACTTTTAACGATATTCCAAGTAGTGGTGATACATACTGAGTAGTTTAACCATATCGCTTGTTTGATGTTTTTTAAAATGTTAAATATGCATCTTTAAATCTTGGATCCAGGAATGTGGCAATTGTATAATTGCTATTGGTTTGGATTTAAACCTTCAGGTAAATTATCCTGCCTAGATCCCAAACCAGGAACCTCGATTTCTATGAAATATTTACTTAATGACAAAATTGTTGGGATCACTTCTGATATTATACACACTAAACTTCTGAAATGTTTGGTTCAAATGGTTGTAAAAGCTTCAGTAACCTTTTAATTAAGTCCCATTGATTTAGCGTCAAGAAAAAGTTAACTATATTCAGCAGTAAGTAAGCTGATAGGTCTTCTTTGTTCAAATAGTCTTTCTAATAGATAATATGTGGAATTCCAGCGTGAATATATATCTTGTACCATTTTCTTTACTCCAGTGGTAAAATCTCTCTGGATTTGTCCTAATTTCATTCTGGAAGGAGATGAGTGGTTTTAAATGAGTTACGATCCTTCTTTCAATACATAACGTCCAATACAGATCTCAATTACTACCAGTTGTTGGGTATTTCTTGCACCCTTTTTTGATTTTAGGCTGCATTGTCTGTAACAAATAGGTGGGCTCTTATGTTGGTTATACTGTTTTCTTCGAGTATCCGATACGAGACATTCTTGATGTTTTCGCTGGTGTGATTACCTTTTAGGTCTCTGATTTTAAGCACAAAATGTTTTGGTTCAAACTCTTTAGTTAGCCAATGTGTCGTCAAACTTATAAAGATACGTCAGATGACCGCATTTCCATTGTAAAGGAAAAGAAATCAACACGTGATAGCAAATCGGTAATTCTAGTCTTGCGTTTTTCGTATATTTCGAAAATGACGTCGGCTTGGAATCTTATATTTCGCCTCAAGAAGACCAAGCAGGAAAAAAAGCTTTTGACACCGTGGAGTTGTCGGCGATACTCTCTACCTTGCTGCAAATGAGAATAGACTACAGATATACTCAGTTAATTCAGCTCATTTATAACAACGCAACGGCAAGTGTAAGAGTTCATGAATCCACAAGTAAATACCGAGTGGAACATGGAATTAGACAAGGTGATGCGATCTCTCCTAAACTTGTTACGTCGGTGTTTTAAGGAACTTAATTGAGATGGAAAAGGCATAACATCGATGGCGAATACTTAAATCACCTGCGCTTTGTTGATGATGACATCAAAAAAGTGGCAGGAAATTAGGTTAACACCTCTCAGGACAGAGATCGGTGGTAGTTCTTAGAGGAGGTCTATATCCAGCAGTGAATGAGGACGGCTAGTCAACTAGATGATGATGAGACCAAGCAGCCTCTTTTATATAGAATTTTTGCGTTTTTATTTTTTAACTAGAAGCATATTCTGCTGGCTTACTTTTTGATAAAGAAAATTTGGTTATTCCAAAATATTCTGTAATATTAACCTATTTTAAATGCCAAGAGGTGGTTGATGGTTCTGCTTCAGCCTTATCTTCATTGACCAAACTATATATTTTAAATGTTTCCATAAAGATGAAGTTCTAGCCTTTTTCCCAAACTTCGCGTGATATTTACGCTGCACAACCCACATACTGCTTATGATTCGTCAAGTAAAAAGTAGATCCAGACTTTGCTAATTTCTTAAAATATAACAATTGTTAAAAATACCTTCTATCGTGGAAAATATCGGCATAAGATTTTTATTTCGTTCGAGGATTGTATTACCACTAAATATGGCATATCGCACGAAGCAACCAGACACGTAGTTGCCTAAGACCGCTCCCTGATTTGTCGGTGCGGTATCGTTTTTCTCGGTGTGCTCAGTACCTATTCGGTAACGAAAATGTGCCGAACGCCTATAATTCAATGAAACCCATCTGACTTGCTTCGTGCACCCGGCGCAAGTCAGGGATACCGATAAAAATGATACCGCACCGACAAATCAGGGAGCGGCCTAATTTATCGCATCTTAACGACATTGCCAAATCATAAAAAAATTCCTAAAGTTAGAAGTGTTGGAAGAAAATGTTAATAAAACGTAAAAGAACGAGTTTAATATAATATTACTCGGATACTCGGTTTTGCTGGATCCTACCTAGCCAGACCCCCCTTTTTTCCAGATCCTAAAAAGCACTACCTGGTAAATTTCTAGTTTAATCATTTAAATCCTTTTTCATGTTAAAAAGTTTTATTATAAAAACTATATATTACGCGGCTATCGAAAGTTTGTTTGTATTTGTGACAAAATCACCCTTCGAGATTTTTACATTTCTTTACGATTCAGAGTACCCGCAAATCATTGTTACCAATTTCCGTCGCCGGTTTTTTGCCTATTGACTCGGTATCTTTTGAACGAAAGGATCAATTTAAAGTTTGTACACTTTTAATATTTAAAGTAGGAAAGGGTTGCATCGTTCATAAGTAATACCGTTTTAGGGAAAGAGAGTGAGAGAGGTATAGTTTTAATAATATTATGAGAATATTTCCTGGGTTTTGGTTAGGTAATTAACAAATTTTAAGCATAATTATATTAGGTCAAAACATAAGGGATCAACGAGCTTAGTAAGAAGGGGTGAATTCCAATATATAATGTTATAGATCCTTGTCAGGATGTTATTTTTTCGTTATGTTCAGTTTTAACAGATTCCTTTTTGCTTCACGCTTTTTTGTGCTCAATATCTAGCCATAAAATCGTGTAAGAAAGTCGAACTTAGTATTTATTTATGAACTACAAGTTTGCAAGAGAAATACTGCATAAATCTCTACCGATTTTATAGTATTATGATTTTTTTATTTTATTGTAACATACATATTAAGTATAGGGTGATCAATAAAGTTTGCAACAAATGGAAACCTCTTTTATTTGCAATTCTGTAGGTTTCATTTTGGGTTAAAAGTTGCCAGAAACAGTTCCTAAGCAATAAAAAAAAATAATTCTATTCGGACAAAATCAGCAATATTTGAAATTGATGTTTTTCAGATAGTAGGTTACCAAAATACAAATAAGAAGTCTTGTAACATTTTTCAACTGGAGTTACAACTTAAAATTAAAAATTGAAAATTCGTATTTAATTGGTAAAGCTTAAAAACGTGCTTTTTGTGGAAAAAAAATGATGTTGAGCTTTTTAACTTGGATTTTTACAACCTTTTCTACCGTTTTCAAAATGTCAATTTTTGCTTTTTTGTATAGTTTTGCTTATCTTGTATATTTTTCAGAAATTTTCTCAAGTCAAAGAACGTTTTTTTAATTCGGCAATTTTTAATGAACGCAAGATTTTGGAAAAACGCAAATAATTTTTTTTTTTTTTCCCTTTTTGTAGTGATTTAGTAGATGAATATCACTGAGGTACACTTTTGTATTAATAGTACCGGGAGTTTGCGATAAAGGACATCACTGGACGTTGCTACTTGGTACTTTGGTAGTCGGTACAATTCCCTACACTTCGAATGCAAGAGTAAAGCGCTTGTTTATTTCTCACAGCATCTGTTATACCATTATTATTCATCATCTAGTGACGCTAGAATTGAAACAGATTTAACCATTTTGTTTGCCAAATCACGCAGTGGTAACTGGAATTGTCGCGCGAACAGCAGTCATTTCTAGGTTACCACAATTTTTATATTGCCCCTTTATAAAATTTTAGCAATGTAGCATCTTTTTTGAACTGGTCTTCTGGTTTTTTTACTGTCGCATTAGACAAACTAATCCCTAAGCACTCTCAATTCATATACACTTAATTTTGTGACCAGTATTTTCTTAAACAAAATAATTAAATATTCAAAAACTGAACAAGTACGCTTTCTGGAAACACGGGTGTGAAATAAAAATCTAGAACAATATTAGCAGACATCAACTATATATATATATATATATATATATATATATATATATATATATATATATATATATATATATATATATATATATATAATATATATATATTTTCCTGTATAGTACTTTACGGATATTATACACACATTTTGTTATTTATTTGTAACTTTTGCAGACTTACATCTGATGTTCAAGATTTCAAAAGCAGTTTTAAACAGACAATTTCGGGAGGTTTGAGAGCTGCAACTCAAATTATTGGCTGTACAGGCTCTTTGGTAATGATCTCGCCCTATATGACATTTGTTGTACTGTTATGTATCCCTTCTGTAATAGGAATTGGGACACTCTTTGGTGCTGTTTTAAGAGCAACTTCGAGAAAGGCTCAAGCGCAGGTAGGTGAGTAAATGCCCTTTTTTATACTTGTGTTAAAATGTATGGTTAATAGTGAGTGCTACACACACACACTGTCTGTGTGTCTGTCATCTGCTTTTTTTTTTAAATTGGTTATAAAACATAGTCTGTATTAAAATCTAACTCCTACATTTTTGTTTTGTACTTAAAAAATCCCAGGGTACAGTCGAGGGCTTTGAATGCGGATTGGAAAGATTTCAGCTAAAAAAATACATCGCCAAAAACTGTACACCACTGTAAATTCAATGTTAGTCATATAATAACAAATTGATAAATGATAAAAATATTTCTTGTGTATCAAATTATAATCTCTAAATTGCTCGGTATGTTATTTTTTGCGTTTGCTGTCGCTTCTTGCCGGATATTTTTTTTCTAAACTTTGGATTATAGGTCTCTCCACAAAAAAATAACCAGCCAAGTGCAAGTCGCACTTGCGCAATTAGTGTTCTGTACGATGATTGCTTTTAAAACAAACATTTTTGTTACGGAGGTATAAAATGATCAATGACTTCACCAAACACCTTTTTTCCCCGAACTTTACTAAAAATTGATGACCTTGAATTTTTTTTTTTTTATTATCAGATAAATTATTAAAGGTAATGCACTCGTGATAATTTACGTTCAATCTACACCCTGTAGAGAATATTGCAGAATTTTTTCAAAATTTTTTGACCTGTACTTTTCGAGATAAGTGATTTTTCGCAATTTTTTGCAATTTTTTACAAATAATACGAAGAAAAGTGTGCGCAAGTATTACATCATATATATTTTTGATTTTATCTCCCAAAGCTAATCCCTTAAGTAAAAATTTAACTCTCAAAACTACATGGCTCTGATGAGGCCATCAATTCCTATATTATTGCCAAATTTCAACTTTCGACATCAAATAGTTTTAGAAATCCATTTTTCCCAATAAATTGGGAAAAATGGAGTGTGTGATATCGCCCCAACCTGCATAAACCAGGTTCCTTAGATATCACCACCAAAATTTTGTAAAGTGAGTGTGAAGGCGTTCTTAATCATATCTTTATACGACCTTAGATCAAATGTTGTGCGACCCTTATCATCCTCAAAGAAGTATGAGCTGATTATTCCATGTATCGACATTGCAGCATTAGCCTTTACTTTAACGAAAATAAAACGGTTTCAATGCTCCAATAGTGGTCATTAAGGTGGAAATGTGCCTTATGCGACAATTGGTGAATGATGCGAATATTTGATTAAGAAAATGCGCTTCCGAGCAATATCAGTTGATAATAGTTCTTGCACTTGACACCTTAAGATGAATGTATTGTAACTAACCTAACCCTTCAAAATGACCATCTTTATTTTTAGTTACTGCCTTAAAAATGTTCAGCAGCCTATTTATTAAACCACTTGGCGTTCTGCTTTTAACATTCGCTTTTTAGGTATTCCCAACCCTGTATAAAACTTGACGGACAACAGTTTTTCACCCTCCGATTAAAATCGTCTGATATTCGATGAGAGCGAGATCGGGAGATTGAGATGACTTTTTCATTATATCTTAAATATATTTTTTTCTCTTTTTCTCTTTAAAATACCTTTGACGTAGTTTTTTAAAAGTATTAATGGTCGTTATTTTTTTGAAAAATAAAATTGCGTTCAGTAATATGGCATATATGCTTTTGCATGATTTTCAAGTATTCTTCTTTCTTTATATTGCATATCATGCTTTTGCAGGATTTTCAAGTATCCTTTCTTATTTAATTTCTCGTCTATTTTACTAAATCATGAAGCTTTCTGCTTGGTAATAGTTGATATAGTGCAAACTTCTGAAATATTTTCGTTAGTTAAGCGGCGCACAAATATTGTTCTATTAGCTGCAAAAATTTGGAATTTCGATTCATACGTCCAAATGGCTTTATTCCATTGGTCTATCGTACAGTTTCTATGCGTTTTAGGCCACTGAAATATGTTTGCAATTACATATCTTCTTAAGCCTATAGACAGCAAGCACCTCTTAAGACTGGTGGTTGAGACTGGTTTAACACGAGTTTATTTTAAAGCAGCTACCCAACACTAGTTCTAACATATACAATATTATATTAAAAGCCGGCCAAGTGCAAGTCGGACTTTCGTAATTAGTGTTCCGTACGGCGATTGCTTTTAAAATAAAATAAAATCCTTACCTAGGCTAAGTTAATTAGGCCCTTGACATGTATATATCTTAAGATCCAATATGTATTTTCACGTTTTTTCTTAGTCAGTAATGTCTACTAATGTGTAAAACAAATATTTACTACCTAAATTTTTATTTAATTATAAACAAATTTTAGAAGAGCTAATTTCCCACTTATGTATGACTGTCTATCTCTGGAGGACGCTTGTCAGATCCTGTATGTCACATTAAATAAAATCTTTGTTGCAAGCGTGCCTCAGAAGTCATGACGTAGAAAGCACTTTCCTCTTTGGTACACCAAAGAAGTCATAGATAACATTTATAAAAAAGAAACTGCTTATCGTAATTTTAGGTTGTTTAAACTTAAGTTTTACTATCAGAAATTCACTCTATAATGACCCACCTAGCATAGTCACTGCCTTTGGTGATTGCTTTCACAGCGTATTTATTAAGTCGTCTAGGCCCGAGGAGTATAGTTATTGGGGGACTCCCCCTTTCTTTGTTGACGTTCCCGAAATTTCCAAGAAGGATATTGTGGTTGCGGCTAGGTCTCTCAAGAATAGACTGACCTCCGGTTCCGACGGCATTCCCAGTTTTATTGTCAAGGATTGCGTGTCCGCTTTATCCGGTCCTTTACTCCACATCTTTAATCTATTGTTGACGACTTATACATTTCCTGCTACTTGGAAAGTGGCCAAAGTCCGACCTATCTTGAAGTCTGGGGATCCAGGTGTGATTGATAATTATCGACCCTTATCTATTTTATGTACTTTCTCTAAAATTCTTGAAACCATTCTGCATAAATTTATTTTTTCAAAAGTGGGAAATACGCTTTCTATTGACCAACACGGTTTTATGCCTGGCAGATCCACCGTCACAAATCTTGCCTCATTCTCGCAGTTTGTGTGCGTTGGTATCAACGATGGGAGCCAGATTGACGTGGTTTATACGGATTTTCGCAAAACCTTTGATCGGCTTAATCACTACTTACTGTTGGATAAGGTCGGATCTCGTTTTGGGCTCTCAAATAACCTGATTGATCTTTTAAATTCATAGCTCCTGGATTGCAGGTTCTTTGTAGAAATCAATGGGTTTAGATCGCCTTAGATTCCCACTTCAGGTGTTCCAATCTGGGACCTCTTCTTGCCTGAAGCTTGCTTATGCCGATGATCTTAAGATTTTTAAGCGCATAGACTCGGTTTCTGATTGCCACGAATTACAGAGTAGGCTTAATGCTCTCACCAACTGGTGCTCTGCTAACAGGCTCACCTTAAACGTTTCTGAATGTAATGTCGTCCAATATTCCTATCGTAACAACCCTATATTTTTCAACTATTCCGTAGATGATACTGTTCTACAGAATCTTCGTTCGGTTGGAGTTTTGGGTATCATCTTTGACGAGAAATTCTCTTTTGTTGATCATATTGAACAAATGGTTGCTGGTGCATCAAGGATGCCTGGGTTTCCTGATCAGAAATTGTACAGACTTTATTAACATATCTGCAATCAAGCTTCTCTATTATTCCTTTGTTAGGTCTAAGTTTGACTATGCTTCTATTGTTTGGTATCCAATATACAATTGCTATAACAACTCAGTCGAATCGATACAGAGGCGCTTCATTAAATATCTTATTTTCGGGGAGGATGGTGTCTATCCGGATCGCGGTGTTGATTACGGGCTGATCTTGGCAAGGTTTAATGAGTTGCCTCTTACAAAGAGAAGGGGCATTCACTCCATCAAATTCTTATATAAGCTGTTAAATCACCATATTGATTGCCCTTTCCTATTAAGCAATGTTTCTTTCCATGTACCACGCCTTGGGGCAACGCACTCACCTATTTTTAGCCTCGGCCTGGCTAGGTCAAATATATTATTCTACAGCCCTATTTATATAATATGCAAGAACGGCAATGTGATTGGAAACTCCGGTGATTTCCATTCCAGTAAACTGTCGGTACTTATTTGTTCTTTGCTCAGTGTTTCGAGGTTATTCAAATTTGTAGTTTTTTATTATTACTGTTTTTTTTTTTTAAAAATTTGGAGATTATTCAGACTGTTAAATGTTCTTACTTGTACGCTCTGATTATTATTTGATTTGTATCATGTTCTTCTTTTATATGTAGCTCATAAGTATAAACATTGTTCCTGTAAGTGGGCCTTGGCCTGTTGGAATTGAATGTATAGATAAATAAAATAAAATTATGTCTCTTTTTATAGGACTGACTCGGTAATATACTGAAAAATATATTACAAAAACATCCACCATATCGTCAAGCACGATGGTTTTCGTAGTTATTTGTATACTAGATAAATTATCAAACGTAATGCGCTTGTGATAATTTTCGTTTAATCTACACTTTATGGAGAATAGTCCAGAATTTTTGTCAAACTTTTCGATCAGACGAGGACAACGATTTTTGGCAATTTTTTAAAAAATAATACAAGGAAAAGTATGCGCAAGTATTACATCATATAGTATATGTTTTCACAAGCTTGCACTCGACACCCCACTCGATGAACAAGCAATTTTTTTTTCTTCATTTCCGATTTCAGCCCTCAAAACTAACCCCAAAATTTAACTTTCAAGACTACTGATTGGGCCATCAATTCCTACATTTGTGATAAATTTAAACTTTCTATGTCAGATAGTTTCGGAGAAAATTGGGTGCGACAGCCAGACAGACACCAATGTGATCCCATAAGTATTCCGTATGGAACACTAAAAAGCAATATGCATGAATTAGAACTGTTTAAAAAATTGAAAATCCCTATTAGCGTCATTACTGCAGTACTTATTTTATTATGAATATGTGTGTTTAGGTGGAAAAAACTACAGCGATAGCTGATGAAGCAATAAGCAACATTAGAACAGTTAGAGCATTTGCAATGGAAGATCAGGAAATAGCATTGTTTACAGCGGAAGCAGAAAAGGCAATGTATCT
Organism: Pachyrhynchus sulphureomaculatus; assembly: GCA_019049505.1. Taxonomy (NCBI): domain Eukaryota; kingdom Metazoa; phylum Arthropoda; class Insecta; order Coleoptera; family Curculionidae; genus Pachyrhynchus; species Pachyrhynchus sulphureomaculatus. Next base: position 77,245,238 of record CM032446.1, read on the forward strand.
TAATGAGAGTCTTGGGTTTGGTATAGGACTATTCCAAGCAGGGACTAATTTATTCCTTAATGGGTAAGTAACATTCAACTATTTGTTTAAATAAACTAAAATGGAGTCTTATTGGGAGAAGTGTCTCAAGCTTTTACATTTAAGTCTTTTCAAAAAAAAACTTTTGAGAAGATAGTAGGAGATTTGTAATATTATAAGAATTATAGCAAGATTTTAAGTATACAATTGGAAAGGAGTCTTAAGTATGATGGCACATTATTTTTAGTTCTATTAAAATTTACGTAGGATTGCAAGTAACATAGTTTAATATAATTACTTAAATAAATATTTTTGAACTTAAATATACTTTCTATAATTGATAAGGATCAAAAAGATATTAATTTTCCATATATCAAAATGTGTACATTTTAAATTTGAGTCATTAAAATTTTATTATGAATAAAATTTACGACGCATTAGGTGAAAGAACACAACAAGAAAGTAAAAAACTATGGTGAAATGAAGAAATTGAAATTTTAGTGAGAGAAAAGAAACAGCTTTACCAAAAATGGCTTAATTCTAAGAAAGTAGAAGAGCAGCTACTTAGGAGAACAAAAAAGTTTGAAAACGTGGAAATTTCTTAGAAAACTTAAAGCTACAAAAGGAAACCAATCAAACATACAATTCATTTCTACACAACAGTGGGTAAACCAGTACAAACAACTCCTTACAGAATATAGACCTGAATACACAAACTGTTCTCCTACCGAAGTACATATATAAGGGGATGAAATTAAAATAGAAGTCACAACAGTTAAGAAAGCCGTTATGAAATTAAAAAAACGGTTGGACCCGGAGGCATTCCCGGCATACTGCATAATAGAAAAGGAATTTCAGGACAAGGAAGAGGAAGAACGGAGCGGATTTCGACAGAACTTTTAATGATAATATATTTTGTTTAAAACAACTAGTAGAGAAGAAAAACGAGTATGAATCTTTATGTTCATTGACTTGCAAAAAGCATATGATACAGTGCCTATAGTTAAGTTATGGAATGTATTACAAGAAACACAACATTAATTATACATTAATAAGAGCAATCAAATACCTATTCAAAAATACAAAATCACAAATAAAAGTAGGAAACAAATTATCGCTAGAATTTTACGTAAATAAAGGATTGCGGCGAGGCTGTCGTATGTCCTCCAGTCTTTTTAAAAATATATTCAAAAGGAATTAGAAAATTGGAGAAAGAAATGTCATGGAATGGGTATAGAAATAGGAACATGTTTATATGCCCTGCAGTTTGCCGATGACCAAGTTATTATTACCAATTACAAAGAAGTCAAGAATATAATGCTCGGAAACTGCAGGAAGAATAGTGTAAATGGCGTCTAAAATTAAACGTACAAAAAACAAGGTACTTACCAATGGGAGTAGAATTATCCGCTATACAGCTAGAAAACAACAAGGAAATTGGTTCACGTGAAGAATACATCTACCTGGGAACTATTTTGGATAGAAATGTAACAGATGAGAGAGAAATCAGGTTGAAAATAACCACGCCCGAAAGATAATCGGCTATATAAATGCAATACTATGGAGTGGGGAAATTGGAAAACGAAGAAAGTTTGACATGTACAACATTTTGGTAAAAAGTAGCCTTTTATAGGGACTGAATCTTGGTAGAGATGGACGCTATGAGACGATCACTAAAAATATCTCTTAGACTTAGAGTACGAAATGAAGAAGTATGTGTAAGAATTGGTATAGACGGTACATCACACAATATATATACACAATATATATACACATATATATATATATATATATATATATATATATATATATATATATATATGTATGTATGTATGTATGTATGTATGTATGTATGTATGTATGTATGTATGTATATACAGTGGCGTGCAAAAGTTTCCGGCCAGTGACATTTCGTACTCTAATTTATTAAAAAAAGGCTAATGATTTTTAATCATTATGAGATGTGAGTATGAGATATAGGAAACAAAATAATATAGTAAAAGAATATTATTTATGTTTGTGAATATATTTATTATTATTATTCTTATATTTATATGTGCAAAAGTTTCCTGCCACTTTGTACTACGAGAAAAATTATTAGTCCATATGCTCTCTAAGAGACTTAAATTATATATTTATGTTAATATTTTGTAGCCATACCCTTTGCAGCGATAACAGCCGCACAACGATGTGGCATTGACTCAATCGATTAATACAAGCAGGTGAAATTTTATCTCATTCTTCCTTCAATGATCTGAATAATGCGGCTTTATTTGAATGTGTATGCTTTCGAACTTGACGATCTAGCGTTTCTGATAAGTGTTCTATTGGGTGAGATTGAGATGGCCAGCTTAAAACTCTCACATTTGAAGCAGAAAACCACTGTTTTAACAACTTGGATGTATGTTTGGAGTCATTTTCCTGCTGAAATATCCAATTCTGTGGCAATGTTTCTTCAGCATATGAAAAAAGATTGTTTTTTAAAATGTCCTTGAAAATATCAGCGTTCATATTTCCGTTGATCTCGATCAATGGACTGACTCCTTGTGCAGAGAAAATTCCCCAAACCATCACACTTCCTTCACCGTGTTTTACAGTAGGAATTTGGTACCGAACATCGTTTCTCGTACCAATAGAACGTCGTACATGTTCTCTACCATCGCTTCCAAAAAGATTAAATTTAGATTCTTCTGAGAAAGCTACTTTTTTCCAATCTTTGATTGTCCAATCTTTGGCAAATTGTAATCGGGCCTTCTTATTCTTTTTACTGATTAATGGTACTACGACTAACATTAGCTAGGTTTTCATCCTTTAGCTCGCGTGCAATTTCGGCAGCAGTTTTCTTGACATCCGCAGTTGATTTGCGTTTAATGATACGATCTACTTTTTTAGACGTTTTTCTTGGTCTTCCACTACGCGGACGATCTTTTAAACCATACCCACAACGGTATTTTACAATAATATCGTTCACGGTTGATTTACCTATCGATAATAATGAAGCTATCTCACGAGAAGACTTTCCTTCTTTTGAAAATTTTATTACTCTCTCACGAATTTGGATTCGCATATGCCGAGCCATGTTTATGCTCCCACGACCTTTTATGAATTAAATGTGAACATTCAACGCGCTATTATTCGTAAATACGTCTTTGAACGTCCTACTGCGTTAATGTATATTATGTGGCCAGAAACTTTTGCACATATAAATATAAGAATAATAATAATAACATGTTCATTCACAAACATAAATAATATTGTTTTACTATATTATTTTGTTTCCTATATCTCATACTCACATCTCATAATAATTAAAAATCATTAGTCTTTTTTTTTTAATAAATTAGAGTACGAAATGTCACTGGCCGGAAACTTTTGCACGCCACTGTATATATATATATATATATATATATATATATATATATATATATATATATATATATATATATGTGTGTGTGTGTGTGTGTATATATGTGTATATATATATATATATATATATATATATATATATATATATATATATATATATATATATGTGTGTGTATATAATCTCATTACGTTGCATCCGAAGGTCTAAAAAATTATTGAATACTACCTACTCCTCTTTACGATTTCTAGGAAGTGATTAAATTAGAAAAGCAAAGTTAAAAAATTGTCAAATGTTTTTAGACTATAACTTATATTTTAGTACAGTTTTGATGACTTTATACATGGGTGGTCATTTACTCGCTACTAACCAAATTAAAGCAGGTGAAGTGATGTCGTTTCTAATGGCTGCTCAAACTTTACAGAGATCTTTGGCCCAGATGTCGTTGCTGTTTGGCAGTATCATAAAAGGATTAGCTGCTGGAGGAAGAGTATTCGAGGTAAAGCATATTAGTTGTTTTTGGTATTACTACACGTCATAGTGAAATCACACGATTGGAAACGTGCCCATATTTATCTAGCTGTGTCAGTCAGCAATTTTAAATTAAAGAAGCATATAATATTGGAGATTCTGACTAGATCAGGGAGTTTAATATTGACTTTTAAATTAACAGAATTTTTAGTAATTTTGTCGGTCAGTCAAGGAAAATATTCATTATATCTGGAAAAGAAAATGATAGAGCATAGACAAAAAGCTAGATTATAATAAGTAAATTAAAATAAAACAAGGAATCTCCGGCTTAGTCACAGGTCGTAGACCTACCATGCGTTTTTTTATCAAATGATTTTACACGTTTTGCAGAGTGTTTGTTGTTAAAATTATTAGAAACAGGTTGGTTAACGGTTAGTGTGTTTACACCCAGCAAAATTTAACAAAAATAAACTGACAGTATCTAATAGAGAATTTAGATATAGATTAATTCAATACTATATACTAATATATAGAATATTATATTAAAAGCCGGTCAAGTACCGTGGTTGCTGAAGTATTCTATAAAATTCAGTCACACATTCATCTTCAATATAAGGATTACCAAGAGTATATAAAAAACGAGACATCTTTGTAGTAAAAGTTTAAAACAAATATTTACCACCTAAATATTTGTTTAATTATAAACAAATAAAATTATTTTTGTCTCGGTACCTATCCGTTGGCCACCAGTCATAATATTACTGATTGCACCAAATATGTATTGATATTTTTTTTTATGGGTTTAGCACACGTGCTGAAGGGAAGTCTCTAAAGCACTCCAGGAGCGGCATATGTGCGGAAAAAAAAAGCGATTCACGTTGTTCTTGAATCGCTGTAAATTGTACTCGGCAAATTATTCCAAAGGGATGATGTTCTCCATATAAAAGACTATTTGAAAAGCGTTATACGCGGAGTAACACAAGCTGAACCTCATACGGATGTGAAGTATTAGCGTGACGTGTATTTCTAAACATGCACCGCTCCGGGAGGAATTAAGCGGGCTACATCCTTCGAACACTTTCATAACTATGTCGGGTTCAGCAATGTTAACTTTTTTAGAAAAAACCGCCGCCTGGGTTTTTGTAGCGTTAAATTCCACTTAGTTACTGTCGCCCCAAGATAGAATTTCTTCCAGGTCTTTGTTAAGTTGAACGACCTCCTGCTTTCTGCGGATATTCGTCTGAGTAGCCGATGTCCGAGCGTTTAAAGTGAATGAAGAGATAAGTGTACTGTCATCTGCAAAGCTGTAGATTGGGTCCCGATAGCTCTTAGTCTTGGTTGAATTCACTACTTTCTACGAAAAGAATTTCCACCATATTGTCAAGACACACAGTTTTTTATACCAGAAAAGTTATCAAACGTAATGCTCTCGTGATAATTTTCGCTCAATCTATACTTTATGAAGAATATTCCAAAATTTTTTCCGAACTGTTTGGTTAGTACATTTCGAGATAAGGGGGCAGCGATTTTCGGCCATTTTTTAAAAATGATATGATATTTTTGAACTCGTATTTCATTTGATGATTTAATGACCTTAGAACATTTTTTCTTTCAGTTCTGCCCTTAAGTTAACCCCTTAAGTCAAAATTTAACTTAAGACTATAAAGTTCTGATTGGGCCATCAATTCCTATATTGGTGCCACATTTCAACTTTCTATGTCAAATAGCTTCGTTGAAAATCGGGTGTGACAAACGGACACCGAAGTGATCCCATAAGTGTTCCGCACGGAACAGTAAAAATGAGAGGTTTGCATTCTACTTTCGGTTTACCTGAAAGTTATAAAATGTCGCTATTTTCAGGAAAAATAAAATTCCTGTTTTTTCAATACAAACATTTTCAGAATTATATCTAATTTGTTTCGCCAAATATAGTTTAATGGTCAAACATATGTAAATGCATAGAGAAAGATCTGGAAAAAAAGTCGAGTTGATAGGAATAATGTCGTTGGGTAATTACCCAGATTACCTAAATTCCAGTTTTTGCAGTATGATTTTTGAAGAAACCTTAAAAAATTCCTTTTTCTTATCATTGTTGACTATATTCTTAAAATAATACAGAGATAATAATAAATTATAAATCCTACCCTTGTATCTGCGACGGGACATTAATATAGGTTTAATACGAGTAAATGAAAAGAAATATATTTAAGTGGATTGTAAATTAAATATTAAAAGTAGTTAATGTCGAATATGGGACTTTGTGGGAGTTTTATGATCAGAGATCTGTGTGTTCCAACTTTAGTAATATTTATTTAGTAGTTGTGTAATCTAAAATCTTTCTAATGGCTTTCAAATCTATCACAATAGAGATACACGCTGTATCATCTCGTAACTGAATATGACTTTATCCTACAAATTTCTACAGTATTTTAGGACTCTAATTAATGCATCTGTATAATTATAAGATATTGGAACTGTTGTCACAACCGGCTAGCAGCTCATGCAAATCGTGCGATCACGTTGAGTGCTTGGTCGCTATAGAAGCCTAAAAAATCACTAGTACAACTTTCTTAGCGTATCTATTCTACGTGAGGCATTTCATATAAATGTGTTGTTTTTATTTTGTGTCTGTAGTCGTGCTGGCTGAGTCACTCGCACCCAGACACCACCATAGGGCCCATCATTAGGTTTCTGTAGAAAGAAGTGGGACACATTATTACAAAATCATTAAGATCGAACCAAGGAAAACCAACGTAACTTGCGGAAATAAATCGGTAAACCCAGTTTTCTTCGATTTAATTGACTATGACTGATTTGAATTGTCCGCACAAATAAATCTAAAATATATTTCTTTTAGTACGTTAATATGGAACCTGCCATGAAGCTTAGAGGTGGAAAAATTTTACCCGATGATGAGATTAGAGGTGACATTGGATTTAAAGATATTACATTTGCATATCCTACTAGAAAGAAGCAGGTAGGTTTTGGGATATTAGAAGTTATCTAACTAGTTAATAGCTCTTATTATCTGACATTTATTGATTTTTTTAGCATTCAAGCAGCTTAATAAAAAACTTCATATGTTTTACTAGTGGCAATGTAATCAAAGAGTACAAATTTATTAACTTGTATCAAAATGCAACCTTTGTAGCGAATTTATTGTCCGTTCGTACATTTGTCCTAAATATATCTGAAGAACTTCTGAAGAGATTTTGTTAAAAGTTGAAATGTTTGCTTATGTATGTATCTGTGTCTGTATCAAAAAGGATTTTCCTTGCGTATACAAAAGCGAATTTTTACTGGCCGCATTGTACCGAGATAATTTAAAAACTATATGGACAAATGTTTGTATATCTTATTTAAAATAAATGAGAATGACCTTTTTCAATAATCTAATAATAATATATGTCAGGAATTTGGAATCTTTGGCACAATGACATTACTCGGTATATATCACCACTATAACAAACACATTATTTTTGCTCTCGACGTGCGTTTCGCTAACCATGTTAACTTCAGTCAATTATCGCTCCTGATGTAGCTAACGTGGTTAGCCAAACGCGCATGGAATGCCAAAATAAAGTGTTTGGTATAGTAGTGATGTAAACTGAGTAGTACGCAGTACTAAAATCTTTAAATTAATAAAGAATGTTTTCTATTATATTTGCAGTTTTGTTTAGCCGTAAATAATATAAAATACTTTTTTTTTGGAAAAACTAGGTACAAATTACCGTGCAAAAATTTGTTATTGTCCTTTCTACTTGCACATTTTGTGTGTTCGTTACGAAAACTAATTTCTCTAATTTTTATTTAATTTTGTTTTATTTCTTAACGTTAGACTTTCTACATCTTTTTGTTTTGGATTTTGTCTTAACCTCTCGATGTCAAAAACATAGATACAAGCGATCCGAGTTTGCAGTGATTTAACACGATTCTCAAAGATTGTATATTTACCAATCAAGCACAGCTCAATTTGTTGGGTTGGAGCAAACATTTCAATGTACTTAAAATTACAATCTAGGAAATAATTTTTTAAAAATGGATTTTTCAACGGAACCATTAAGGGGGCAAATACATTTAGGCAGTTGAAAATAAATCAATTTTTATTATATTTTTTCATGTGAACGTTTTATATAACATTAATGGAATTTAAGGTATAATTTATTATTTAAGCCTAGAATTTTTTTTTTTCATGTTGAAAAATGGCCTAGTCTTCCACAAAGTTGTGCCTCGAGTGGTAAAAAGGCGTAACATGTACCGCCTGCTGTATTGATTGTGATGATTGATTGATATATTGAATATACAGTATTGAAATTTTATACACATCTAAATAAAAGTATTACCTTGTACTTGAACCTAAATATTTTTAAAAATCATTAAAAAGAAGTTTTGTTTATGGCAAGATTTTTCATATTTTTGAGGTTCATGCACAGCATATGAATGTTAATAATAAAATTTAAGAAAAACTTGTTTGTTTCAGATCAATATAGCAGAAGCTAGGGGTTATGCCATTTTTACCTTTCCTCAGACAACCTTGTCAGAAACCAGTGGCCTAATTGTCATTTTTCAATATAAAAAAAATGTGTTAATTCTAGTCTTAAATAACAAAAAATCACACCTAAAATTTCATTATCGTTACATAAAAAATTCACATAAAAAAAATCACAAAAATTGTCACCTGCCTAAATGTATTTCCCCGCCTAAAAATTGCAAAAATGCTTTTGCACTTATTTCCGCCGATATAATAAATAATTTTATTATATTTGATATATCAGAAATATACAAGGTGTATCGACCGCAAGACCGAATCGCTGTGGCAGAAAGATGATGCTCTGTTTTCATCGATGGGTTACGCACTTGCTGAGCATCGCTTTGGTTCGTACGAAGATGTGAAAAAATGGCTCGATGAATGGTTCGCAGCAAAAGGGGAAGATTTTTACTGGCGTGGTATTCACAAATTGCCCGAAAGATGGGAAAAATGTATAACAAGGGATGGAGCATACTTTGAATAAAGCACTTTTTATCATTCTTCCGAATTTAACATGTTTTCTTAGAAAAAAATCCGCATTTCATACTTGTACACCTGGTAATTAAAACTGAAGATTCTGGACAAATTTTTATGATAATCGGATAAAAGATATTTTTGAAAAGAGGTCAAAAAATAATTTCGTTCAGATTTGCTCAGAAATTCTTAAAATATTTGTGGTTTTCATTATTTTATGCAAATGTTTGTTACTTTTTAAAATTTTTCTCTTTAGATAATATTAGAAGACTTCAATCTTTTTGTTCCTGCCGGTAAAACCATTGCCATTGTTGGCGCTTCTGGAAATGGAAAATCAACAATAGTCGCTCTACTTGAAAGGTAAGTTTTTTCAGCAGTCATAGAATAGGTTTATTCTGATCTGAAAAAATAGAAGAAAAAAAAAGCTAAGTGAAACTCTATTGACAACGTATATATATTAAAAACAATCGTTGTATACACTATAGTTTACTAAAGATTTTCTATGTTAATGATTACCGACGTTGTCAGAAATAAAAAGAAATCTGATTGCCCCAGGACGTTCTAATAGAAACATTATTAATAGATTTATTACTAAAGGCCAGCTCAGGCGCAGGCGCGTTTTTGTTAATAATCAGCCATATTGTTTACCAGTGGCGCAGCGGTAACAATATTTCATTTCATTCATGTCATCATTTCTTTAGGGTTGATGTTTTACTTTATTATTGAGATCTACTATTTAAGATGAATATATATATATATATATATATATATATATATATATATATATATATATATATATATATATATATATATATGTATATATATATATATAAATAAATAAATTTAGGATAGTTTTTTGTTCTTGGTCTTGCGGTCAATTTTTAATGAAACAAGTTTACTTTTGGTTAACGTTTCGGTTTATTTTATTTAAACCATCTTCAGAAATTGATGATTAGTGTTGTTTTATACAGAAATATATATAAAGAATAAATATTAGTGTTTAATTATAGTTTTCCTACCTTATAGTTGGATCTTTTGGTTTACATGTTAACAGTTTCACAGTTTTCGTAATACTAAATTTAAAAGGTTCATATATTTTATTTCACTATTTGTACAGGTAAAATGGGTAAATCCAAAATTTATTTATTGCTTTTATATTGTTGTTACTTTAATTGTTGTTAGTTTAGTAATTAGGTTTTATTAGGTTATTAAATCATTGTATACAATACTCAGGCTTTCCGATAATTTAAGGTGTTATTTGTTCTTCGTATATGTACCATTTCTTTTATGTTTCGTTTTTTATGATTATTTTTGAAGTCTAGGATTTGGGCATTATTAAAATTGAAATTATGCAATTCATCTAGGCCATGTTTTGATAGGGCAGTATGGTTTTGGTTTGTGTTTCTTATGCTATTTTTATGTTCTATTATTCGTCTCTTTAAATATTGTTTTGATTGTCCAATGTATGTTTTTGGACAGTTTTGGTGCAGTCTATTTTGTAGATTAAGTTTGTTTGTTCTGCTGTTGGTATTGTTGGTTTAAGTTTGGTGAAGATATTTTTTGAGTTGTTAGCCGGTTTTTCTGCTATGTTGATGTTATGTGGTTTAAGGACTTTTTTGATCTTATTACTTAATTCAGGAATGTATGGTATGGAAATATAATTTTTCTTAATTTCATTGTTACTTTGTTTAGATTTTTTTATGATTATTGTATACTTTATTTATTCGGTTTTTTATAATTGGTTCTGTAAATTTTTTTGGATAATTATTGCTTAGTAGAACGTTTCTTACTTTATCTAAGTTTTGGGGTCTGTCTTTCGGATCAGGTAGTAATAGTGCCCTATCAACTAGCGAATTGACAACACTTTTTTTATATTTTTCTGGTGTGAATGAATTATAATTTAAATATCTACCTGACCATACAGGTTTAGTCATATTTATTTATATATATATATATATATATATATATATATATATATACATATATATATATATATATATATATATATATATATATATATATATATATATATATATATATATATATAGGGTGTTATGAAATTCATTGCATATATTGAAACGGGTGACTCGAGGGGTCAAGTAGAAGACCATTCAATACTTTTTCAAATTCAAGGATTTTTGAAAAAAATAAAAAAAGGGGAAAACTGCGTTTTTACCAAATCATTTACGACATTAACCCGCCCATGGAAGGCAGCTATTTACTATTTTACAAACAAACAAAGAAATAATTTCTTGCTAACGGGCGAGAACAGCTGAGAGAGGTAGGGCAAATTGAAGCTCTGCTTATTTATATTAACGTCTACAAAAATATTTAATGTTGATGAAAGTAGATTTTCCACCGTTCAGAAAAAAAGGCAAAAAGTGTTAGGATTAAAAAACTAGAAACAAGTCGGCTCAATCATAAGCGGAGAAAGAGGCCTTGTGTTGTGTCAGTGTGGCTGGACAGTTTGTGCCACCAACGTTTATATTCAAAAGAATGAGAGAAAATCCTGAATTCAGGAATGGTACACCTTCTGAGAGTATCGTCACTATTTCAGACACTGGCTGTATTAACTTAAACTTATTTATAAAATGGATGAAACATTTTATAAACATAGTAAAGCCAACCCCCAATAATAAAATAGTACTTCTGCTTGATGGAAATACAATGCATTCGAAGAACCTGGAAGCGTTGAACATAGCAAAGGCTAATGGGATAACAATGTTACAACTGCTTACTACTCACTGGCTTCCGCCATGGGACGTCTCTTTTTTTTTAAACCTATGAGCAGTTATTATATTCAAGCAACAGAAAAATGATTGAGGACAAGACGAGGTCGTTAAGTAACGCAATATCAAGTTGCAAGTTTATTTACAGAAGCTTACCAAAGAGCTGCTATCACTGACACTATTGTGAACAGATTTAAAGCAGCTGGAGTCTAGCCCGTGACAAAAACTTCTTTTCCGAATATTTCTTTAAAGTGAACTAAAAAGCTACCGACCGTCATCAGATGCCCCAAATGAACCCTTTGATGCTCGGACTTGCCGCCCATAACAAAGGAAGGGTTTTTTGTCGACGTTCGACAAAAAAATCCTTTTTAGTCTTTAGATTTTATAAAGCCGTACAAGGTTAACGATTTTGAGACCGATCCCAATAATGTTTTTAATAGGCTATCCTTTTTACAATGAACCAAATAAAATTTTGGTAATTACATGTGTTAAAATTATTACTTATTAGGATCATATATTGAAATATAAAATTTGTGTAATTAATATTTTGTCAGGAAGTAAATATTTTAAAAGACAACAATTTTTGTAATATTTTTCTTTTATTAAATTTGTTTAGTAAAATATATTCAAATGTGAACAAGACTATAGTAACTGTATATAACCTAACATTCTGGTTCAAGCTGGGCTTTTTTATTAAAAATTTTTCCCAGCAGACTAAATTAAAAAATTATTCTAATTTTAATAACAATAGCCAAAGTACCTTCACAAAAAAAAAACACAAATAATAACAGTCATTAAAGGATAAACATCCGGAAATGACTGAAAGATTATCGGGTACATAAGGACTGTTATACCAAGTATGCAGAAGACAAGTAAACCGCAAGGCCTTACAGTGGATGAAAGTACTAAAAAGCACACTGTTTCCACTGAACTCAAAAACTGTAATTCAACCTTGTAAATTTTATTGAGTATTAATAAATCTCTTTTGAATTTGACATTCTGGTTAACGTGCGATATTGTGCAGTTGTATGGTACACCAGTGGCGGCGTGAAAAAAAAATATTTACGACGTCATTTCATAATGGTGGATTTTTTCCTTTATTATTGAGATCCGCTATTTAAGGTGAATTTTCTGCCGTCGGTCTTGCTACAAGGAGGCCCATTTCCAATATATGCAGTGAATTTCGTAACGCCACATATATATATATATATATATATATATATATATATATATATATATGTATGTATATATGTATATGTATATATAACACGCAGGCTGAAACGTTTTTAGTCTGACACATAGATGTTGCCCCTTACAAAAATCCATATGATTTTTAGGAAATACCAACCTTCAAACGATACGTGTCAAAATTTCATGCCATTTCGACGATTAGTTTACAAGTTACAGTGGTTTTAGTGACGCTACTTTTGATATTTTCAAAACAATGTAAAAAAATTTCGTGCGTTGATTAAACACTGTTTTTTGATGGGAAAAAATACCGTTCAAGCAAAGCAATGGCTTGATAAGTGTTACGGGGACTCTGCCCTTGGAAAATCACTCATCATTTATTAGTATTCTGAATTTAAACATGGAATCTCCCGTACTTTAAAATTTTCTAATGGTCATTGTTCGATAAGCCACACATTTCTGTTTAACATAGTCGTAAATCAAATTTAATGCTTTGACTAGTTTGGGAGTCTCAGACTGTGATTTAATTTAAATTTTATTGCCCTAGTAACTAAAAAACTGTCAATTTTAGGTTCTATGATGTTAACAAAGGTGTGATAACAATTGATGGAAATGATATGAAGAGCTTGGATCCATCCTGGATGCGGAGAAGACTCTTGGGTCTTATTAGTCAAGAACCAATTCTATTTGGTACAACAATTTTGGAAAATATCAGATATGGTAATCCTGAATCTTCAGACGAAGAGGTCAGTATTAGTGTTGCTGTCCAAGATAATTTAGAATATGTAGTACATATGGTTAATTAATTGAAGAATGAGATTAAGCTACATAACTCATTAGTAGTTGCTTTTTAACGTAGAGATATAGAAGTTTTGTTTCAAATATAAAAGCTCCCAGAGATCTTTCTTCTTACTTTGCAGCTATATTTATACATTTGGCAATTATAAACTTTAAGGATGAATCAACGACGTTAGTATTTATTAAAATGTAAAAAGAAAACTACTTTTTTTTTCGATCATATCAAACGTAAGAGATCTTGGCAGAAAAGCGACGAGCCGTTTGAAACAACGCCAAAAGTAGGTCTTCATCCCCATAAGAGCTTGCTTTCTGTTCAATGGAATTACAAACTTGTTATTTATTACAGGTTTTTACCACCAGGGCGTACTATTGACTTAATAGTGTCTGGCTCATAATTGTCAAAATTAGAATAAGTACTCCGCAAGAAAGGTCAAAATTAGCATATGACAGGGGTGTTGTCGTCTACCATGAGAACACTGCATCTGGGAAAAATCTAATGAGCGTCCATGTTCAGCGTACTCTGCTCCTTAGGAAATCCTTTGCAGATCAGGAGGACTTCAAAAGGCATCGCGATTAGTTTTTTGCCGAAAAGCCTTAGTTTCTATGAACGGATCGTGCTGAAGTTGGAGGTTGGAGAAAGGTCATCAAAATCATTGTGAATAATTGATTAGAATAAAAGTACCCTCAAAATCTCAACGAACTTACTTGCCAAACCAGTGCATAACAAATTTTGGAACAGTTGACACAAAATCTTGCAAAAAAAAACGAGTTTTGTACAAATTATCGCATACAATTTTATGGTTCTTATTTCTCAATTTAATTGAACTTAAATATTAATTACTGACTTATAAATTGTTAAAGTAATATAATAAAATTTACTGTTCTTAGGTAAAGAAAGCTGCTAAACTAGCTAATGCAGATGAATTTATTAATTCATTTCCGAATGGATATCACACCATGGTTGGAGAACGCGGAGCAACTTTATCTGGTGGCCAAAAACAAAGAGTGGCTATTGCCCGAGCACTTTTAAAAGACCCGAAGATTTTACTTTTGGATGAAGCAACTAGGTACTAGATTATTTAACTTACAATATCATTTGTTTGAAAGTAAAAAAATGCGTGTGCGATAGTTTTTATGAAATTTAATTTTTATCATAAAAAACAGTAATTTTTTGTTTCAAATAGACCAAGTATCAGCTCCGTGTCATGTTTTTTGTCGCTTTTAATATTTAAAAAAAAAAAACTTTCAAATGCAAGTCGGACTTGTACGATTGGTGTTCCGTGCCGTAATTGCTGAAGTATGAAATTCAGTCACACATTTATCTTCAATATAAGAATTACCAAGAATATATAAAAAGCGAAATATCTTTGTAGTAAAAGTTTTTAAAAGAAATATTTACTACCTTAATATTTGTTTAATTATAAACAAATAAAATAAAATTATTTTGGCTTAGTACCTATCCGTAGGTCACCAGTCATCATGGAAATTTATTTTATCTGTAATTGGCCAAATGTTTAAAGCAGTTTTGAAAAATATATGAGTATATTACTGATTGCCCGAACACGTTTGATATTTCGTTGCTCTTAGTCTTGGTTAAATTCACACCTTTCCATGAAAAAATCTCCACTGAATTGTCAAGTTAAATATTTTTTTTTTATGCCAGATAAATTATCAGACGTAATGCACTAGTGATAACTTTCGCTCAATCCATTCCTTATTGAGAATATTCCAGAGTTTTTTTGAAATTTTTTGATCAATACTCTTAGAGATAGAGTGGGGGGACAGCGATTTTTGGTCAGTTTTTTAAAAATAAAGTAAAGAAAAGTTTGCGCGAGTTTTCCATCATATATATTTTCGAACTCGTGTTTTCACAAGCTTCCATTTAACACCCCACTTGTGACCTTGTAAAAAAAATCACTTCTGATTTCACCTCTCAAAACTAACCCCTTAACTCAAAATTTAACTTTGAAAACTACACGACTCTGGTCCCATAAGTGTTCCGTGGCTCTGACTAGGCCACTATATTTGTGCCAAATTTCAACTTTTTATGTCAAATAGTCTCGGAGAAAATCGGGTGTGACAGACAGACAGACACCTACATGATCCCATAAGTTCTCCGTACGGAACACGAAAAATAAGAGCATTTATTTGCTAAACATCTATCAGAGATTTTTTATGTTTCAACTTTGTAGAGAAATAAGACATAATGTGGTTTTTAAAATTTCAAATGCAATTTGCGTGATTCAAGAAATATACGTGAGTGGATAAAATATAAACGAACTTTTTTAAATTGTGAGAGGGAAAGCTGCCCTTGGACGACGAGACATTCAGTGCTCATAGGCGTGACTATCTGGAATTTAGAAACTACTTCGGCATATCTCTTATCTGCTTTGTTTAGTAGCGTTCAAGATGAATGGGTGGGTTAAAAGCCTGCATATAAAACCGATGGTCACTGGTTCGATTCCGGTAATCAGCTGGGTGTGTATGTATGTGTGTGTGTGTGTGTGTGTGTGTGTGTGTGTGTGTGTGTGTGTGTGTGTATGTATTTTTAGTAGTTAACACAGAAATGCAACAACGCCCGTGGTAACACTACTGCGTTGTCTTGTCTTAAAAGTGGCGTGAAAAATGCATGCATGTTTCGGCACCTGGGTTACGTTGACGAATATTATGACATCCCCGACAATATGCCATATTAGAAATATATTCAGAAAGAGAGTAAAAATCCCTATAGTGGCGGGGCTGTGGACTACAAAAACAAAGAAATAGAGAGTTCTGTTCGGCAAGTCATAATCACTAATCAAGTTCCTCGCACGCAAAAACATCGAAACTGCTGAAATTTACAACCTAAGCTCCGTGCCGATACCTGTTCATGGACACAAATAAAAGTTTGGTATAAGGAGTACAAGGGAGGTCGTCAACGTGTCGAAAATGAGTCGTCTCGCTGTTCTGGCATTAGCGTCTCTCCACAAAACTTGTTCGTGAGCTTATTGAAACTGATCGACACATAGCCGTGCTTGAACTTCCGAAAGAACTCGGTATCTGCACCGGAAGTGTGTAATCGATCATTCAGCTCGTTAGGAGAATGAAGATTAGAAAGTTGCGAGAGTTGAAAGAATTTCGGAGGTGCTTCTCAATGATTTTGAAAACGAAGGGGAAACTTTTTTGCCCAAACTTGTGACGTGATGACACATGAGTATACATGTGTCATCACGTCAGGAAAATTAGCGGCGCGGAAAAAACTAACCAAACCCCTTAAAGCCGTAAACTCGCTTGTCCGCATGAAAGTGGTAGCCGCTGTTTCGGGGACTGGAACGGAGTCTTACTGATCCGTTTTTTGCACGAATTATAAACTCAACCTACTACTGCAACCTTCTTGCCAAGTCAACTTGTGTAACGAAGGAAAAGGCAGGTACTCCATTTTAGACGAGTTCTCCTCTTCGACAATTGTAGGCCGCTTACTGCAGCTGTTATGTAAACTTGTGGAAGTGCACTAATAGTGATGCGACTCGACTCGTTTTTTTATCGAGTGAATTTGTAAAACTCATACTCGAGTCCTTTTGCATTCGAGTTGTTATTCGAGTTACCGAGTCTACTCGCCGCGTGCTAGATGCCACTAGTCAATGTACTATGAGTCTATGACGTTACAGGTTTAAACTTGCATGTAAGTAAACAAACATTAAATTCACTTTCGTTCTTTTGTTGTTTTGTTTTTAATGTAAGTGAAACTGTGAAATTAGTGTGTGTAATTTGTTATAGGTAGAAAAAAATGGTTACAAGTTTTCTTATTTGTTTGTGTATATCGAATATAAAATGAAACATCAAAACACAAAGCGTCAGTGTGGCTTTATTTTGAAAAGAATAGTATCAAGAAGAAAGTGACACGTAAGATGTGTTAGAAGCAGCATAAAGAATTTGGGAGTACCACAAATATGATTACACATTTGCGAAGTAAACATCCGCTGCAATTTAAAGAATTGCTTGAAAATAAAGATAGGAAAATAAATCCATGTTAACCATCAACATCTATGTGATGAAAACTGTGAGTCTTGGAATTGTTGACTCCGGGGAAAGCGCAACTAAAAAGAAGTGTTTTAAAAAGCTCCAACTCACACCATCGGCATCATTCAGCAAACAAAAAGAAATTGATACTGCTCTAGTCCGAATGATGTGCACAGATCTTTAACCCTTGCAAATGGTCGAAAATAAAGGATTTATCAACTTCGCCCAGACTTTACATTTAGATTACGTTCTTCCAGACAGAAAAACTTTATCAGAGAAGTATTTATCTGAACAATATCAAGTCGCACGTTTGTTTCTATCTGACAAATTAGAAACTGTAAAAAATTTGGCTATTACTACGGATATGTGGAGCTTGGATAGTAATAAGTCATATATATATTTTTTATGGGTCTAGCAGACGTGCTGCAGAGAGGTCCCTAAAGCGCTACAGGAGTGGCACGTGTGCGGAAAAAGCGATTCACGTTGCTCTTGAATCGCTGTAAATTGTACTCGGTGGGAAACACAGTCCTGGGCAAATTATTCCAAAGGGATGATGTTCTCCATATAAAAGACTGCTTGAAAAGCGTTGTACGAGGAATAACAAGCTGAACCTCATACGGATGTAAAGTATCAGCACGACGTGTACTTCTAACATGCACCGCTCTGGGAGGAATTAAACGGGCCAAATCCTCCGAACACTTTCCATGGAAATACTTATAGAATAGGCTCAAGTCGCCAACCGTTCTTCGATGTTCCAGCGAATCAAGGTCGCCGGTCAGTTTCGGGTCTCCAATCAGACGAAGAGCTCTTCTTTGAATAGAATCCAACAAATGCAGTGTATGTTTGGAAGCGGAGCCCCAAACATGGAGCAGTATTCCATAGTTAGTCGAATTTCAGCTTTGTAAAGAATTAACAGTTGTGGTGTGTAAAGCTTTCTGGTTCGAAGTAATATTCCCAACTTTTGAGAAGCTTTCCTTACTATGCCTGCAACATGCTCATGCCAGGACATATTAGCTCCCAAATTAACGCCCAACAAATTGAGTGACGATGTTAGAGGAATGAAGTGCTCCGCCATAACTATGTCGGGTTCAGCAACATTAACTTTTTTAGAAAAAACTGCCGTTTGGGTTTTTGTAGCGTTAAATTCCACTTGGTTACTGCCACCCCAAGATAAAATTTCTTCCAGGTCTTTGTTAAGTTGAACAACTTCCGGCTGTCCGCGGACACTCGCCTGAGCAGCCGATGTCCGAGCGTTCAAAGTGAATGAAGAGATAAGCGTACTGTCATCTGTAAAGCTGTAGATTGGATTTCCGGTCTTTTCCAGCAGATCGTTAATGTAAATGAGAATGAGAGTAGAAGATAGTATGGAGCCTTGGGGCACACCGGCGTTGATAGTGAAGGTGTTAGAAAGAAATCCGTCGACCGCCACTCGTAAAGAACGCTCACTGAGGAATCATGAGAGCCACAAACAAAACATAAGAGCGTAGCTTAGCCAACAGTTCATCGTGCCAAACACGGTCGAATGCCTTGGATATGTCAAGAGCAAGCGGCTCGAGATTCTTCAAAGTGTTCAATTGCGTTGTTCCAAACATGTGTTACATAAGTCCCTCCTGTTGATCTATGTTTACGAAAGCCATATTGGTGATCGCTAATAATGTTGAATTCGTCAAGATATTTTAGGAGATGTTGATTGACAGCCCTTTGCATGATTTTCGATATTATTGAAAGCAGTGCGACTGGTCGGTAGTTATTTGGCAAGGTCTTCTTGCCTTTTTAGGTATCGGCTGAACTGTGGCACACTTCCAGCAGGAAGGAAATATTCCCTTTCTGTAAGATAGATTGAAAAATCTACATAAAACAGTTTTTGAGAACTATGGCAGGTATTCTGTCAGCGCCAGAAGCTTTTTTGGTGTCTAGCTTCATTAAAATACGTTTTATGATACGCTGTCTGAAGACAACATCGGGCATCCTTGACTGCACTATGGGAATAGTAGGTGGTGTTTTTTCCCTGGAAATCGACAGTAGAATGTGAAGCAAAGAGTTCAGCCAACAAGTTCGCTTTTTCAACAGGTGTCGTTGCAATATAATTTAATATAATTTGACAATCACACAATCACCCCTCAAAACTATTCGCGCCCACATTAAGTACAATACAAGTAAAAAATGTACATTCTTCCGTTGTTAGAGCTAACGTTTTAGAGGTAGCTTTGGAGAATTGGAAAATCAATGACAAAGTAATTATTATCGTAAGCTATAGCCCGAAAAAATATTAAAAATGCTATGTCGGATTATTTAAATAAAAGAAACCACAATTGCGTGCCCCACGCATTAAATTTAGGTATAACGGACTGCAAAAAATCAGATCTGCCACTAGCGTCCGTGTTACAAAAATGCCACACTTTAGTAATATTTTCCAAACAAAGTACTAAAGTAGCTGATAAGTTAAGGAAACTCCAACAGCAACACTCATCATAAAACTAAAATAAGAGGCTATAACAAGATGGAATTCAAGTTTTAATGATGGAACGATTACTACAAACTAAACTGTGCTTATCCGCTGCTTTGTCAACCATATCTTCTGCTTTTGAGAATCTCACTGCCAATGAATGGGAGCAAATGGAAGATTGCGTCAATATTTTCAAGCCTATCGAGCAATTGACTACTATACTATCTGGCGAAAAATATTTAACTTTATCCTCGACGATTCCTTT
Source organism: Pachyrhynchus sulphureomaculatus (assembly GCA_019049505.1). Classification (NCBI taxonomy): domain Eukaryota; kingdom Metazoa; phylum Arthropoda; class Insecta; order Coleoptera; family Curculionidae; genus Pachyrhynchus; species Pachyrhynchus sulphureomaculatus. The sequence continues at coordinate 77,265,518 of CM032446.1, forward strand.
AATCACAAATGTTCGGGCTTACATTGTTAAAAAGGTTCCAGCAACAGCGATAGGTGAAAACAAAAATCATTGCTTGCTGCAAAAAGTAAACACCTTGATATCTTGGAGATAAACAAAACGGCTGCCAAAGCCACTATTTTAGACCCACGATCCAAAAAGCTGGTTTTGGCCTTGAAGCCAATGCAGAGAAAGCTTTCCAATGGATTGCAGCTTCGACATTACGCCTACTCCCAGCTCCGATACAAATAAAAAACCGATGATTTGTGGGAGCATTTTTACAAAAAAAATGTCTGAACGAATATTAACTCAAGCACCTACGTTATCAGCCATGGTCATTATGAAAAAATATATCGATATGCAATATTTAGACCGTCAGTTTGATCCGATATTATATTGGGAACAATGGGAAAAAGTTATGCCGGAACTATACGAGATGGCCATGAAGTATGCGACCTGCGACATCCGTCTCGGCAGAACGTGTATTTTCCAAAGCTACCTTAGTAACCTTGTAACCAAAGAAGAAATACGTGCTAAAAAAGTAGACGAAATTATTTTCCTAAACAGCGACTTCTCTTAATATTTTCTTAAAATATTATAAATGTAAATCGTTAAAAAATATTTTTATTTTGTCTTAAAGGTTTTGATTTTTATTTGCTTTGCATTTAAGTTTATGTGAAACAGCTGTTTTGTTAGTTATTTTTATGTCTTTGAAATACTCATATTTTGTGATTTTTTTTATTGCAATCGTAATTCTAAACTTTCTTTATCAGCCTATAACAGTTCACTGCTGCACATAGGCCTTTCCCAAGGTGCGCTACTTTGCCAGTTCGTCGGCTTTGCGTATCTAATCATTACCAGCCGTTCTATAGAGATCATCGCTCCATCGGGCAGGAGGCAGTTCATGTTGATTAGTTATATGTATAAACAAAGGTCTGATTCAGTCTGATTATTATGTAATAGATAATTTATAAAAAATATATAAGTTTAATTTTGACTTCGAATTAAAGTTTATTTAATGTAACAAAAGCTCGTTTTAGGTTTAAGGTTTATAAAAAGCTCTTTTGTGAGAACTTTTCATTTGCAATGTAACACGTAGGTTGAAAAGTTTTTGGTCTAGCTACTTAAAACACATTTTTTTTTGCAAAATTCGACTTTCCTCATCAATATAATCTCCTTCAAGAGCGATACATTCAGTCCAGAGGCTGGATATGGGTAGAACCTCTTATTTTTCATTAGTTGAGTCTCATTTGAGGTATGGGATCTGTTTCTGGGCTTGCTGCTCTCAAGTTCACTTTAATTCTGTTTTTGTATTGCAAAAGCGAGCTATTAGATATATTTCAGGAGCTGGGTTGCGAGAGTCATGTCGACCATTGTTTCCGAGGTTGGTCTTTGTGCCCTCTTTATCCTGGAAACTGCATCGCCTTGAGGCAATGCCAGTCAGCCGGCACGACACTAGGCGAGCGTTGGTCCTGCCATTGTCGGCCCCGAAATCGGAGCCGATCAAATCGGCAATTGTTTATATAATGGCAAACAAATATACAATCATCTGCCTCTCAAATTGAGAGAACTGAATTGCGAAAGGGTCGCTTGAGGAATTCTACAATGATAGGCTGGAATAGGCATATAACAGTAGTTGAGTGGTTGGAATTTGGGTTGACTTATGTGTAAATTTTATTTCTTTTATTTTGGATTTACTGCATTGACTATTAAGCTTGTTCTGTTTCTTTATTTTTTCTTTTTTTTGAGTTTGTGTTTGTGTATTAATATAATAATAATTTAAGTTAAGCTTGCTTTGTCAACAAATACGTTGTATTTTAGGACAATAAAACATATTTCTATTTCTATTTCTATTTTAACACTTTTCTAACATTTCTATACCTTTCTTGTGGAAGAATTTGTCTTTGCCTTCAAAATAGGCCTCAGTTTCGGCAATAACTCTTTCATTGGAGCCAAATCTCTTTCCCTCGAGCATTTTTTTGAGATCTGCGAATAGATAATAGTCGCCTGGACCCAAATCTGGAGAATACCCTGGATGAGGCAGCAATTCGAACTTCAATTCATGCAATTTTTCTATCGTAACCATTGACTTGTGACATGGTGCATTGTATTGATGAAAGCGCACTTTTTTCTTGTTCATTTGGGGCCGTTTCTTTGCGATGTCTGCCTTCAAACGCACCAGTAACTTTATATAATATTCGCTATTGATGGTTTTTCCCTTCTCAGCATAGTCAGTGAAAATTATTCCATGCGCATCCCAAAATACAGAGGCCAAAACCTTCCCAACCAACTGTTGGGTCTTTGGTCTCTTCGGGCGGCTTTCACTGGCTGCTGTCCACTCAGCTGACTACCGATTTAATTTCGGTGTATACTGGTGAATCCATGTTTCATCCATTATTACATATCGTATAAAAAAAATCCTTTTTATTGCGCTTAAACAAGTTCAAACAGCGCTCAGAATCATCAACACGTTGTTGTTGGTTTACTGTGAGCAAACACGGTACCCATTTCGAACAGAACTTTCTCATGCTCAAATGTTCATGCAAAATATGACTAATACGTTCTTTTGATATCGTTAGGGTGTCAGCTATCTCACGCAATTTCACTTTACGGTCATCCAAAACAATTTTGTGGATTTTTTTATGTTTTTCGGTGTAACCACCTCATTTGGGCGTCTAGAGCGTTCAGCATTATTTGTATCTGTACGACCGCATTTAAATTCAGAATACCAGTAAATGATGAGTGATTTTCCAGGGGCAGAGTCCCCGTAACACTTATCCAGCCATTATTTTGCTTAGGAGGTATTTTTACGCATCAAAACCAGTGTTTAATCAATACACAAAATTCGATTTTTTCCATTGTTTTGAAAATATAAAAAGTAGCATCACTAAAACCACTGTAACTTGTAAACTAATCGTCGAAATGTCATGGAATTTTGACACGTATCGTTTGAAGATTGGCACTTCCTAAAAATCATATGGATTTTTTGAAAAGGGCTACCTCTATGTCTCAGACCAAAAACTTTTCAGCCTACGTGTTAAATTATATAAAATGTGATTTTTAGTAATTTCTACCCGGAAACTTAATCTTAAGAAATCATTTTATTTTTATTGATTAATTGATTACATGACATGTCTAATTTTTTGTACTTTATTTTACTTTACATTTCAAATCTAATCCACATTAATAGTATAAATGCGGAAGTGAGTCTGTCTGCCTCTCTGTTTGGTATGTCTTCACGGCTAAACTACTGAACTAATTTTGATCAAAATTGGCCGAGAGAAAGAAAGAAGAAATAGCTGGAAACCCTGGAATGCACATAGGCTATGTGACGTCATCATAAATCCAATATGGCGGACGCGAGCGAAGCCGCCGACAAAAGCTAGTAAAAGTGTAAAAAGTGGTTAAACTCGACTAATATAAGCTTGGAAATGGATGGAATTGACTCGAGTGGCTCGAAAACTCGAGTGACGTAGAAACCTGATTTTAGTGACAAAAGCTCTTGAACACTCATTCAGATTTGTCACTAAATGACTCACATGTTTGGGCCGCTTCAAGAAGCACTTAGTAGTGGCTAGTTTGAGAACAACGAACAGATGGAGGTGTTCGTGCGCAATTGATTGGACGCACGCCCAAACATTTTTCTGTAATATGACATAGAAAATTTCCAATCTGTTGGCGAAAGTTCATAGACAAAGGGGGAATTCTCTGAAAATCGTAGGTAAAATCTCAAAAAGTTATTTTAATTTGACTCGCTCTATTTTCAAGAACTCCAATTGTCCATTACTGCCACATTGATAATCAGTGTCTATGCATTTGGTTTATGAAATAATCAACAATTAAACTGACTCACCTTAAAAATTAGGTTGGTTTTTAAGACTATCTCTTAAAATCTATATAATCAAAATCTAAATATCTCTCCATTTAGCTTTTATCGTTCATAAGTGAACATATGCATCCTTCACTTCCCCCATCTGTTTCTGTCCTGTGCTACATTTGTCTATTTCGTCTCTCTGTTCCACCCTTCCCATTATATCGTTTTCCTTGTCCATTTTATTTTTTTTTTATTCTTGCTATATGTCCGGCCTATCTTCATTTTGCCCTTAGTGTTGTGTTTTTGATATATTCCATTCTGGTACATTCTCTAGTACGTTCTGTAGATGTCCTTTAGCACAACTCCCTCCTTGGGGCGTTAGGTAGTTTGCATCTTACTTATTGTTTTCTTTATGATTGACCACGTTTAGTCTATAGAACAATCGGAATAATACATTAAATTCATTTAATGTTGTTTGTCTTACAACGTTTATCTCGTTATATATGTTTTAATCTTCCAAAAACTATCTAGCCTTGTGTTTTTCTTTTCGGGTATTTGTATTGTTTTGTTTCTTTTTTATCACCGTACTATTTAGTATATAGTTTTATTTTGCTCGTATATATACTCAGTTCTCTTTCCTCCTTTTATCATTTCCTGTAATTAGCAGCAAGCTTCGGTAATAAGAACTGCTTGGTCTGTGTATGTAACTTTGGTCCTACAATTTAATTTTTTGAATAATTGCTATTTCTAACGTGAAAAACTTCTGTAATATCGAGTCTCCTTGCCTTATTCCTCTTTTCAGTCTTTCTGTTCTAAATGTAATTTTACTGTACTAGTTGCTCCTCCAAATATACTGTTTTACTAACAATTTCATCGGTTATTAAACTGTGCGTAAAGACCTTCGGATAATGAAGTGTCAGATATTTTTTTTTGTTGTCCTCTCTGTCAATCTTAGCTCGGCTGACTAATCGCACATCTTCAATTGGTTCAACAGACAGAGTTATAGATAATTGCTGAAATGTAGACTTTTCAATTTTGGTAGTTTGTGATTATTCTTATTCTTGGCCAGAGATTAACAACTCATATACGTAGTGCTTCCTAGCGGTTGTTTTAGCAGTTGTGACTTCGAAATCGGTCTTGCTGAAAATTCGTCTGTCAATTTTTACCTGCTAATTGTATGATTCCAGGTCGGTTAACGAGGCTTGATTGTAGGAAACGCGTGTCCCGAGATGCTTAGACAGATTAAAGAACAGTAAATTGCTGATATTGATTGATTATCATTTAATTTTGGTAGTTAATTATTAATTAAAATAATTTTCGTTTGAAAAATGTGCTTTTATTAACATTTTTAATTGCAGTACCAAAAGAATCTCTCCTATATCATTTTACGCTAAGAGAAATCGATTGAAAAAATCGAATGTTACATTGCACCCTGTATAAAGGTATTTTTTTCTTTTATACGAGATAATGGAATATCTGCTATAAACTGCTTAAAACATTGCCAGTTAAAATTAATAGTTTACTAATATTGATATTCCTGATAATGGATCAAAAGCTTTTTAATAAAAAAGTAATTTTCTAAAAAGCAAGGAACATGATAATCTGTCATATCATATAGACGTAATACACCAAAAAACATTTTCTGAAAAGTAGAAGTGGTCATAAATTTTCCTTTTTTACTGTCTCTGCTAAAAGGCTACTTGTATTCGTGGAAGAAATAGCACTTTTTGAAATGTCTGCATTTTTTTCATTCCACAGTCTAGACCAATTTACGGCAGTCTTGCCGCGATAAATCCTGAATCAGATTTCATATACATTTTAAACTCTGTAAGCAAGGGATATAAGAGTGATTTAAAGCCCAAATTTTATTTTGTTTCAATAAACATATAGTTATATATTCATCATGTATATACGTATATGTATATGTGTATATGTATATGTACATGTATATGTATATGTATATGTATATGTATATGTATATGTATATGTATATGTATATGTATATGTATATGATATGTATGTATATGTATATGTATATGTATATGTATATGTATATGTATATGTATATGTATATGTATATGTATATGTATATGTATATGTATATGTATATGTATATGTATATGTATATGTATATGTATATGTATATGTACATGTACATGTACATGTATATGTATATATATATATATATATATATATATATATATATATATATATATATATATATATATATATATATTAGTAAATCTCAAAAACGGTATTTAGAGCAGTCAGAAACCGATAAAATTATTTGAGCAGCACGATAGTTTACCAGTATTTTTTCAAAAGTCTGGAACATAATGCCAGGGTGGGGCAAGCCCAAATTGACGATATCAAAAAAGCACAGATATTTTTATATGTTAATGCTCTTAAAACAAAAGTCAAAAAGATTGAATAAATCAATATTTTTACTTTTTTTTTATGAGGAGAGCAGCGTAACCGTACCCTAATTTAGTGTTTTTAAATACTTAAGAATGTTAAGTAATGAACTAAAAAAAAATTATTCCATGATGCGGTTGAAAAAGGCGCAAAATTTGAATATTTGGATTATCGAAATTAGAGCTTTTTAATAATTTTGCTCTGTCTAGCCCTTTTATTCGATTTACGACTTGTAAAGGATAACTTTTTTTTGTATATTACAAATTTTTCAAATTAAAAAAAAAAAGAGTTGACGTGATCTTCTGAACCCAAGTACGTTTCTAAACATACTCGTACTTTATACTCCCAAAAATACATTCAGTTTAATTAAAATATTTAAAACGCTTAGTTTAATAATATTTATTTTTTATTTCGGAATATTAACAAAACAAGGTTTTCGAGAGTTTCAGAATCATATAAACTTTTTTTTTTAATTTTAAAAATTTGTAATATACAAAAACGAATTATCCCTTGCAAGTTGTAAATCAAAAAAAAGGGCTAGACAGAGCAAAACTAGGCTGAAAAGCTCTAATTTCGTAATAGAAATATTCAAATTTCGTGCCCTTTTTAACCGCATCATGGAATAATGTTTTTCAATTGGTTACTTGACATTCTTAAGTATTTAAAAACTCTAAAATAGGATATGGTTACGCTACTTTCCTGATAAAAAAACAAAAATATAGATTTATTCAATCTTTTTGATTTTTGTTTTAAGAGCATTAACGTATAAAAATGTCTGTGCTTTTTTGATACCGTCAGTTTGGGGTTTCAATCTGTTCGTCTAACAATGAATTTGCACGACTTTTCGCCAAAATCTCATTTAGCATTTTCGCGGCAGCGGCAGCAGCAGTAAGATCACAATATCGAGTAGCAGTAGCAAGAGCACTTGAAATGCCAAATGAGATTTTGGCGAAACGTCGTGCAAATTCATTGTTAGACGAACGGATTGAAACCCATAATTTTAAAGTATTATATATATAACTATATATATATATATATATATATATATATATATATATATATATATATGTATGTATGTATGTATGTAGGTATGTATATATACATACATATAATTAAATTAACCACTGAGACGCAACTTTAAATGATTATTTATTTCCTTACACCCGTTGTTATTTATATAAAATTGTATTTTAAAAGCTTTATAGCATCTCGATGCTATTGGGCACGTTTCTCTTCTAATTACTAAAATAAAATTACAAGACTAAAAGATATACAAAAAAAGATTAGTCTTCGTCAAATAGTCGTTTTTTTTTTTGTAAGTTTAACTAAGTTTTGTAGAGCTAATACTATCCGTAATACGTTTACATCAAGTGTATAGGAAATCATTACTAAGATAACTGAGCTAAGTTCTAGGTATACTTGTAACTGCCATTAATCAAAATTTGAAAGTCACGTATAAGGTTATTGATTAAAAATGGGCCACCACCCTAACTCGGTTGTTGGGAGAGTTAGGCAAAATAGTTAAATACAAAAGTTGTAGTGTTTTCAAAGATTTTCGTTTTCGTCGTATGACGATAAGTTTTATATAACAATTATTTATAGAAACGCGTTATTGTACACAGTCCGGAAGAAAAAATGCTTTTTTGAAAACTTTTCCGGAGTTGTTTATACACTTTTGATAATAACCCAAATAGTAGTAAGTTAAAAATAGCTATTAGTAAAAAAAAAAAGGTTTTTTTTTTCGGAGTGCGAAAAACGAATTATTTATTATTTACTGTTTTCTCGTCATTATGGCTCATCATCTGAGCAGGGATCCTCCAAGAAGAGAACCAATCTCAAAGTACTTATTGTCGTTCTGGCGTAAGATAGCTTCTGAAAATGGACTGTTCATTTTCAGTAGTTGATACTGATTTTTAGATACGTAACGTGGAACCCTAACGGCACTGTCTGACGGTGATTGTTGACAACGCGCCGGACAATTCCTCTGTTGTTCTATAACCATCAACAGCCCCCGATAGAGGGCAGGTTTGCTTTTAAATTTTAAGTCTTCACCAGCTAGATGAACCATTTGTTGTATTTTACAGCAACTTTATTTTATTTTTAGTGCACTGGACGCTGAATCCGAAAAAATTGTACAAGCAGCTTTAGACAATGCAAGAAAAGGCAGGACAGTGATCGTTATTGCCCATAGATTGTCAACTATTAGAAATGCAGATATAATTTTAGTTTTGAATGATGGTAAAATTGTGGAGGTAAATCTGTTAATTTTTTTTCTTAAATGGTTTGTTTATATTTTCAGTTAATAGAAGTGGAATTAAGGTTTTTTTTGTGAAGATTTCCACTGTGTTTTAATTACTACTACAACCGTTTCTACAGCACTGTCTATTTTTTAGATAACTTACAACTATTAAAGATTTTGGAAATAAATATTACATATGTATTGAAAATATGAATTTAGTATTTGTGGATACTATCAATATTTTTAAAAAAATTGCTAATTGTTTTTCTGTGACCACAATACATTCTAAAATAACATCAACATATACCTTTCCCAATACAAAACGTTGTTTATTGGATGATTAATTTGCGTTTCAATATCGTCCATACAAATTTCTACTAGAATTGGGATCAACTGATTACGTTTTAACCATTAAACCCGTATTTCTTAGGTATATCTGATTATCGATTTCAAAATTTCAAACAATATTAAAAAATTTTGGACAAAGAAAAGATTGAACAAAACAAATAATTCATTTGTTAATATATTAACAATAAGAAATAAAAAACTAAAAAAGAACAAAATTAGGAGTTTGTTAATTAAATTGTGTGTATTATGTAACCAAATTTATATTAGAGAAACTGAAAGATTATTTCAAATAAGAATGAAAAAAACATTTTAGAAATTCTATTAATGTTAAAACTGATCCAAATTGTGTAAAACTTGTAAATAAAATTATATATATATGGAATCTAATAATTTCGATCCTAATTTTAAAATACTACATTTAGAAAAGGGCCATAAATTTAACTATCTGAAATGTCTAGAGATAAATAAACGTAAAAACCAGGATATTTTTCCTAATGGCCAATTAGAGGTTAACAATCCCCCTTTATTGAACCTGTATTACTGCTAGTCTACCGTTAGTTAAGAGCTTCCTAGATTTACACTTTAAAAACTCCTATTATTTTCAGTTTGATAATAAGATAAATTTAAGCAAAGAGGGTTTAATAATGGGTAATACGTTGAAACCAATGTTAGCAGAAATTTTTATGGACCACAGTAAAGAGCGAATTAATGATCATCCAATAAGCAAAAGCTTTTTATGTAGGTATGTTAATGATATTCGAGCATGTTTAGTGGGTACAGAAAGGCAATTAGCAATATATTTAGAGTACGATAGTATCCACAAACAAGGGCCAAGAACTTAACTACCTACCTAATGACAAATTAGAGGCAAACAACTCCCTTTTATTGAACTGATAGTGTATTGTTAGTTCCTATAATTACACTTCATAAATTCATATTTCTAATACATATATAATATTTACTTTCATTTTAAAATTTTAGTTTACTTTAGTTTAAGTCATCTGAAGAAGACCCAGTACAGTCGAAACGATAGTCCTGGTAATTAAAATAAAGTGTAAATCTTAACAAAAAATTTTTGTTATCAATATTTCTCATAAAAGAAGTAAATCTCCTATAATATCTAAGTTTTTGCTCCTACCAATACAATTTTTTTACCTAATTAAACCACTGAAACATATACTGTTATAGTAAACTAGGTGAATTCATAGGTCTTAGTAACAAACACTTAATATTGCATTCATAAGTATCTAACAACCCGTTGTTATTAAAACCGAGATACCATATTAAAATACCCGGTATACTACCCAAACAAACACTCAAGATGAAGCCACTAACCAGTCATGACGATATTAATTCTGGCGTTAAACCACTAGCAGTATTTAGATTATCGCGCCAAATAACATATGATTAGCAACGGCTGAACTAGAACGAAAACACGAGTTGGAAAAAGTATGTTAAGCCACAACCGAACGTTCGATTTATTGAAACGGAAATTTTCTTTCGCGTTGATAAAAAATTATATTTTATATCTTTCTAGGCTGCGCTGTAATGAAATTACAAGGAAAGTTAAACAATGTTCTTAACGGAAATGTAGTAATTATTAGTGAGTGTGAACAATTTCAGCTTTAGTTAAAAAAAGTTTGGTGTTAGTGATTATTCTTTAGAAATAATTTGTTTCTTCAGCATCAGTTGCTTCTTTTAAACTGAAAAAGGTAATATTTCTTTAATTTGTTATCAAATAAAAAACTGCTAAGGTTAGCTTGGCATTATTGTTAGAATTCAGATTATCAAAATTGATGTCAATTGTTTTAATATGTGTATTGGCTATAAACATAAATCTTTTGAGAAGATTTTTTATTAGTTACTGCGAAATTACATTTATTACTATTTTTCCACAGTCTCTTTTGACACCGGTTTATTAATATTAAATGCTTTTCATATATATTGTGGCCTCAATTTTCTTTTAATATATATTTTATTTATTACTAGGCGCCATTTTATATAGCCCGGCACGTTGGGGCGCTATTTTATATAGCCTTTCGTTGCCTTATTTTTTTAATAAATATTTTATTTATTAAATAGGAGCCGTTATTGGCCCCTTATGTATATCTTAATTTTTGAGAATGGATTGAGTGGATATTAATACTGAGAGATTAAAAATTAGATATAAGCTAGCTCGTTTTGTTTGGAGAGATAGGATAAGAGATAATTTTTGTACGTCTTTTGAAAATAGTCTCTATAGTTGTTTAAGGTTTAGTTATACTATTTTTGGGCACTATTCATTTTAGAATAAAAGGAATCTAAGTTCAACTCAAAAAATGAAAAAATACTGAAGAGTTATTTAGTTTTTGAAATAAGATTGAATTTAGTACAACTATTACGTCCTGAAAGAAAAAGCGAGTAGTTCAGTGAGACACTACATTAACACAGAGAAAAGTATATTAACAAAATAAAAATTCTTACAGTTATAACACTCTTAAAATTACATGAACTAAATAAAAACCCCTTATACTATGAGAGTGTACACATTTAAACTAGAGTTAGGAAGGTTTTATGAATCACTGCTTCTAAGTGTAAAAAAAAATTTACTGGCTTTAAAAAGACACAATATAAAAGTTTTTAAAATTGACTTCGCGGATTAGACGTGTTGACTTACTGCTTGGCTTCCCCTCGTGGGTTTTCCATAAACAGCTCGGCCCCTCCTGGTGAGATTCTCATCCAAAATATTGTCTCACCCGCTACTCTCCTATTTTCGTTTGGGTAGCTAATCACTTTTTGACCCGAAATGCCTTAGGATGAGCAGAATATTTTTAGAACGGAAAAAGGCCACTGCACTACGGCAAGATGGAAGAATAAGCCTATTACGGCCTAACGAAGAAAAAAAACACTACTCTATCACTGAAGAAAAAGCCGTTACTGCACTACGGCATGACGGAAGGAAAAAAAAAACCACTACGGCATGCTGGAGGAAAAAGCCGTTACTGCATCACGGAAGAAAAAGCCCTTAAAATTCCATATGGCCGTTTATATATCTTTTGCCCCTTCTTCAAAGTGAAGTATTTAAAATGGTTCGCTTCCGGAACGCAGAATGAGACGGCAGTGTTAAACTCCCCGACTTACACTTGATAGACAAGGACCGTCTTCCTTATAAATCAGACGCATTCAATGCCAATAAAATAAGTTAAGTCGGCAACACGCGTTACACACGGTTGAATTACACTGCTCAAAAATTTAAACTCACTGCTTTAAGTTACACTGTTCAAAAATTTAAACTCACTGTCTAATCAAATATAAAAACTTTAACAAAATATAAATTATAGAAAGAAAAACGGTGTTGTAACATGCTCTTAAAATCTAGGAAAAAATGAATGTTACTATATATATATATATATATATATATATATATATATATATATATATATATATATATGTTGTTGAATGTTATGAAATTCACTGCATATATTGAAATGGGTGACTCGTGGAGCCATATAGAAGCACATTCAATACTTTTCTCAAACTGAAAAATTTTGAAAAATCAAAAAAAAAGAGGACAGAACTCTTTTTTAATAAATATTTACAAAATCACCCCGCCATGAACGGCCAACCTTGGCCTTGGTAAGGTGCTGGAGATATATCATTCCCCATTAACAGCTGTTTTCAAGAATGGGAGAGTAGGGCAAAATTGACCCTCACCTTAAAAAAAATCGCAAATAAAAATAAATTTTCGTCTACAAAAATATTTAACGTTGATGAAAGTGGATTTTCTGCCGTTCAGAAAAAAATGCAATAAGTTTTAGGGCTAAAAATTCAAAAGAATGAGACAAAATCTTGAATTGGGGAATGGCACACCTTCTGAGAGTGTTGTCACCATTCCAGGCACTGGCTATGTTAACTCAAACTTATTTGTAAAATGAATAAAACATTTTATAAGCGTCGTAAAGCCAATATGGAGAACATCATCCCTTTGGAATAATTTGCCCAGGACTGTGTTTCCCAACGAGTACAATCTACAGCGATTCAAGGCCAACGTGAATCGCTTTCTCCGCACACGTGTCGCTCCTGTAGCGCTTTAGGGACTTCCCTGTAGCACGTGTGCTAGACCCATAAAAAAAAACTGAAAATTATATGTTACTTCAGCTTGATGGACATACAGCGCATTCGAGGAATCGACATTACACACCTTACTACTCACCGCTTCAGCCACTCGACGTGTCTTTTTTTTCAAACCTATGAGCTCTTATATTCAAGCGACAGAAACATGATTGAGGACAAATCCAGGTCGTCAAGTAACGCAATATCAAGTTGCAAGTTTATTGGTAGAAATATACCTAAGAGCTGCTATCACTGGCACCATTGTGAACGGATTTTAAGCGGCTGGAGTTTGGCGCATGAACAAACACGTCTCTGAACATTTGTTTAAAGTAGCTGAAAATATAAATGCTCTTTTTCTGAAACAAACTGAATTAACGCAAGCACATCGATCTTACAAGATGCTTCTCTTATTATTAATAATGAAAACAAGCAATTGTTCAGCCATATTTATACCGGGTGACACAGTCAACATATAACACCCTGTAATTTTTTTATTTTGAAAGTTACATATTATGATTTTGGTTTTATTAAAATTAAATTCATAAAATATGTGAAGCAAGTGCCCATGAGTTTTTATTAAGTCTACAATCGCTTTTGTGAGAAGTGATTCTGTCTGTTAGGACCCTTGATGTTTGTCCTATATATACTTTTTCACACTCCGTGCAAGGGATGCTGTATACTACTTCCGAGACTTTTATAGTTTCATCCTTATCTTTTAAATTGTTAAAAATATCATTAATTGTTTTTGAATGTCTGAAAGCAATTTTTAAATTAGATTGAATTTTAAAAAGTTTAGTGATTTTAGTCGAAATTTCTTTGAAATCAGGGAAGGAGTAGTGATATATGATTCGGTTTTCAGAAAGAAAGGCACTGATTTCAGGAATCGAATTATTCTCTTATTGAGACATAGGTGGTATTGAGTTAAACAATAGTCTATTTAACATCTTAATTGGATAGGAGTTAGTAAGCAAGATGTCTCGAGTCTATTTAAGTTCTTGAGTCTGAAAGGATGAGGGATCCTCCTCTTATTCTGGTTTTCAACCCCAAAACCGTATTTATTTTGATTTTCATGGTATGGGAGGAATGGAAGTGGATATACCTTCCTGAGTAGGTGGGTTTGGTATACCAATCTACGATGATGGAGTTGCCATCTTTTCTAATTAATAATGTGTCTAAGAAAGGAACACTGTTATTTGTTTCCTCCTCGAGCGTGAATTGAAGTTTGGGGTGAAAACTATTGAATATTCTAAGGATCTCATCTGATCCATCATTTGGTACTGAGGGATAATGTCATCAGCTTATTTTTTTAAAAAAGGTAAGTTAAAAGAAAGTTTAGGTATGTATTCTTCCAGGAGGTCATCCATTACAATTGTGATCTAATTGGAGAAAGAGTAGCCCTCATTGGAGTACCCATTATTTGTTTGGAAAAATGCTGATTAAATTTGCAATATGTTGACTGAAAAACAAACTCCAAAATTTCAAGAAAATTGTTAAGTGTTAAATTAGTAAATTTTTTTATATCAGCCCAATGCTTTTTGATGCTCTTGATTACTAATTAAAGAGGAATATTGCTATATAAAGAAACAGCATCTAAGCTAATTAATATAAAACCTGAAGGGAGTTGCTTGCTCGTTATAAAGTTAGTAAATTCAAAGAAGTCGGTTACATAGCAATCATTTTCTTAAACATATGCCTTAGATAAAATTTCAGAAAGAAACGACCATTTGCTATTAGGGGTACTGAGGGCTGAAATAATGAGTCTCATAGCTAACTGAGGTTTATGAATTCTAGGGAGCCCATAGAATTTAGGTGAAGTATGGTTATATATTATTAGAGATAGAGCTATTGCATCCGTCAGTTTCCCTTGGTTCTTGAACTTAGTTACTTAATAGTAGCTTTCTGTTGATAAGTAGAGGTGGGATTTTTGGCGAGTTCAATGTAGTAGTTCTGATCTTGCAAGATAGTAATGCATTTCTGAAAATATGTTTCTTTTTTTTCATGATAACTGTGACATTACCCTTATCAGCCCTACTAACAATCAACTCTCTGAAGGAAATTATATATATATATATATATATATATATATATATATATATATATATATATATATATATATATATATATTTACATATACGAGTATATATATATATATATATATATATATATATATATATATATATATATATATATATATATATATAGAGAGGTTTTCACGGATGATGGAATGTAATACATTAAAATTCCGGGTTTCAATCCCTTCGCCTTACAATGAATTTACACGACGTTTCGCCAAAATCGCATTGTTAGACGAACGGATTGAAACCCGGAATTTTAATGTATTATATACAGATATATATATATATATATATATATATATATATATATATATATATATATATATATATATATATATATACATACATACATACATACATACATATGACACACAACAGTAAGCTCCTGTTTGCCTCATCTAGCAATTTTGCGAAAATAGTCATCTTTATTGCGAACTTCATACATGATTTATAACGTTTTGTAATTGTTTCGGTCATGATGTTTAGTCCTACTTTTTTCATTTTTCTTTTTTTTTACACAATTTCCTTCAACATTGACAAACTTTATATTTAGATATTTTTTGCTAAATTTACAATGCAAAATTTGTTGTTTTACCAACAATAGAAATTGTTCACTTAAAAATAAAAATATTGACTGTGTTTTGTTAAATCATCTTAAACAATGTATGAATTAATAATATCATTATTTTACAGATGGGAACACATGAACAACTCCAAAAATTGAAGGGATACTATTGGGCATTAACGTTTCAACAACATCAACATCCAGTTGCTGCTTAGATAAAGAAGATTCATTAAGGTGATAATGAATTTGTTTTTGAAAACTAATTGATAATTAAATATGGACGGGTATATCTAATAATTTTAAATAATGTAATACTGTGATTGTAAAAAATAAAGTTTTATGCTGTTATTTATTTTAGTCATATTACACAAGTACCGTAGGTACTGCTCACCCCGAACATTATAGGAAATTAGTAAATCGGTTTACATTTTTAATTAAGGGACTTACCATAGAAAGAAAAAGAGTAGAAAATTTAGAGAATTTTGGCTTCTTTTTAACTAACAACTGCACAAAGCGTTATCTATTTATCCATTATCAAACTTATTTTGCCAACACGCTGCCACTAGAATGTAAATAGACAAACCTGTCTAACATTTCCGAGGCTATGGCGTTATATTACATTTTTAGAAGAGAGGAAAATACAAAATTTAATTTGGCAGAAATTTAAGGTTTGGAATTTGAAAGGGCGTAGTGGCTCTATACCTGAAATTCCTTTTGTTTTTTCTATAACCAAAACGCCTCAAAAATATCACCGTAATATAAATTAAAACTTATGTTGATACCTTTTCCCATTCCATTTGGAATAGCGGACGGACTCCTACAAAATGTATCGTTTAAAACGCGACTCGATACTCTAAATTTCAGAAAGTATTACTCTACAGTTACCGTCTAGGCTTCTATTTTTTTTTTCTTTTTTTTTAACGAATGGGGACTCAAAAGTCATAATTTCGCAAATATTAGTAAAGTTATACAAAAATGAAATATGAGAGATCGGATGTCAAGAGGCATTTTGTCCAACACTGAAGTACACATCAAGGAAATGTACTGTATTATAGTGCTATTTAGGAGGATTTCAATTATACATCCTCTGTCCAAAAAGTTACCGAACTTTTCGAACATGGAAGAAAATAGTTTTTATTCTAACGTTAACTATAGTAGTAGCATTGTTGTAGCTGTCTTATAATATGTGTTCTCTTGGATGCTTGGCTATTTCGTTGTTGGCGGGGTAGGCGACTGTGCTTGTTTACCCCCTGCCGCCCCTTGACTTATTGTGCTCCTCTCTCTTGATTATAGACGTGTCGTTCCTTTAAGGTTTGTTAGCTACCTTCCAAGTCCTCGTGTGCTAATTTATCGCCACAATGTGTACTTCCAAACAGTTTATGTCTTTTCAGAGTCAAAACCTCACATTTATATAGGATGGTCGTAGAGGTTTCATTCTCTTCACCTCTTCATGTTGTGGGATCATTGTGGATTCCCCTCCTCGGGTAATAGTGGCCGATGATCAGTTCCACCAGTAGTTTGGTCTGGATCTTTGTTAAACGTAGGACTTCAGCTGTTAGTTTCTTTGAAGGGCCGCCAATTACGTTCCTCTCGTGTATTTGGCGAGATGTTAGCCAACGATTTAAATGTTGCTGACAGGACCATCTGTTGATTGTGATTTTCACCATCTGTTTTGGTATACCAAACGCTGGTTCTGGATCCATGTATACTTTTGTAGCCCAGGATCTTGCTAATTTTTTTGTTACCTGTTATCTCCTAATATCCTAGAACCCACAGTAGTTCAACCCTGTTGTTCCTGGTGGATAGTTCTAGAAGGCCACGTTGACGGTTGATTGTGATCTTGGAGTTGGCCTAATAGGCATCTAAAACCTTTAGAGCAGCTTGACTTTCTGAGAGAATATATATCTCTTTGTTGCGGTATTTCTGCCTGAACTAACGCTCCACTTGGGCTTTTATGCGTATATGCCAGCACCTACTCTGCTCGCAGTTGTTGATCCGTCTGTGTAATAGATCAGACCTGTTGCCTTTGTCGGAGTCTTTACCTTCGTCCATAGATTTGGATGTTTAGTTATAGTATTAAGAGTAACAGTGTATCGTGACGAACGGTAGAAAAATGTCATTTGACTTATGTGCTAAACTTGGTAGTCAAAATGCTTTAAAAAGCGTACCATGATAACTGGTTAATGCACGAGTGGTTTAAGCGATTTTAGACCTCGTGGAGGGTCGAGGATGTCCAAAAAAAACATGTGTAAACTGTTGAATGGATTTTGTCAAATGACCGAATAATTATTCTGATGCCACTGATGCTACTTATAGAGTTGTACCAAAAATCAGAAATGGCGGAAAGCAGGCGCAATTGTGTCTAGCATCAAAAACTTAAATATGCCTATAACTTGTCATGTTCGACATCAGATGAAAGTGCGGTATGCAAGGATATCAAATAAGAGAGTACTAGTGTGTACACTCTACTTCGCCTGCAATACCTTCTATTCTTCCTTCAAATTTAATCATAATATGTCGATGAATCCAGTACATATAAACTTTATAATTTTTTATATTTGTCAATATAATTTTGTGTGACTACTGTTCAGTTTTGGTTAAAATTAGTTTATAAATATGAAGATATAATCGTTTAAATTTTTATTTGATGTTCCAATTTAATCAAAAGAAATATACACTTGTTAGATGAATTTTATATTTACTGTTCAAAACTGATCTAAATCAAATAGATAAGAATTTTAAATTTAAGCTATGTCAATGTGAAAATCAACTGTGAATGAAGTTTTTTTGATGAATTTTATAGAAATCTGGCCCTAAATAAAGGTGATATAGGGATCTTAGGATATAAAGTATTTTGTCAGCTGTTGATGTCAAAAAATTATCTATTTGTGTCAAATTTCATTTAGATTCAGGAATTTCATTAGACCTGCATATGTACATTCCTATTTATTATCAGTATGGAGATACCAGGTGTACAAGTATGAAATACGGATTTCAGACAACAGATGGTGGACCAATGCAGTTTGTGCTATAAAGATTTGACACTGCGCCATTTTGTTGTGTCATCAACAAGTGTGATAAATTGGAAAAGTGTATGCATAGTGTTGTGTTGTTGTATTCATATGTCGAAATTTATACCGAACAAAGAGCATTCGCGGACAGCATTAATTTTTTGTTTTCATTTGAAGAAAACTGCTGTTGAGTCATACCGATTACTTCGAGAAGCTTATGGTGAACATGCTCCATTCGGCGTTTCAAAAGTGGTGATTCGATGTTGCAGACAAGGAACGTGAAAAACCGCCAAAAAAATACGAAGATGTGGAATTGCAAGCATTGTTGGCAAAGATTATTCGCAAACACAAAAACAACTCGCCGAGCAATTGGGCGTTAGTCAACAAGCTGTTTCCAATCGGCTACGAGAGATGGGAAAGATTCAGAAGACCGGTAGATGGGTAACACATGAGTTAAACGACAGGCAAATGGAAAAGCGCAAAAACACGTGTGACATTTTGCTCGCTCGGTACAAAAGGAAATCCTTTTTGCATCGTATAGTTACAGGGGATGAAAAGTTGATTTATTTTGAGAATCCCAAGCGCAAAAAATCATGGCTAGACCCAGGCGCACGATCCACATCGACCGCAAGACCGAATCGCTTTGGCAGAAAGACGGTGCTCTGTGTTTGGTGGGACCAGAGGGGCGTGGTCTATTATGAGCTGTTAAAACCTGGGGAAACGGTTAATACTAAACGTTACCAACAACAATTGATCAATCTGAACCGTTCTCTCTGCTTGAAAAAAAGGCCAGAATACCGAAAAAGGCAATACAAAGTTATTTTTCTTCATGACTACATACGGCAAAACCAGTTCGTGACACGTTGGAAGCACTAAGCTGGGAAGTTCTACCCCATGCGGCTTACTCACCAGACTTGGCTCTTTCCGATTACCACTTGTTTGCATCGATGGGTCACGCACTTGCTGAGCAGCGCTTTGATTCGTACGAAGATGTGAAAAAATGGCTCGATGAATGGTTCGCAGCAAAAAGGGAAGATGTTTACTGGCGTGGTATTCACAAATTGCCCGAAAGATGGGAGAAATGTATAACAAGCGATGGAGCATAAAGCATAAATAAAGCACTTTTTATCATTCTTCCGAATTTAGAAAAAAAATCCGCATTTCATACTTGTACACCTGGCATGTCACATAATTAACAAGAGAGGATAAATTATTTACCAAAATAATGACAGGAGCTAATAGTTTTCTTATTACATCAGTGTAATGGTTCGATACATTAGTTAGGAACCATTTTAGATGTTAAATGAAACGAAATATGTTGAATTTTATAAAAATTTAAAGAAAAACAACCATAACAAATTTGTTGGCAATTGAGATTTTTTAAATCCTTAAATACTGGGCCAGCCAGCTCTGAGGAACTGCGAAACGATACGAAAAGTAAAATTATTTTTTAATTGGTGAACGAGACGTTTATTTAAATAAAAATGGAGAAAATACCATTTATATTTACACAGTCTAACTATAAAATCTGCCAATGGCGTACTGTCGTCGAGAAGTTTACCTGCAAATTTGTAATTTCACCTTTTGCGAGTACGCAAGCAACGTACACAATTGAGCCCAGTTTTTCTTTTGCCGCCAGGGAGTGGGGAAAGTACCAAAGCCGTGTTTTATCGTTGTTCAAAATTTTCTTTGCGCGGGAGATTTTTTTGTTGGTAAAATATTTGCCAATTACCTAAAGATTCGTGTATAGTACTATTGCAAGATGTTAAGAAACCCAGAATGTTGTTAAAAGACCGCGACAAGGCCACCCTTGGTCTTCTTCTTTAAGACTCTAAGAAGTGATGGGACGTGAAGTGGATATGGCACAATGTCTGGTAGTCCAGATTTGATCCTACCTGACTGCAGACTATGAAAAATTCTCGAAGAAAAGGCTTCTCGAAGGAGATACTAATTTTGAGTCCTTAAAAAAAATATCGTCCACGCAACTGACGGAATCATCATGGTTTTAAAAGATTTTTGATGTGAAATAAATGTTTTTTTTTTGTTTTATAACTGTGTGCCTTTAAAAGTATTGACGGAATTTATGGCTAGATTATGCAAAGAAGATTGATTTACCTAAATGTACTAAAATAGTAAAATAAATAGGATTTGGAAAAGTGTCATAATATAGAAAAGCTCTTTTAATTGTTTCAAAAATAATTTTTACAAATTTGCCTGGGTCAAAATAAACATGTTTTGTTATTTAAAAAAAACTATTTGACCGAATAGGGTTATTTAATGGATTTTAATGTTGAAAAAGCCGTTTAAAATTGTTCGAATTAAAAGCTTTACTTTTTACGTATTATTTATTAATTATTTTGATTTTTGCCGATTCAGCTTTTCTGGTATTATTTTCAAATTAAAAATTTTTATACGTAATAATTTGTTAAAAAAAGGTAATATAAAATAGGTGTTTGTATGAAATTGCATTCTGGCATTTGTATATATATTTTTTTTTTAATTTTTGCAGTTAAGGTTAACAAATCCAAGCTTTCTATTGGATAAGTTCTTTCTCTAAAAAAAATATTTCTGTTTGAAATTTGTATTAAAATTTTCATCCAGTGATAATTTAATTTCAACAGTAACTTGACTTTGGCAGGTGGAGAAAAAGTGTTAAAGTTGGCACATTATATTTCGGTTTCAAAAATAATGAAAGAAATTCCTAAAATGGTAAATTTATTTTGTAATGTTCTATAACTTTTTTATGTTAATCTTCTTTTAAACACTTATCGTAACTAAATGAGTATCGAATTTGCATTAGAATCTAAAATTTTCAATCGTATACTGTTTCCTGTAATGTATTGGTGATAGATTGGAATATGTCAGTTACAATTGTCTACATTAAGTCTTCCTTCTTATTCTTCATACAATGACCATACATGCTGCAGTTACTGCAGTTATCAAAGTATAATGCAGGAAAAGAGACAAGGGGCGGATTCAAGGACCTGTATGTTTTAAAATAGTTTTACTGAAATATAATGGTTTTGCTTATTTTCAATTAAAATCAATATATGTTATAAACAAAGTCCCCCGCCACGTCTGTCTCTCTGTCTGTACGCGATTTTCTCAGTAACTACTCAACGGATTTTATTTTGGTTTTCACTAATGGATAGAGTGTTTGACGAGGAAGGTTTAGGTGTATAATTTGTGGGTATTTTTTCTATATTAACCGACTTATGACGATGAATGTCAGATGAAGTCGGAAGAAAATCAATCGCCGAAGAGATATTTTCGCGTACTCTGCGTAAATAGTTAGAGATACGTGAAAATATTGTTCGCCTCAAATAGTTCTAAAAAAAAATCCGCGACAGCATATGTCTGCCTACAAAAGTTAACTGAAATTATCGAAGGAAAGATATTAAAAATAGACGTGTTACAATACTTCAAGAGAGTAATTTAGGTAGGGAAATATAAATCTTCATTAAATTAAATGCGTTAAAACTGTTTTTAAATTGTAATATTTGGATGAATAGCTTAGATTTTTCAAGGGTGTTTTTTAACTCGCGCCGCCTACAAACTGATTTTAAAAGTAGGGGCTCCTGTAATATTGCTAGGTAATTTAAATTCACCAAAGTTATGGTGTTCTGCCGCAAAATACCATGTATTTTCTTATGGCTCTCAAATCCGCATTTTTTTGTGCCATTTTTGGAACCACTTCGGTGTATTTGCGCATGCCCAGGGGTGAGACAGTGTTGTCAACTCTGCATTAATGAAGTTAGTGGGGTTGTTTTTTTGATATAATGTTGATCAAAGAGGCCTGTCTGTCTGCCTATCTGCCTGTGCACGATATTCTCAGTAACTACTGAACGGATTTTATTCCGGTTTTCACTAATGGATAGAGTGTTTCACGAGGACTGTTTGTGTTGCATCCCGGGAAGAGACACTTAATGCGTTGTATAAAGAAATATTTTAAACTATCTTAAAAAAATATTTTAGACATGGTATTTTTGTCTATCCTAAATTATAACGAAGAGTTAAGCAGTAACATAACCACAACGTGCGAAGCCGGGACGGGTTGCTAGTATATAATAAATGTATCAAATTAATTTAAGGAAAGATCAATAGTAATTATATATTTTCGGAGAGGCATCGTTTTGTCCTTTGCGGTTACCGTGGTAACCGATACCAACTACATTATTAAAAATTGATTAACCTATATATTACTAAACTCTCAATTTTCCGTATTCTTCTAGATATAATTAATATAAAATGGATAATATTACATAAAGCATATGAGATTATAAATACTCTATGAAAAGGTGATTTTTATCCTTCAACTAATTGTAGGATTAACTAAAAACGACTAATAACCCATAGACATCTATAAAATTTAAACTTTTTTTGTAACACAGAAATTTATTTTAATAGTGTTGGGTGTTCCTAACAAAACAACAAAACTTTAAAAAAATTGTTAAGAGTGTAAAAAATTAAACAATACTTTACATTTTACTGATATCGTAAGTGGTTAGTTCCTAGGAGGTCTCTGTTGAGTGTACGACAATAGTTCCCGACAATCTAGGGCTGCTTTTCCTTTGGTATTGCTTCTCCAGTCTGGAAATGTTTTAGTGAAATCTTTCGCCGTGTTCATCTCTAACAACACATAGATTTTCGAGAAAGAATTCCACTTGCTAATCCAGTACGTGTATTTTGAACGGCATGAATCATCCCAAAGTTTCATAGAGTCTTAAAAGGTCATTAATGAAATCTTAATAGCTTTCTGCCTTATGGTTGTCCAGCAAGTTTTTGGCGACATTTCCCAGACAGTCCTAGGCAGCTGCTCAAGAGTATTTAAATTTTGCTCAAAAGATGTTATCCTTCAAAAATTCTCATATTTGACGACATGTTGGATCATACTTTGTTTTATCGTCTTGACTAGATGACAAGTAATTTTTCGATTTCAATAGATTTAGAAGATGTTTGTATAGGCGACACAGTCAATTTAGCACTACGAGGGAGTTGCCTCTTTACAGACGGTAGATCGGGATATGTAATGGTGTGTTTTGACTTACTAGTTGTATCCTTTATGTCTATTGAACAAAAGTACGGAATACGTACGTGGTAATTAGGTCCCGTCCAAATTATTGGCGCAGCAATGGACGTAAGTTGAGATCCCCTGGCCCACCCTATAAAAAGTCTAATACACGTTACACAGCAGACATGTGGCACCCAAGATTTTTCTTGTTGCTGCACGGGAAAACCAAAATAGCTAGGACAGCACTTGCTAATTAAAGGTCAGAAATTTTGCCGTTCGTTTTGAAAAGTTTGTTCTTCACATATGGAACAGGAATTATCTGTATGATTCAAACACTCTTTTAACATAACTAATATAGGATAAAATTAAATTATTTTTTGAAATATACGAACACGCGTTTTTTTTTATCAAACTTAATATGCTACTGTCAGCACAGTTATGAAAACAGTATTGACCAGTGTAATTGAACCCTCTGCATGAAAAGTTTTGAAACTTAAAATTTTTTGAATTTAGCCCTCATATTTGAATTTTTTACCCCATAACAAAAATACTACCTCAATTGAGGATAAATGTTATCGTTTGCCAGTAATCCATATCCTACATTTAACAATAAAATGTCAGTAATACCAGGGTCGACCTCATATACATGATGTGAATGCCACTGAATATTTTTGACCACATATACTATTATTATGTAAAGTGTCGCCTGTTTCTGTATTCTGCTTCGAATAGAACTCGGCACAGTTAAAAGTTTATAAATTACTCCTTATTGCTTTTATCTAATTTAATTTCTGTTTCATATTTTATTTTGGACACCCTATAGTTTTTGAAAATAATGCATTATAAAATCTTATAAATTAGAAAATAGTAAAATGAAGCTGCAACAGTATGCTAGTAAGTATTTTTGTAAATTTTATAAATCATTTTAAAAATCTCAAGACGTCTATTGCTCCAGGAATTTTATTAAAAGCAGCGCTATCCTAAAAAAACTGGCCCTTTAATGAACAAACAAAAATTGCCAAATTTGATATTCTCTATCATTCTTCGAAGCATCTATATGCCCCCACCAAACACCCTTTATATGAGGGGGCTAGTTAGAAATACGACTATTTTTCAACAATTGGGTAGTGCGCGCTTTTGTATCCTGTTTTGTCCATGGAATGGAATGACAAGGCTAGCATGTTACACAAACGACTAAAACGATATCAAAAATCTATTTTAAAAGCTTCTGTTTTTACAAAGACGACCATATGTCCCAACCTGTAGAGACAAAACTGGTCATATCCACAGTAGCCAACCAGAAGCCAGAAGTAACTCATCAGAACCAATCAAAACGCGAGCTAGATCTAACCTTACCACCGATTAACCATAAAGTTTTTTGCTGCATTGCATTTGTAGTGCAAATTTATTATTTTAGTTTTATTATTTAAAAAGTTTATTATTTTGAACAAGGTTAGTAATAATTATAATAGACAGAGAAGTACTATTCTACAAAAAATGAATGAAGAATCATTCGAAATCAATTTGGAAGAAGCGACTCCGGAATCAGCAAGAAAAAGAAAAAAGGCACCAGAGAATTGGAAAAGAAATGTCCAAAGAAAGCTAGTGTAAGTATTACAAATTTAATTTGTCCCAGTATCTTTCATTTATTTCGAAGCACAAAATTAGTTATCGTGCGTGTGTGTTTTTTTTTTAGATATTCGCTCAAAGGTTTTTTTTTTATGGGTCTAGCACACGTGCTGCAGGGAAGTCTCTAAAGCGCTCCAGGAGCGGCATTTGTGCGAAAAAAGCGATTCACCTTGTTCTTGAATCGCTGTAAATTGTACTCGGTGTGAAACAGCGCTGGGCAATTTATTCCAAAGGGATGATGTTCTCCATATAAAAGACTGCTTGAAAAGCGTTGTACGCGGAGTAACAAGCTGAACCTCATACGGATGTAAAGCACCAGCGCGACGTGTATTTCTAACATGCACCGCTTTGGGAGGAATTAAGCGGGCTACATCCTTCAAACACTTTCCATGAAAATACTTGTAGAACAGACTCAAGTCGCCAACCGTTCTTTGATGTTCCAGCGAATCAAGGCCGCCGGTCAGTTCCGAGTCTCCAATCAGACGAACAGCTCTTCTCTGAACAGAATCCAACAAATGCAGGGTATGTTTGGGAGCGGAGCCCCAAACAAGGGAGCAGTATTCCATAGTTGGTCGAATTTGAGTTTTGTAAAGAATTAGCAGTTGTTGTGGAGTCTAAAGCTTTCTGGGTCGAAACAATGTTCCCAACTTTTGAGAAGCTCTCCTTGCTATGCCTGCAACATGTTCATGCCAGGACATATTTGCTCCCAAACTAACGCCCAACAAATTGAATGACGATGCTAGGGGAATGGAGTGCCCCGATCTAACTATGTCGGGTTCAGCAACGTTAACTTTTTTAGAAAAAACTGCCGCCTGTGTTTTTGTAGCGTTAAATTCCACTTGGTTACTGTCATAGGTATGCCCATTTTGCCAAGTACGAGGGTAATATGTGTTGCAGTCTTTTAATGATGATGAAATAAAAGTTTAACAAGATACCTTTTTATGTAAGTATGTGAAGGAAACTGTTCCACAAACACGTCGAGGTGCTGAAAACTGTTACTTTAAATTATTTTATTGAGAACCAATTAGGAAACCTGATGAGAATCCTCGGTATAACAACATAGAATAGAGGGCTTTCGTCGTTTTAAAAAAATGAAGGGATCTTAATTCCAATTGAAACGAGAGGTGGATAGAGAAAGGAAGTGCAATATGCAAGCAAACGGTCCTCAGTCATAAATTTTATAAAATCTTTAAAAGGCGCAGAATCACATTATTGTAGAGGGAATAGCAACAGAATGTATCTAACCAGTGAGTTAAATATTTCAAAACTGGCGCATGTACAACAGTACTATTTCTGAAGAATACAAGGTAAAAATTTCTTACTTTCATTCCATCTTTGTAACTAAATTTAACGTTTTTTTCGCTACGCCTGCCACGGATGAATACAGCACATGCCTTGAAATGGAAAATAAAATTAAGCCAGCAACAGCAACAATTTGCACAAAAGGAAAGCGAAGTGCTTTTTTGAATTCCTTAAAACAAAGCCGGACGACTGCTTGTTACTTTCATTTGGTTGCCAAAAAATCTTGTCTTACCTAAAGTTAGTGATCAGATCAGTCTGCGTACTACTCTCGTCAACTGTATTGCTATAACGTAACAGTTGTAACAGGTGTCTCCACCGGTAAGTTGAACCCTGAGTCAGTTTCAGTGTATACATGGACTGAGCACGAGGGAAAACAGGGCTCTAATGAGTGGCATTTATTGTCTTTAGTGAATTACGAGTTAAAGATTTTACTAGGTATAGAACCGTGCGACTGGTAGCGGATGGCTGCGGAGGCCAAAACAAAAACATCAATGTATTCAAAATGTGTGCAGCATGGCTGTAATAACATGCTCCTATAAATATCAAAATTTTGGAGATAGTGTATCCAGTCATTGGTCACTCGTTTATGCCAAGTGATCGAGTATTTGGATTAATTGAAAATTAGTTGAAAAACATGAAGAAAATAATAAAAAAGTCAAGAGTACCACCAAGTTTTTGATAAGTTCGGCACGGTAAAGAAAATAGGTGAAGATTGGAAACCATACGACTGGAAAGAAGAAGCAAGAATTTATATCAAAATGCCGGCGCAGTTACACTTCCATATAAGTCAAATAAAGAGGATTATTCTAACTAAAACTAAAAAGAATAATATCCTTGCTAGAGGAGAAATTGCTTATAATATTGATTTAGGAGTAGCAAAATTTATTCATAAAAAAAGATAAATCTATTTCAAACATTAATCCTTAAGAAATCAAAATAGGAGTTAAAGTGAATCATCTTAAACTAAAAGATGTGGGAAAACTTCTGGAGAAACATTTTGGAGAAAACTGGGAATCAATGGAAGAACTTGATTGGTACAAGAAGGTACTATCCCAGCAATCAGAGATTCCAGGAACTGCGTCAGCAGTTCTAGAAGAAGACGTTGAAGAACCTTGCGATTGTTTTGGTTCCTGAAGAAGAAATTTATTGTTTATTATTTAAATACCCTTTTTACATTTCTTTTTTTTATTAAGAAATATACAGCGTACGTATTGTCGTCATGCATTATTTCTTATATATGTTTTAACGATTATAATAATAAAGAATAATATTTTATTAGGTAAATACTCTTTTTATAAAATTATTCTACCACCCGACGCACTTGAAAAAAAAAGATTAGTTACAAAGATGGCCATTTTGCAAACCAGTGGTTACAAACATGGCCATATCCCTGTTGTAGTTACAAAAGCGGCCTCAAGGCATTTTTGAACTCAGTTTTCTGATACTAATATTGCACTTCCATGAAAATGTTTTTGGTTATTGTTATATTTTAACACAAAGAATTAAACAAAAAAAATCAATGCCATGGATTAAATAGATTAGTCACAACAGAAAATTGTCTTTTTCTCGAAATTACATGACATGGAGATGGCCGGGTTTGTAACTAGCCCACTCATATAGAGTATGTAAAATTGAGTCAATATATTATCGGTATTTTGCGGCTGCGAGATTGTCGAATTAACAAACCAACATTTTTGTGCTGGTTAGATAGTAAAAGAAGAGAAACAATGTAATATCGCGTTTTACAATATTTTTGAGAATACATATCTTAGTTTTTTAAAATGAGATACTCTGTAAAGGTATATCCATTCTTCTATTGAATGGAATTTTTCAATATATGAATTTAACAAAATATAGTTTGATATATCTGACAAATAATTAATACAAAATGAAGGGGTAGAGGAACCGTAGAACAAACCGTACATGGTGTGCCTAAAACAGGTTTTAATAACTTCGGTGATCACTCAAAATTTTCCGACGGTGGTCGATTAGTGTAGCAATACAGTGCATGTATAAACAATTTTAAATTTTTTTGCCTAGCCGTTTTGAAAAAAGTGCAATTAAAAATGGAAAATTTCGAAATAGATATAATTTTCTACATTAATAATGCTCATTGAATTTATTTAAAAGATATTTACATCATATTTATGTGATATTATTGCTGTCTATAATAGTATACGTGAAAACCATTAATTTGAGACGTGGTAGAAGTCTGTTGGTGCTCTGGAACCAAACTTATAGTAATTTTAAGATTTTTTAAAATTCCAGGTCAAAAATCAGAGTTAAATTTCTCGACATTGTATAAATTTACATGTGATAGATTTTAATTTGAGTGGCGTCAATAATGTGATTAATTGAATTTGAGTTGGCTAGGTATAAAGTTGTAGAAAATAACATAACACTTGTCACCTTTTTTTGCCTTAGTATATTATTATTTAATTCAAGAAAATGTTTAAAAAACGCGAAGATAGTGCCCTTACTCATAAGGAAAATCAAGAAAAATTGTTTGATATGTTTGAAAAAAAAGACCCGATGAATAAAATTTTTTTAAAGTCATAAATTTCGATTCATTTGATATACGACGGGAAATAGTTTAAGGTATTGTCCAAAATGTACTATGGAATTGATATGGGGAAAGCGTCATTTTTGATGCCGTTCAAATAATTTAGAAAATTTAAAAAATTATGTGCTGCTTCTGATAGAAAAAGAAAATTTAGTATGTGATTTATTAAAAAACATTTAGAAAGAAAAAATTGTTGACAAAGTAATTATTTTTTTATCTTAAATGAAATAACCGGCCAAGTGCACGTTGAACTTGCACAATTAGTGTTCCGTACGTTGATTGCTTTTAAAATAAAATTTTTTCTTACGGAGGTATAAAATGATCAGTGATTTCACAAAACACATCCCAAATGAGTTTTCAACAAAGTTTGTTTCCGATCCGAAAATTGATGACCTTGAAATTTTTGTTTTTTTTTCTATATACCAGATAAATTATTAAAGGTAATGTACTCATGATAATTTTCGTTCAATCTACATCCCGTGGAGACTATTTTAGAATTTTTTCAAAATTTTTTCATCATTATTTTTTGAGATAAATGCGATTTTTCGCGTTTTTTTAGGGATAATACAAAGAAAACTGTGTGCAAGTATTACATTATATATATTTTTGAACTTTCATTTGACATCCCACTCGATGAGCTAGTAAAAAAAATTTTTTCACTTCCGATTTCACCCCCCAAAACTAACCCCTTAAGTCAAAATTTAACTTTCAAAACTACACGGCTCTGATGAGGCCATGAATTCCAAATTTCAACTTTCGATGTCACATAGTTTCGGAGAAAATCAGGTGTGACAGATGGACAGACACAGAAGTGATCTTATAAGTGTTCCGTACGGAACACTAAAAAGAGGGAAGCCATTAAATTTTGTACTAAAGATAAATCATATTATTATTTTGACGTAATTAGCAACAATATATTTTGATGAGAAAACATGTTTATATTAGATTATGAAATAGCAAGATAAACCCTTCAATATCATTTTTTAAAGAAATTTCTAGATGATCTAGAACTAAAGTTGTGTAAATTTTAAAAAATACGAAAAAATAAGTAAAATATGTTTTAACAGATTTTTGACCCGGAATTTTTAAAAATCTTAAAATTGTCATAATTTTGGTTCCAGAGCACCAACAGACTTTTACTACGTTTCAGGTTAATGATTTTTATGTGTACTATTATAGACAGTTGCAATAAGATTACATAAACATGATGTTACTATCTTTTAAATAAATTCAATGCGCATTATTAATGCATTTTTAATTTTTAAATACACTTTTTTCAAAACGGCTCCGCAAAAAATTGTTCACATTTGTTCTGTATTACTACACTAATTGATTACCGTCGGAAAATTTGGAGTGGTCGCCAGAGCCTGTTTTAAATACACCCAGCGTACCAAAAGCAAAGATGGTTTCAGCGGTAATTTTGAAAAGTATTAAAAAATAAAATCGTTTTGTTTGCTTATTTTGGAATCTCGAATAATGTTTGTTATTTTATAAATGTACGTTTTTCTTATAGAAAACAAATTTTGATGTAATAGATAATATTGTATTTACCTTAATGGGTAACTTTTATTGTAAACATGAGTTGCCAACTGTCACAACTCTAATAAAACAAATTCATATTTAATGAAACTTTTTAAATCAAAACAACTGAAAGACTCAATTTGAATTTCATTAGGCAGCAGAATGTTGCATATATCTACGCTTGAATCTTGCATCTTTGGTTATTAGTAAACATAAATTATTTACAAGGAACCCAATATAAAAATATGATTTATAATTTTTTTCCTCTGGTTACTGCACTGTGCGATCTCTATTTGGTGGACGCTATCCATAATTGTAATCGAGCCTGGCTGAATATGCCGTAAACACCAAAACCAGTTGCCTACACATAATTGCATCGCGACGAATGCAAAATGGACCAATTCGGAATCGGCTAAATAAAAAACTTATGTACAGAAATTCGACGCCTCGCGTACTGATAGTACGCCGTATAACGACGGAGAGGGCGACGCGTCGAATTCCTGCATGAAAATAAACAAATAAATAAACTAACCCAAACATATGGCAAATAAAAATGAAAATAAATATTTCAGACAGATGCACAACACAAATAAAAATAGTCACCGATTGTAAAGTGTAAAAATAAAAATGAAAAACAGTGTATTGAAAGTGATCAGTGATTAGTGTAAATCAATAAAAAAAAGCATAAAAAAAAACACAACACACTTATAAATATTGTAGATAAACCCATGTAACAAATAAACCTTTGTAAATATGATAAATATATTAAATAGACTAAGATAAACAATAAACTATGTAAATAGAAATAATAAGTACGAGAGAGAGAGAGAGAGAGAGAGAGAGAGAGAGAGAGCGAGAATGAGGAGAATTAAATAAAAAAAAATCTAAATAACTAAACCTTGTAAAGCTATCAGCACCTGATAAAAGCAAGTTGGATTTTTTGGTCAGAAATATTTCCAAACAAACCATAAGTAAAAATCTCAACTAATATAAACAAATCCTCCTCAAGACACCTTTTAAAAACAAAAACAAATTAACAAAAGTCATATAAGACCTTGTCGGACTGAAAAAAAGAATACACAAGGTTTAATTATTAAGGCAGACCACGCCCTAGGGTCTAATCATAAATGAGTACACTTATTCTTAAGGACATTCTATTTATAATAGTTAGAAATGTAAGTAACCTTATAACCAAACTTTGAACAATAAAGAGGAGTTGAAACTGAAAACTTGCCTACACAATTTAAATTCAACTGTTATTGTTGTTCCCAAAACTGCGACTGCTCTCTTCTGTCTATATCATATTTATCATAATTGATTTCACAGGAACGTACTGCATCATTAGTTTTTGGTGATTTATATGAATTTATGTAATTCCTATTAATTAAAACGAATGAACAATATTATATTTTTAAATATTACTTGTTTTTAGTAATAATACTACTATAATAATAAAAAAGTTCATTTGTGCTAATAATAGTAATAAAGAAAACTAGAAAGTTAATATATAAAGTAGTAAGCATAATAATTATTATACGTTCTCAATTCACCAAATACAGGAAATTACACCCCAACGCATGCAAAGAATGACTAACCATCGAGAGGAAGGCAGGAGGAAGAGATTCCTCTCCTCCTCTCCTCCATAGACATAAGATCTGCACTGCACACAAAACAAATACAAGCACTTAGGAAATTCTTTCACAACAAGCAAACCATTGAATTATCCCGGATAGACCACCCAGCAGACACACAGAGTGATACCTAATTACAACAGGAAAAGATGAAAACGTGGTCAGAAAAACACTCCACGGAAAACACAGATACCACATAGCACAAGACCACGTAAATAAAAAAACAATCATATACTTACTTACTTGCAACATGATATTTTTAGGTTTAAGCGGCGTATTGCAAAAGAGCGCGCTAGCGGCAAACTTTCACCATTATCGTCATTACTTATTCCTTACCTACCATAATAAAATATATCCTATAACCTAGCCAGAGAACGTATGTATGAATGAAAAAAAAATCACGTAACTCGGATAAGTGGTTCTCGAGTGATAAGCACACTAATGGACAGGCACACAAACAGACAGACAGATTATAGATATTCTTTGCTACATGATATTGTTCCATATTTAATGGTTTTGGCAGTGTATTGCAAGAGAACGTGCAAGCGGCAAACTTTTTTCCGACTTGATTCACTATTATCGTCACTGCTTATTCCTTATGCTACCTAACATAATAAAATATAGCCTATAACCTGGCCAGAAAACATATGTATCTTTTAAAAAAAAGCACGTAAATCGAATAAGTGGTTCTTCAGTGATAAGCATTTTATATATATTATAGACGAATTAGCTTTTACAGTAACCTAATCTACTTAAAATAATATATTCTACAATTTTAGTTACAGTATAAGATTGACATTGTTAGCCGATTAAAAAAAATATATATCAATCAGGTAACGGCATCGAATAAATCATCGAGTGAGTTTTTTTTAATCTTCATTTAGGTAAAGGATTAAATTTTAACCAAAAACCGTAAAAAAGTTTCCACATGTACTTATTGATCTGTAAAAAATAAGACATCTAAAAGTGACACCATGATAAATTACAATCTAATA
The DNA here is from genome assembly GCA_019049505.1 of Pachyrhynchus sulphureomaculatus. Classification (NCBI taxonomy): domain Eukaryota; kingdom Metazoa; phylum Arthropoda; class Insecta; order Coleoptera; family Curculionidae; genus Pachyrhynchus; species Pachyrhynchus sulphureomaculatus. The sequence continues at coordinate 77,298,726 of CM032446.1, forward strand.
TCTTTATAATCATTAGCAAAACGCTTAAAATTTTCTTTGCGTGATAAAAGTCTTTAAAATTGAAAATACGAATATTAAACTGAATTTAAATATTTAATTAAAGCAGTATAAAGTTTATTTGTTAGTAGTTTCTGGAATCGATTTAATAATTAAGATTGATAATGAAATATGTTATTAGTCATTAGAACAATATCTCGATGCAATTAAGTAATCGAGTTTATAAAGTGATTATTTGAAGACTTATTTATACAGCTGCTGATAACTTACTTACTTACTTAATCATTATGCCTTTCTACACCTTTAGGGGCCCGTGGGGTTAAGTTATTCTATATTTGTCTTTTTCATATTTCCTTCCACCTCTTTTCATCCTGTGTGGCTCGTCTTGCGTGTTCCCACTTTATTCCTCTTTTGGCCACTGCCTCTCTAACATCCCCCAACCATCCCCTTCTAGGTCGGTCTCTTGTTCTTTTCTTGCTCACTCTGGCTTCAAACACTTGTCTAACTATTCTTTGTTCAGGCATCCTTTCGACGTGACCATACCATCTTAGTTGTGCTTCCTCAACCTTTTCCACCATTGGTTTCAGGTTCAAATTCTTTCTGAGTTGTATATTCCTAATCCTGTCCATCCTTGTCTTGTCCTCTATTTTCTTTATGAATCTCATTTCTGTAGCCGTTATCGTTCCTTTCTGTCTTTCTGTCATTGTCCATGTTTCTCCTCCATATAAAAGTATTGGTGTTGCAACCTTCTCGAATACTTGGGCTTTAATATTTTTTGGTATCTTTTTCTTTCTCAGGAATGTATTCTTTATACTATTAAATAATCTTCCTCCTTTTATTATTCTCTCCTTGATCTCCTCTTCCATCCTTCCATCCTCCGTTATTGTTGATCCCAAATATTTAAACTTCTCCACTTGGTCCAACCTTTCCTCTCCTATCTTTATTTCATTTTATCGCCTTTGCTTTCCTATTATCATAGCCTTTGTCTTTTCTTTATTAATTTTCATGTTTATTTTTTCCAATGCTTCTTTATATATCCGTATGTTCCTATTAAGCGTTTCCTCATCTTTTGCTATAATAAACATATCATCCGCATAGCATAGTTCTGATATTTCTATCTTTTTCATCTTCCAATAGCCTATCTGGTATGGTTTTACCTCTTTCTTCTTTGCTTCTTTTATTGCTTCATCCAGAACTATTGCGAAAAGCATGAAGCTCAGGATGCATCCCTGCCTAAGGCCCATAGTTGTTTCAAATATATCAGATCTGTCTTGTCTTGTTCTTACATAATTTTTTGATTCTTTATATAAACTCTGTACGCCTTTTATTATTATTTCTGGTATTTCTCTTTTCCTCAGTGTTTCCCATATGTCTTCTCTTTTAATCTTGTCGAAAGTCTTTTGTAGGTCTATAAAGCTCAAGTGAATTTCCCTATCTTCTCCCAGTGCTTTTTCACATAATTGCCTCACTATAAATATTGCATCATTCACCCCTCTACCTGGCCGAAAGCCAAACTACGTTTCTTCTAATGTGTGCTCAAGTTTCTTTCTTAATCTTTTTTCTAGTATCCTAGTATATACTTTTGACACAGTGCTAGTTAGAGTTATCTCTCTGTAGTTATTACAATCTTTAGTGTCACCTTTCTTATATATTGAGGTTATGATGCCTGTTGTCCAGTCCGTAGGTGCATTGTTCTTCATTACGTTGTTTATTATATTTTTAAGTTCCTATATTGCTACCACAGGAAGCGCTTTCACATAGCTGCTGTGATTCGGGCGCCTTCCCTAATTTTAATTTGCCGATTGCCTCTTTTATTTCTTCTGTATTAATCTCTTTTGTTTGTGTGAGTTCTATACCTTATTCTGGTATAATGTCTCTATGTTAATTTTTATCTGCTATGTAACTCCCATCCAATAGTTCTTTATAATATTTCCTCCATCTTTCTATAATTTTTTCTTCTTCTTTTATGACATTTCCTTCTTTGTCTTTTATATTTGCTATTGTTTCTACCTTTTTCCTTCTCATATTCTTAATCATACCGAAAAATAGCTTCTGATTATCTTTATAGGTTGTTTCCATTCGCTCTCCAAATTGTTTCCAAGATTTTCTCTTTTCTTCTTGTATTATTATTTTAACCCGTGTTCTTTGTTGTCTACATTCCTCATAATCGGTTGGATCTTTTATTTGTAGATATTTTCTCCATTTCTTCTTGTTGTCTTTAATCTCTTCCTTAACCCTATTCGTCCACCAGTTTGTCTTTTTAATATTTCTATTTACTATTTTTGATGAGCCACAGGTATTTTCTGTTGCCATTAAAACAGTATCATTAAATTCTTTCCACGCCTCCTCCACTCCCGTTCCTCTCCTATTTGTCTTCATTTTTTCTTCATATATTCTCTGGTATTCTTCTCTTATTTTATAACATTTAATTTTTGAATTTATTATTTTGCGTTTATTTTCATTTACACGTGTCTTTTCCTAATTTTCATACCATTTTTAAAAGAAAGTGATCGCTTCCTATCTCCGGGCCTCTTTTTACCTCAATATCTTTGACTCTATCCCAACCTTCTTTATGTATTAAAAAGTAGTCTATAATCGATTTTTCATTTCTCGAGATCACGTGTCTGGTTATTTTGTGAATTTCTTTTTTTTTTTTTTTTTTTTTGAAACGAGTATTACCAATCTTTAATTCGTTTTCCAAACTTATCTGTATTATTCGTTCGCCGTTGTCGTTTCTCACTGTCTCTCTTTGTTTTCCTAGGTACCATTCTATTCCCTCATTCTCCTTTTCCTCCCTTCCGTTCATATCTCCCATTATTATTATCTTATTGAAAATCATTGAAAAATTTGTCCTTCTCCTCAATTCTTGCTTTGTCATTTGGTCCATAGCACACAATTAAAGTGTAGTCTTCGTCCGCTTCATCTTCTTTTATTGCTATTGACAGTATTCACTCATTTACAAACCTTTCCCCTTTTACATTCTTCATCTTCTCTTCTTTGACCAGCATTGCCACTCCTGCTCCTGCATTTTCCTCCTCTCTTACTCCTGACTAGTACAACCAATATCCATTAGGTAATCTTTTGCATCCACTCTCTTTCCTTTTTATTTCTGTGATTCCTACATAGTTGTATCTTTTCCAGTTCTTCTGTCAGTTCATCCTCTTTTCCGTTTATGCCCCTAACATTCCATGTTCCCAATCTAATCTCTTTTCCGTTTATACCCCTAAAATTACGTGTTCCCAATTTACTAACTCGGTAATTATTTCCTATTCCTTTCTTCCTATCCATTTCTTTGATTATCTTCTTATTTATATTCCTTTCATTAGTCTTCTCTTCCGTATCCTTTGTCTTTGCCAGGGTCGTCGTCGATCTACCTATCTCTCTCCTTTTCCTCAGTTTTTTGGCTTGATGGTCTGTTGTTTCTGTTCTGATGTGTTTGTTTGTTTGTTCCTTCAGTTTTTCTTCCTCAGTGTCCCATTTATATTCTCTTCCCTCGATTAAGATTTTCTGATATCCCATTTTCACTCTGTCCATTCTTTCTCTCGTTCTCTGCTATATGCTTCAATTTCTTTTGAATTTTCCATTCACATTTTGTTAAATCGTTGTTTATGTAAACTCTCTCTCTCCCAATTTCTCAGTTTGTTTTTATTTTTCATCACAACTTCCTTATCTCCTGAGTTTCCAAGTTCTATCTTGTATATACACTCTCCCATTTTTATCACATCCTTAATCTGTACCTTTGTGTCCATACTTCTTTCTATAAAATGTTGTACATCCATTTTCAGATCTGGTTGACTATTCGCTTTAAATCTCATTCCCGATATTACAATATTATTTATTACGTTTTCCTTTTCCAGCCCACTTATCCTCGAATCCATATTTCTCATGTTTTCTCTAGTTGTCTTATTTTCCTCTTTGAATATTTTATTCTCCTTTCTTAGTTATTTCACCTCTTGTTGGTATCTCTTCTGATCCTGTTTCATTTCCTTTATATCTAACATTAATTCTCTGATTATTTCTCTGTAGTTGTCGATCTTATCTCCTCCTTCATTTTTCTCTTTCTGTGGGGTTCCTATCAGCTTTTTACCCCTCTTGTATATTCCCATTGCTTCTTCCCTTTCTTCGACTCTTTCTCTTTTCGAGTCTCTTAATGTATAATCATCGTTATAAATTGTTATTTCTGTTAAAACTTATGTTATAAAAACTTTTCGTATGCTCCTCGTATATTCTATTTTCGAGAGAAGAGGAGAAAGACAAAAAATTGTTGTTTTTACCTCTTATCACCGTATACACAGTAAACAAAACAATCAAGGTCGTCGCTCAACGCTTCTTTAGTTTCATACAATTTCCCAGAATTATTCTCATTGACTTTTAAATTCTTTTTTTTTTAACTTATTGTTTTAATTCTAATATTACACTCTGCTTTATTTCTAGTCCCTCTCATTTGCAATCGACCAAAACAATTAAATAATTCAATATATCGAAACACTACCGTAATAATGCTCGTTGAACGAATGGACCACTGCGGGCGTTCAATTTCGATGTGTACACTTCGCGGTCCGGACTCAACTCCGCTGCTGATAAAAAATGAAATATTTCTAGATTGTATTGTTTTTACATCTAAAAGGTATGTTGTTAAAAAGAAATGTTAAAAAAAGTCTTTAAAATATAAGCAACTTAGATGAACGAGTGAAAAGTGACTGACAATATCTACAGAAATGTTAAGTACTCGTGATGCACTTGCCTTATTTTAAGGTTGTGGAACACCAATATTTAAAACCAACAGCATTTTTTCAGGCTGAATTTCTTTAATACACTTCTGATTAAGAATTATTAGAAACCGCTCATAAAAGGGAGATGCATATCAGCCTAGAGACGTCGAAAGTTTTGTCTTGGCTGTCGAGAGTATTCACCTGATCCTTTACCTCTGTTCTGTTTAGACTCATCTATATACTAAATCTTCCTCTTTTGAGGTTAGAACTTTTAGGATCTTATCGTTGAGTGCTCTTTAGAGACTGCCCATTGCCATCTGCAGTAGAGAATAGTTTTCTACTATTCCACCTTGGGCGTGCAGACCCTGCGCTACTCATATGAGGCTTCAAAGTTTTATGTACGTTTGCGAGGGTAGTAGATTCAACAAAACCTCAAACGTCTCACTAGGTGTTGTTAGCTTATAATGCCAATAAAGGTTAAGCATTAGATTCTGTCAAGTTTGAGCCTAACCTAATATTTCCTAGTTTTAGAACCCCATATGAAAATTGTGGCTTCATTGCAGCCGAGTATATCCAGTGGCGTATCCCTTTCTGGAGTCCTTAAGAGCAATACGAAAGGCTCTTTTTATTTCCGAGCCATAAACGTTTTATGACAATCTATACCATCTTGAAGCATTCAACAAATAACAAAAGTGTGTCGTTAATTCCTTACAAAAAGCTGTGCAGAGAGTTTGTCGTGCCCGGACACTAACGATATTATTGGCTACAGACTTGAAAAACCATTTTAAATACATATCGACTGATCATAGAAAGTAATTTACTTAAAGAGATTAATTATACCATAGATAACTCCACATTAATTACAGGTACCTTTTTATGCGACTATGGCGTGGTTGAAATTCGCGTTCAGTTTCCACAACGTACATCAGGCCCGACGTTTTAACTGATTAAAGATTGGGTGCGAAGTTTGAAGATCTTGTTTTGAATTTAAGTAAATCTCGAGCAGGGCGATCAGACAGTAGGAAACAATGCAAACGTACCGTTTGAGTATTAGCTTGTGAGAATTTTGTCCCCCATTCGCAACCGATCAAGTGGTATAAATGAGGCAAGCATTAAAACTAGCGTATAGTGTTGTTTCGTTAATTAAATATTTGAACGATTTTTAATAATTACACAGCCCCACAAAAAAAAAGTGGAGTATACTTTTGATGCGATATATCAGATCCGTAGTATTTTTGCCCGCTGATCACGAATCTGACGTCAGAATATCTCCATCACATCTCAATTTTTTTCTAACCTCAAAAAATAGGCAAAAATTAGTAAAAATTAAGAAAAATATACTCCTAAAAAATTGATTCAAGCTTTTTCATGAATCCAAAGATGTATTAATATGTATTCGGACACGCTAAGCTAATATTCATCGGTTGGATTAAGCCATACAGTTCTGTTTTCTTTCTAACCTCAATAAATCAGACAGATATAGTGCTTCTCGAATGCAAAAACGAATTCAAATTAAATTCAACCGATTCTTACCAAATTTGGTACACGGGGGTTTTTTTTGGGTTGCTGATCATGAATCTGAGGTCGGATTTGCAAAATTCAAATTGGCGGATCCAAGATGGCGGACAAAATTTTTGAAAACCAACCGATTCCTACCAAATTTGGTATACACATCCTCAAACCTGATACTCTTAAACCCTAAACCCTGAAACCTTAGACTCCCACTCCCTGTAACCTCAAAAAATAGACCTCAATAACCCTGTAACTTTAAAAATGAGACCCAATAAACTCAAAACCAGGACTTTTAAACCATATACTCTCAAATAGTAGACCCTTAAGTCCTAGAATTGCGAAGGTTAGACCCGCGCCCTAACTTTCCTTTTTTTGGCTGTATCTTGTTCTTTTTTCCGCGAATGACCTATTCAAAGGCTTTCTGCCCAAACGCTTTTGAGGACTTGTTTCTCTTTTTAGCGACCAGCAATAGTCCGCTAGCATATGGTCATCCCATCGTCCTTGATACCGATTTTCTATGATTTTCAGATCTTGGTGAAAACGTTCCCTTGCTCCTCACTGTAGTCACCAAGATTATCTGGGAAATCATCGATGTGGGAGTCCAGGAAATGTAATTTTAGATTCATTAAGCAACCTAATGTTTGAAAATTTGTTACCATTTTCTCGACTATTTCTTTGTACTTAAGACTTTTATTATTTCCCAAAAAGTTTGTTGCGACTTCTTTAAAACTAAGCCAAGCAGGTTTTTCAACTTTATTCATTTTAGTAACAAATAATGAATCTTGAAACAATTTTCTTATTTGTGGCCCGTCAAATACGCCTGCCTTAATTTTAGCTTCAGAAAATTTCGGAAATTTTTTATGCAAATATTTGAAGCATGGGCCATTTGTATCTAATGCTCTCGTGAATTGCTTCATAAGTCCAAGCTTAATGTGAAGCGGGGGAATAAGAACTTTTCCTGGATCTACCAATGGTGAAAACAACACATTATTTTCACCAGGAGTGAACGATTCTCTTGTTGGCCAAATTTTTTCCTTATAATGACGTTCCCTGTCTCTGCTATTCCACAGACATTTATAACAGGGATAAAGTGTAAACCCTGACTATTGGCCAAGCAATATTGTTACAATTTTCAGATCTCCACAAATTTTCCAGTTATGATCAGCATATTTTATTTTTATCAAAAGCTGCTTCATTTTTTCATATTGCTCTTCCATAACTGTGAAATGAGCCTGCCTTAATGCTCCGTTTAGAAGAATCAATGAACAGTTTCCATTCTTCAGGATCGTATGAGTTATTTTGAAATTCATCCATTAGACCTTTTACATCGGTACAATATGAAAGTGACAATTCCTCGTCCATTGTGAAATATTTTCGAAATTCTTCATCTCTGTTTCTATAATAAGAAATCGTAGCTTCTGGCTTAAGTAAATGTCTTTTCTTTAAAAAGGAAGCAAGATGCTCTGAACCATCTTTGGATAAGCCTAAATCTCTGACTAGATCACTAAGTTCTGACTGTGATACGAGTATTGGTTCTGGTTTACGGTTGTATGGTAGAAATTCTTTATCTGTGTCACTAGTATATGATAGGTTGTCACTAGAACATTCATTAGTAACAGTGTTTGAATCTTTTTCGACAGTCTTAATGTTTTCGGCATGAACTGATAAGGTGAAATCATTTGTTTCCATAACATCAGCATCAAGTGGTTCAGGAGGCGGGATTAGTTTAGTTGGTCTTGTTACTGTCGAAACATCGTTATAAGTAATAGTGCTTTTATTTTTTTCGGTTATGCCTAGATACAACATTCATACAAAAGTAGCAATCATTTTCACTGTATGGTCTATTCCATATTGCTGGTCTGGAATATTTAATCGTCTTCTTATTGATGTACAACATTATTTTGCAAGAACTGCAAATGATGTGGGGAACCCAATCTGTATCCTGGTGCTGTATTTCAATGTTAAAACAATCCTTATATAAGGTTTTAATCTTATCCGTTATCGGTGACCCCATTTTACTCAATACGTGTTGACAGCAAATATAACAAAATGAATCACTGTTTTTATCGCACTTATGAAAAGGCCTTGTACCGTGAGACCGTTTTCTTGTAGCATTATACTCTACATGAGCCAAGTCACCCGCACATGAAGAGCTACTGTCGCTGGATGACGACGGCTGCGGGCCCGCTTGCCCACCCTGACCAACCGCCGATACTGGGTTTCCGAGTCCCTGCATCATAATTCTCTTTCTTCTACCTACCATGACGGCATCTAAGCCGTTATCCAGGGACTCTGCCGGCTAGTGGAGTAACACCGTTGCCCACCGTCACCACGTGGAGGTGCCCTGGATGCAGGTAGAAGAATAAAAATCGACCGATGAATTTTCTCGGCGTTCAAAATGGCACGAAAACATCTGCCATCTTGAATTTTGCAAATCCAACCTCAGATTCGTGATCAGCGACCCAAAAAATCCCCGTGTACCAAATTTGGTAAGGATCGGTTGAATTTTAATTTGAATTCGTTTTTGCATTCGAGAAGCACTATATCTGTCTGATTTATTGAGGTTAGAAAGAAAACAGAACTGTATGGCTCAATCCAACCGATGAATATTAGCTTAGCGTGTCCGAATACATATTAATACATCTTTGGATTCATGAAAAAGTTTGAATCAATTTTTTAGGAGTATATTTTTCTTAATTTTTACTAATTTTTACCTATTTTTTGAGGTTAGAAAAAAATTGAGAGTGATGGCGATATTCTGACGTCAGATTCGTGATCAGCGGGCAAAAATACTACGGATCTGATATATCGCATCAAAAGTATACCCCACTTTTTTTTGTGGGGCTGTGTTATCATCTCAGAAACAACGAAAATAACATGGTAGGAGATGTCAGCAATTACGGAAACGGCATACTGAACACTGATCAATTATTTCACCCCTGACGAGTATCGGGAACGTAACGGCATACATTTAGATGGCATTATTTTTTAAGAAATAGTAATCGAAGTTTCACATATATTGAAGATTTTTCCATGTATCAGTATGTTTATTTACTATAAATGTCTCGAAATTAAATTATTTAGTGATCCTTTAAAAAAATCAAAACTAAAATATTAATATATATTTTGAGTATGTAAAAAATCATCAACAACTTGAAATAAAACGGGGCTGGCCCTATGCTCAGATCAACTTTCCAAACACATTTAAGTGAATTTTTTTCTGGAATAGTTTAAAACTTCTCCAAAACGTCGACCTAATAATGCATTGTAATCTCACTGTTGTGTCAGATAGCCTGGATTCTATTTATTTATTTATTTAATTATTTCTTTGTACCCTACAGAAAAAGCTAATTTAATGTTGGTTAATACAAAAAATAGTCTTACAACTTGGTTAAAAATTATTTTTTGATTAAAATACCTTAAAAGCTAAAAAGAAATAATTATTATGTGAAATGTGAAAAAATAATAAAATAATTATTTACACAAACTTTCCACTATATTTGTAATACATGTTTCGCTATTACAGTAGCTTCTTCAGACGTTACATTCTGAATTACTGAACATTAAAGAGTAAAGGTTTTAATAGATAAGTAGAAGCAAGAAATGAACATTTATTTTACCATTAACTAATTAAATATTAATAGAAAATATTTAACAAAGGCGAATTATTAAGGTCTACCTCATCATTCAATAGACGGTTGGAATTTTTAAGTTTGTATTGTATTGTATTGTAATTGTATTAAAAAGAAATATATCGGCACAGTATAACAGTAAGGAGGTAAAAAAAAACAATAAAAACCTTCTTTTGCCTTATTTGTTTAATTGCGCTTATCAACTGATTGTAAACTACAATAAGTGGTTCTAAATGGTAGTAAGTAGTAAAGTAAATTTGTCAAACTTTTAAATATTAAAACTAAAATATAACGGTATAATAACAAAATACTTAAAAGGGAAACAACAGTTTTACAATTTTATATATTACACAGGTCTGTAACAAAAATGCTGTCTGGATGTTTTCAACTGATTTTTATGTATTTAGGTGTTCTGAAAACTAAAAAAATACTCAAAAAATTCCAGAACGTCAGGTTATTTTGCAAAACGCAAAATTTTATTATAAAAAAGGGTTCTTTTGGGATAACTTGAAGTCATAAATAAATAGGTACAATTTTATTTTGATTACTGTTTTTAAATGTATACAGGCCATAACTATCATTACTTTCTAAATAAAGAACGCCTTGTGTGAGCTAAATTAACAAACATAAACGTTGTAACCAGAACGTGCGCGCTCCTATAGTGTAGAAAGTGGCGCGGTACAATTACGTGTTAACTCGTCATTGTTTTATATATCTTGGTTCAATATAGTGCAATGTCATCTGTGCGGAAGTGTGTGAATTCGTCTGACAGTTTCTATTATATTTGTGGCGAACTTAATATTACGGACTTTGTAAAAAAAGTATGCTTCACGTATTTTGGCTTAAAACTTGGAGATCAGGATAAAGTTTGGGCACCTCATAAAGTCTGCAAACGATGTGTTGAAGACCTTCGAAATTGGTTTAAGGGCAAGAAAAAAGCTTTCCGATATGCGATTCCTATGGTATGGCGCGAGCAAAAGAACCATAGTGATGATTGTTACTTTTGTTCGTGTAATGTGAAAGAGTATAATTCAAAATGGAAGCAGTCCATTTCATACCCCAATCTGCAATCAGCTATTCGTCCCATCCCTCATGGGACCGAAATACCAGTGCCCAAGACCCCTGCTACCTTGGAAGAGATTCCAAGTTCTGACGAAGATGGTGCTGTACCTGAACCCGATGACAAGTCAAGTTTTCAATTTGAAGATGACAGCAGTCCGAAATTGTTTTCCCAGGGCGAGCTAAATGATTTGGTAAGAGACTTGAATCTTCCCAAAAACGCTGCTGAGTTGCTTGGATCAAGGCTCAAAAGCAGGAACTTACTTTTGCCGGGAGTGTCTTCCTCCTGGTTTAGATATCGTGAGAAGCAGTTCACTTCCTACTTTGCCCAAGAGGACGAGTTGGTTTATTGTACCAATATTGAAGGTTTGATGGATACATTTAAGATCTCATACGACCCAGCACAGTGGCGTATTTTCATAGATTCTTCAAAAAGAAGCCTTAAAGCAGTTCTGCTTCACAATGGCGGTTTCTATGCTTCCATTCCTGTCGGTCATTCCGTACACCTCGAGGAAACCTACAAGAACTTGGAATTGGTTCTTTGCAAATTAAAATATAAAGACCACGGTTGGCAAGTGTGCGGTGATTTAAAAATCTTGGGCATGTTGCTCGGACAACAATCTGGGTTTACCAAATTCCCTTGCTTTTTGTGTCTATGGGATAGTAGAGACCGAGCAAATAACTGGGCCAAAAAGTGTTGGCCTCCGAGGGAGCTTAAAGTTGACGAAAAGAACGTCCTGCATGAAACTTTGGTGCCTCCTCATAAAGTTCTTCTACCACCGCTTCACATAAAGCTGGGATTGATGAAGCAATTTGTAAAGTCACTTCCAAGAGATGGAAAATTGCTTCAAATAGTTAATATCAAAGTTTCCAGGCCTCTCGGAGGCAAAGTTGAAGGAAGGTGTTTTCGTTGGACCAGATATTAGACGGCTTATGGCTGATCCACAATTCATCACAACCATGACGGATCCTCAAAAAGAAGGGTGGATTGCCTTTAAAGAGGTCATAGAGACATTTTTAGGCAATAACAAAGACCCTAACTACAAACAAATCGTCAAAAGAATGTTAAAAACATTTCAAGCTTTAGGTTGCCTAATGAGTTTAAAAGTACATTTTCTTTATTCCCACCTCGACTACTCTCCAGAAAATTTAGGAGATCTGAGTGAAGAGCAAGGTGAACGATTTCACCAAGATATTAAGGAGATGGAAAATGGCTACAGTCAGTACAGTCGTTAAGGAGAAGAATTTTTATGTACAACAATAGCAAAATATATGTTTACCGGCCATGAAAATTACACAAAACCAAATAGTGTGGCTTATCGGAGGTCGGGCAGTAGACAACTCTGTACGCTATTTGCCTATGGTGACAGCAGTACAGTATTTTTCTTTACCCTGTCGTGAGTTTTGCCGCAGAAAATATAGCCATCGCTACAGAAAGACAAAGACGTGGAACAAAACATCGCCCCAAAAAGAAGCCGGCTCGCTACATCCGGCATGTAAAAATCGGCCTCGTTGAGTTTTTCAGAGATGTCGCACAAATGGAAATTGTGTTATATGTAACACTAATAGGAACAAATATGCGCGGCATCTCGGAAACTTGACTAGGCATATAAGTTATGGGGGTTTTATGTCAGATGGCGCTGAGGTTGGTTAGTTACTTATATTTTTTGAGATATGGTTCGTAAATATTTGGTGCTGACGTGATTGTGTTGTGAGAAGCAGAGTGACGAGCTTCGAAATGGAGAGAAACATAGTATGTCCTAATTTAACGATAGATGCCTAGGTTATTTATTATCCTTGGACCCCCTTTATTTTTTATGCAAAGACAAAACTTAGTGATGGTCTTCGTCCGATAAGCCAATATACGTTTTTCTAATTTTAATATTCAAATGTAAAAGAAATGAAACACACAATTTAAAACATGATATTTTTATTTTTCCAAATAATAACACACAAAACTTATAAAGATTTTAACGTTGTATATTTAATTACGTATTATCGTAAGAACTGAATATTTTTTTACATATTTGTGATCCTATTATGATACTAATGATAATTATGGTAAATTGATCATGATCACTAACCTAGACATATTATAGATAATTATTATACATATTAATTTATTTATTATTTAATTAATTAATTAAAGTATTTGTGATGCTTGTACAGTACTTACTGCAGAAGGGAATTAAAATCTTTATTTAAATATTGCGAATTTTTTTTTTTCCGGATATTGATTGTAAAATGTTTATTAAAAAAATACAACAAAAAAACAGTAAATAATTCTTGACATAAAGCTAATTGTCTACAGGCCATAGGAATTTAGTCTATCGAGATATTTTAATTCATGTTCATTCTGAAGAACATACAAGATGTTACAAAAATAGTTTAATATATTAAAATAAATTACCATAAAATAGAGACAAAATCATACACTACTTAATTTAAAAAGTATTTCACCTCCGTTAGAATCAGCTGAAATCAACACTGTAATGCATCAAATAGATAGAGGGGGTTTTGTAGGTGAGATAGACAGAGATGGCACGTTATTCAAGTTAACTGTCATTTTTTGTTTACATTGTAAAAGGTGCTGCAAAAATAAGTTTTTACTGAAATATTACAAATTGGTTATTTTTTAATATTTCTGACGTGAAACTATGAAATTTCTAATTCTTGCAGAGAAACATTTAGTTTATTATATAGTCGGCTAACTGGATGACTTAAATATGTATCGGTATGAAGTTGTCAAGTTCAGGGTCAATCTGACAGTGGCATCGATGATATTGGATAAAAAATTTGAGACTTCTTTAAATTAGTTCAATGTGTTAATATTGAGAGGTGTTATATATCAATATTTGTTTCCACAGTTTCTTCGGCTACATAAATAAATAAGTTTTAATATAATACGCGATTTTCATAAATCGCGATTTTAAAGATGTCGCATAGACAATTCTTACAATTATAACTTAACAATGTGCCAGATTTGTACTGTTGGTACCGATCTAAAGATTTCAGTTAGAAAGATATAGTTGTTGAACTTAACTCCTTGTAACTTTTCTTTAAATAAATTGCAAAAATATATTTTCCTTTGGGAATTACTATATAATGGTCATAATCACAAAACAGAAAATCTGGTAATAGCTTACTGAAACCTTTTTCTCCGCAATATTTCCATTTGATATTTTGTAGCGTACAATAAAGAAGGGTGTTCTAAATTTAAAAATAGCTGTTAACTACTGTTAAGGGAAGATCGTTGTTTTTATAAAACGTGTAAGGTTACTTACTGCATAAATTTAATTTGCAGTACTAAAAAGCGGAATGGCAGCTTCAAAATAATATTAAACTGTCTTAAAAGTTTGGGGTAGGAGTCAGTAGACAATACACTGATGGAAACTACATAGTTATTTCATCAATTATCTTTTATATATAAAACGAAAAGCAAATATACTGTACTAGAATTACACCAATAATACAAGTCACAGGTTTTAAATATCATTATATGTGGATAAGTAACGATATTTGGACGGAAGAAAATTGTTTTATTAGAAATATATTGCTATTATGGGGAGATACATATTCGAATTTGTGTTTTTGGACTGGAACACCTTTTATAATATAATGGGTGACCGATTCTGCATTCCGAAGATTTTGGGATGTGATGGTATCAAAAATGTACGGTTTTCGAAATATAAACTATGTCACTATTAGAATAGTGCCACTATTAGAAACAGAAATATACTTGAAAACATATTTTTCTTAAACTTATCATTAAAACATTTTACGACCTCAAAATAATGCATGTTTAGGGGGACTCGTTCCATTTGACAATATAGTTTCTTGCAAGTTTTGTTTTTATCTTTTTATACACTATTGACCCTCTTCTACACGCCCGCGAATTCGTTTTTTGAAATTTGAGCTTGTTTCCTCCCCCATAAGCTGTTAATTTATCTCGGAAATTGCTTAAAATTACATTACGTACTGCAGTTACTTCCCCTAGCGTTTTTTAAATGTCTTTTTGTACCAGTTATATTGCAGCTATATCGTAATATACGTCTATTTTAGGATTCTTGGAGTAGAGAAAATGGCAAATTTTATTATTTTTCATTATTTCCAACTTTATTAGAAGCTCTTCCTCTGCTTGACTAATTTTGTTAATATGTCACAATAAAGTATGTATATTGTGTAAAATATCGAGTCGTAATTAAATGATTCTTTAGTTTGAGTAAATCAAATTCTGTTTATTTTAGAACTGCGCTTTTGCAAAGGAAGACCTAGACTTATCAGTTTTTTGGCATATTGACGTTAAGAACTAATTTGCACTTCCCTTTCCTAGCTTTTTACGCTCTATGCAAAAATGCCAACTCCTGCTGCGCTTTTGCAAGGGAAGTACAGCACTAGTCACTTTACCAATTGTTTTTTTTTTCTATTTTAATGCTCCATTACATCCCAAAATCTTTGAGACTCGAAACACCGGACACCTTGTATAATTTTTCAGTTATTCTTAAAATTATAAATATTCTAATATGTAGTATGGATTTAAACTTAACAGTTTTTGTCATATTCACGATAAGAACTAATTTGCACTTCCTTCTCCTAGTTTTTTACGCTCTATGCAAAAATGCCAGCTCCTATTAATATCCTTTTAAATCTAAAAGGGAAAATAATACGAGAGTTGACAGTTTTTGATAAATCATAAGAAACTAACAAGTGAGGTAACCCGACGCCTCAGAAGATTTTCTCTGAACAGGGATTCTTCTGTAGTTTTCTGGCATTGAAAGTAAGCCATGACAACACTTTTCTTGGAAGCAAGCTTGAAGGATGGTTTCATCCCCTCGAAGTATATGGTGTAACAGCTATATTTTACAGTTTTCTCTTATATAAAGCGGCATTAGTAATTAAAACTAGTGTAGCAATCAATTTTATAGTAAGACAAATAAGAACTTTTCCAATAATTGAGATTTCGCTCATCTATGGGGATGAACTACCGCTTTTTCCATATAAATATTGCGAATAAATAAGGCTGAAAAATTTCCGAAAAAGATTGTAATAATTTTTCAACGAAAAACATAACTTAATGGGCTTTTTGTAACACATAAAATTTTCCAGGTATGATGACAGTCCTTTTTTAGAATTTTACAGAATGATTTCGTCAAAATTATAATTTCAACGAAATGTATGACCATTTTATCGAAAAATCTTGCATACATTAGGCTAAGTTTCAAATCACCTTTTTATGGGAGTGAACTACCTTTATTCATCATATCTAATACTAAAAATAATCACAGCCGAACGCTCAAATATTTACAATTTGTTTGGTAAGAGTGCCAATAAAATTCATCCTTTAATGTTAAGTTTACAACTTTTAGTTTAAATTGATTTTTTAATAAACTTTTCTGTTTTCATAATTAACATTTTATTTGGGGGAGGAAGAGAATATTTATCCAACATTAAATAAATAACTGAATTGACTTTTCTGCATTTTTACATAAAACTTAATTAGTTGACTGTTTTTGTTATTGCAAAAAAAAACTGATACTATTTTACAGTTTTAAAAAAATCAGTAACACACAATTATCCCCTTTTCCCCAAAGGGTGAATTTTATTCGCGCTCTTCCCAACAAATTGTCGATTTTTTGTAAAAAATTTGAACGTTTAGTTTTACTATGGTTATTTTTTGAATTCGATGTTATGAGTAAGCATAGTTAATCTCCATAAAAATCTGATTTGAAATGTATGCCCAATATATCCAAGATTTTTGATAAAACCAATGCTTACATTTGGTTTTGATAGTTTTAGCGGAATCGTGGTATAGAACTCTAAAAAAATACGAGTTTTTAAGGGTTGCACCACTTCTGGCAATTTTTGTATGATGCAAAAAGTACATTGACTTCTGTTTTGCAATAAAAAAAGTATTATACATTTTTTTCTCGGAATTATTTAAATGAGTGAGTTATTTTTTCGCAAGATTTATAGGGAGAAAGTTTACCCACTTGGGTGAGCGAAACGTCGCTTATTGGAGAAGTACTTATTTGTCTTACTATAAACTAGATTTCTACATTAGTTTAAATTGCTATTGCCGGTTTATATAAAATAAAACTGTAAAATATCGATTTTAAATTCCATATTTAGAGGAGACGAAATCACCGTTTAAGTTTGCCTTCGGGAAAAATGATTGGTATAGCATTTTTTTGCCAGAAAACTACAGAAAAAATCATATTCGAAGAAAATCTGAGGTGGCCCATTGTAAGATATAATATTGTGATTTACCGAGTGAAAACGTACTGGGTATTCGATTATTTATTTAATCGATATCAATGGATTATTAAATAACCTACTTAAACAATAGATTCAAGTAAATATGATTGCTTGAATACATTACTCAGCAATCGGTCACCTGGCACTGGTTCGCAAAAAATTAAACCTAAATATTTCGAGTTTCCAACTCGATCTGAAAAGTCACTATTATTTCCTCTAAATAGTCTGTTATTCCGAAGCGGTTGATCTTTGTCTCACTTAATAATAAAAAGTTAAACAGAAATATTTACATATTGGACGCAACAGGATTTCGCGCTTGGTGTACATAGTTACAGCCACAAATTAACGATTAGAACCGAACTGAATCGATCTGTAGATTTGATCATGGTCTATCGAGAAAACAACATTATCTCCAATTCCGACAAGTTACTTAGTGACGATCACTCAAGGTCAATTTTTATATTTTACTGGGTTGATTTTTTTCAGCAAAAATACATTACGTACATACACATAACTGACTTTAAGAATAATATGCTACGTTGAAAACGATACATCTTGTACAATAACAAATATTACTAGAAAGTATTATTCTTAGGTCTGAATTATGTCTTTCATTAATGTACATATATAGTATCAAATTCAGCAATATATTTTTAAAAAAACCGCCTCCGTCCTCATATCATTGAATGACAAATACAAATTTTAACCCTTCTGCAATGGCTACTTTGTTTCTATAAAATAATTTCTGAAGTTACAAAGAATCTATTTTAATTACATTAATTGGCTGTGAAATTTTATAGAAAATAAGTAGCGATTTTAAATATAGAATCTTTAAATTGTACAGTTTTATACAAGAAAAGTTAAATTCCTTCTGAAATTAAATATTTATTGCGAAGAAAAGTACCAGCAGTAAAAATATAATTTTGAGTTTTATATTTTTATTATCTATTATAATAAATATATTTTTTATTTTGTTACGCTATTGACAAAAATTACCTCTCCTGCCAAGCTAAGAAATGTTTGATATTTAGGCTTATGCCACTTTTAATCTAAGAAATGGTTAATACTTAGACATTCTGTCGTAAGAGCATGTTTCCGCGTTGTTGGATTGTAAAAAGTGAAATAGATCTGTCTTTTGATGAATTGTGGAGGTTGACGGCCTCAATCAGAAGCAAGCACAGTAGATTGCTAATTAGTGCAGTAAAAAAAAGCATTTGAAATTGGTCAGTCTAAATACAGAAATATTATGATTTTATTGTCTCTGGGATATTACCAAGAGTATTATTCTGAGTTTTGGACCTCGAAAAACTTGTGCTTTTTTGTTTATAAACAATTGAAGTTTTCAAAATGGGTTTATTGAGCTTAAAATGCGAATAACTCCGGTTATATAAGTCAAATTGAGACAAAAAAAGAAACTCTTCGTAATGAAATTTCCAACAAATCTTCGTTAGTTTTAAGTCGCTCAAGTACTTACATAAACTAAAAAATTGAAAAAACCGGCAAAAAACTGTTTTTTTTTTATTTTATTGTACAGGTCCGCTAAGTGAACCGATCGGCTTGAAACTTTCAGAAAACTTAGTCGACCTGTAAAATAAAATGAAAAAAAAAACAGTTTTTTGCCGGTTTTTTCAATTTAGTAGGTTACGTACGCACATGAGCGATTTAAAACTAACGAAGATTTGTTGGAAATTTCATTACGAAGAGTTTGTTTTTTTGTCTCAATTTGACTTATATAACCGGAGTTATTCAAATTTTAAGCTCAAAACACGCGTTTTGAAAACTTCAATTGTGTATAAAAAAAAGACCACAAGTTTTGCGAGGTCCAAAACTCAGGACAATACTCCTGATGATACCCCAGAGAGGATAAAATCATAATACTGTATCTAAATTATCTCATCATTATTTTGACCTTTTTTACTGCCCAAAATCAGATTCTTTTAGTTTTCTCGTCGAGCATTAGGTTTGCTCGACAGATTTATAATATCTATAGAACTCAAGGTCAACTCTCAATACCACTGAGCAATATAATAGGCCATTTAACAAGAAGGGCTTAGAGAAATTTGAAATACAAGGATCCCTAACAAAAGTACGAGGGTTACGGAAAGCGTGCGACCAGGATTTGCTACAGCTTCGCTTACGTTTTTGTTTTTGCTGGATGCTGCGAGGCAAGAGATCATGAAATCAAAGTTAGGCGTATATAATCTGTTCAATGATGAATAATGATATTAAGGATAAAAAAAGTTTTACTCCCATTTTTTTCTACCAATATTTCAAAATAATATCGTATTTATATTTCGGAAAAGAGTTGGACAGTATGTGATATCATACAGAGAGCAATGGCATGATAAATGCTCAACATATCCAAGAGATCGGAAAACCAACAGATCGATACGGAACATCACAAAACTGACGGCTGTCGCTGAAGAAATATTTGACCTGAAATGAAGTTTTGCTGGGCATGTGGCGAGATGTACGGACAGAGGATGGAACAATACTATCCTAAAATGGAGACTGTGTGAAGGAAGGCGTGGTAGAGGACGGCCACAGATGAGATGGACGGATGATATTAAAATGACGGCCGGTCTATCATGGATGCGAGAAGCCCAAAACAGAAGCCGGTAGTTTAACATGAAGGAGGGCTATGTTCAGAAATGGACTCAAACGCCTTAGATAGATAAATAGCTGGACATTAACTACGTCTGGAAATTAATAGGTGACAATTGTGGTACGTAGTTGTATTCAGTACCTCAACAGCATTTAAAAAATCTGTTGAAACTTCCGGTCTGAATTTAAAAAATTACATTATAACATAATATAATCGATAATCCTCTTTTACTCGTAGGTGTCAAGGATCGTTCTCTACTTTCTTTCCACAAATTTACGCCATTCATCTCTCTTTAGTGCTAGTTTGCTTGTTTCGCCTCAGGCCAGGATTTTTCTCTTTTCCTCAGTATTTCATTCATACTATTGTTCCATGTTTCCCTCGGTTGCCTCCTTCTATTTTTTCTTGTCACTCTTGCCTTCAACTGTCTAATCTTCATTCTTTCTTTTATCAATTCTTCTTGCCCTTACCACTTTCCTCAAATACTTCATGTCTGTGGCTTGTAATCGTCTTTCATACTTATCCGTCAGAATCCAATTCCAGCCCTGTAGGTTATAACTGGCCTATATATTGTTTTATAAATTGCCATTTTTTGTTATCACTGATATTTCCTTTTTTACTCAGAAAGCTTCTGTACAGCGCTCAGTATAATGTTGTTCCAGCTTTCATTCTATTTCCAATTTCATCCTCTAGTGTTCCTTTGGAGTTTGTTACTATTCCCAGGTATTTATATAGCTCCACCTGTTTAATTTTTTGTCCCTCTACTTTAATGTTCATAGTTTCTTGTCTATTAGTTATAACCATCACCTTTGTTCTTTCCAGGTTAATAAACAGGTTATACTTCTTTAACTCTACTGTCCATATATTCATGTTCAGCTCCAAGTCTCCTTCTATCCTTGCTACCAGTACAATATCGTCCGCGAACGTATATGCCTCTATTTTTACAGCCTGTAACTGTTATATCCCACCATGTATTTAATTGACTTTCCCCAGCTCGCTTTTACGTTATAATGGTATTTACAACACGAAATACCGTAATGAAAAATTCTGAATATGCTTTAAAGATCCTGTATAAGTGCCTGTAGAAAGTAATAATTATTTTCCCATATTAATAAAACTGTAAGTATTTAGCCGTTGTGTTTGTTAAGCCCCACCCTCATTTGGAAGCGCCACTGAGTAGCGCCACATGGTTACTGGCAGTGATTTTTGTTTTAAACATCTTTTTTTCTGAGAAGATAATTTTAGACCTCTTTACACTAACTACCTTCCATTCGATAGTTAGTGTATAACAACGAATTGTACATGCTATTCCCCGCATAACAGTTTTTAATTACAAAATATATTCAAAATCAGAAGTCAGTTCTTTGGAACTGGCTCTGAAAAAGCTGACAGGATGATCGGCGAAATGTCAGCAGCACTTTTTCAAGTGGCACAGGAGAAATCTAGAAGAAATGTACCTATAAGCTCTGTAACGAATGGAAGTTTTTTTTATCAAAGACAGTAGAAAAGTGAACAAAAGACTGCAGAGAAGATGTTTCCTAGCAACCAGAATTTGGTTAACAACAACAAACATCGTTTCTTCGCCATTTTGGTTCTCGTGTTTTAAAATTTTATCCTCCTTAATTATGAACGGGAGTGGCAACGAAATAATGAAGGAAGAACAGGCGACCATAGCGTAGTGGGTAAGGTGTCTGCTTTCTACACCCGAGTTAGAATCTCGGCTCGAAAAAAAAAATTATAACGTGACGGTTGCCTCTCTGGGGAAGTCAGTGGCAAACCACCTATAGGTCCCCTTCGTTTGTGGAACACTTAAAAAAGGCACCAACCACAAACAAAGGCCAGGTAGTTCGTATCGGATCTGGCATTTCCAGAAGAATGAAGGAACAAGGTCGAGATAAAATTTTCAAAGTATTCGTTTGATTTTTTATAGAAACATATTTTTCTGTGAAAAATATGGTTTTAAATTAGGCAATTGAAGTATAAATTTGCTCAGTGTACAATCTTCCTGACATTATTTGATGTAACTGCACAATGCTGTCGAAGTCGCTGTATAATAACAGCAAGACGGAAGCTTACGCCGACTAAATAAATTATTGAAAACAGCCCAGTTTCACCAAACTCCTTCATACATGACATGCTGTACTACCATTCAGCAGGGGATACAATGTTCCTGATACACTCGATTGAGTCGAGGCACTTGCTGACGCGTTAAAGTAACTCACTTGGAAGGGCTCTTATAGTTTCGCCCATCTCAATACTGGTACCATCAAAATGGAATACATTGGGCACATTTGGCGAAAGCTATCAGCTACGAAACTCTTTTTGCTTCATACGGATGAAAAGAAAAAATCGGTATCTACTATATCAGCCCAATGTCGATATTGTTATTCATAGCCTGAGCATTAAACTGCATTGAGATCGAACCGAATATTTGTTGTCAAAAATATATTTTAGACACAGATTATTTACAAATTCGACGCTTAACAATAAGATCTTGGATTTTTTAAATTTTTTTTTGGGTGTGTTTCAAACATATAAAGGCAACACTTCATAAATCCTTTCATTTTTACTTATTTTCTTCAGGAATGTTTGATAAAACGTTTTAACTGGGAAATTGAGGAAATCCAGTAGTTCAGGTGAGTACTAAAAAACTTGAAAATAACACGAAGATGATATTTTTAAGATCGAGAGTCATATCGAAAAAATCTTATATAGCTTTAAAAATTCTTTCGAATAAACCTCTCGTTTGTTACTCGGAATAAATTTATAAAAAAGAAAGAACATGACGAACAGAAATTTTAAAATTTTGTTGCAGTTTCCTTTTTTTTTCATTTTTCGGAATCTTCAATGTTGAGTATCGAATATTATTAGTTATTAGAGTTAATATCAAACATTTTATTTCTGAAGGTAACAACTTGGACCTAGAAATATATATTATTTCGATTATTTTTCTAGAGACTATCATTCTGGTTAACACTGATGTGACTTATCTTCGCAAGAATATTTTATCTAAGAATTCCTCTCACTGAATTGTCACTTTATCACATCATTGAAAAGATGTCCATATAGAACTTTACAAAATTCGTATTTTCTATCGCCAGCCGGTTAACAGTACTGGAAAAAGAAGAATGATAAGTTGACTTGCTACACATATGGCACACGATTTTCTCATTAGTATTGCATCAACGTTGTCACCTGAAAAAATAAAAACAAGGGTTTAAAGTGATGAGCCTTTTATTTTCAATAAATTATATTAAAGTGCAAAGTTATAAATAACTGCCTGTTTTGCATTTTTCGCAATTTTGTTAAAACATTGCACGAACTGTATTGAATAAATAAATTGTTAGCAATTTTTAGAAACACCAACTAAAATTTAAAATTTTTTAGGTTATTATTGGCACTTTCCCTAATAAAATTTTTAAATTAGACATACTCAAACTGTGATTTTGTCACTGAAATATGATATGGTCTCGGCTTCAAGACTTTCGATATTGTTCGATGTACAGGGTGGTCCAAATTGGACACTTTTAAAGGTAAACCCCTTTATCTAAAGGAGATAGACGAAAACTGATGTCAGTACCTAAGGCTCAATTTTTATGATAAACTCAATGATAAAACCCGCATATCGATATCTAGTACCGTTTCAGATATACAGGGTGTTTTTTAAAAATCTGTGTTTTGGAAAATGTTTGTAATTCTTTTCCTATTGAAAATTTTTGATTTCTGTAAAAACATCCTCAAATAACTTTTTTACGTGGATTTCAAGAGTGTAAGTTACATTTTTTTACAACTAATATTTTAATAGTTATTAACGCAAAAATATATTTTTCAAATGGGATACCCTGTATATTTTTCTTTATCCGAATAGAGCTTTAAATTACCATTCTAAAAACATAACACGCTTTATATTTTGCTTAAATCTACTTCAAAACATAAAGGTTTTCAGTTTTAACGCTAGTTTTAAATGCATATTTTGTAAAGTAGGCTGTGGACGGAGCAGGAATATCAATTGTTTACCGATAGCAGTCAAATCGTAAAAAAAAAAATCCCAGAAGTAACTCTAAGAGTCATAACTACAATGAAATTTACTAAATGCTATAGTACTTTAAACTATGTAGAAAATAAAACAAAACAACAATAAAACAATTTATTCCGAGTAGAGCAAACCAAAACAAAACAATTTTCTATAAGAGATGTTCGAAATGTCGACCAGTTTCATTTACACATAGGCGGCACCTTTTCTGGACACTTCTTACCGAGTTGATTAGTTCAGGAGGAGTGAGAGCTGCAAAACTTTGTATCACTGCGACTCTTGCCTGGTGTTAAAAATTAGGTCTTTCAATCTTCCCCAGAGATAGAAGTCCTTAGGTGTTCAATCTGGTGACCTTGCCGGCCAACGGTTCGGACCTTGGTTGGCTATCCAGTTATTGTCGAAACTGACCGATAAAAATTACTAATAACTGCAGCGTTATGAGGGGGTGCCCCAACATGTTGAAAAAATATATCTCTCAGTCCATTAACGGCAGCTCATCAACAAGAGGTTCTATTTGCTGCCTTAAAATTTCTAATTATCTCTGAGAGGTGAGTTCCTTCGTAAATAAATGGACCTATAACCCTGCCTCTAAAAATTCCTGCCCACACATTAAATCCAGTGCCTTGATTTCTTTGCTCCACAACTAAATGAGGATTTTCTTGCGCCCATGTATAAGAATTTTAACGGTTAAAAATAGTTGCATTGCTTACATAAGCTTCGTCTGTCCAAGTGCAATTTAATGAAAAATTCGGAACATGGTTACAATTCTCCGGAAACTATTGGCAAAAATCCATACGCCGTTGAAAATCTCCGTCTCTAAGGTGAACTTTTCTTGTCCTATATGGCCTGAATTTGTGCTGCATTAGTTCTTGGTAGTCCAGTGGATTCTTTTAACTGTCGGGTTGAAGTGTTGGGATTACTTCCGATAGTTCCTAAAACTACTATTTCTTCTAACTCCTTATCCCTGTTTGATGCATAATTTTTGGGTCATTTCTTTTCAAACTGGACACTATTAACTAGGTTATATCGCAATCGAGCAAATATATCCTTGAAGGGTTGTCTCTTTGGATACCGTTCGTGGTACAAATTACTTGCCGCTTTCGAATTTTCTCCGATTTGTATGAAACACACTATCATATCCCATTTTTCATAATTTTCAAACTTCATTGTGATTTATTTGACAATAACTGAACCTGAAGTAAAATTTGACAACTACGATTAAACAATTGAATTAAACCATATGGCCGCTCCGTCCAAAGCCTACTTCACAAAATGTGCATTTAAAACTCGCGTAAAAACTGAAAACCTTTATATTTTGAAGTAAATTTAAGAAAAATATAAAGTGTGCTATATTTTTATAATGGTAATTTAAAGCTCTATTCGGATAAGGAAAAATATACAGGGTATCCCATTTAAAAAATATATTTTTGCGATAATAACTATTAAAATATTAGTTGTAAAAAAATGTAACTTACACTGTTAAAATCCACGTAAAAAAGTGCTTTGAGAATATTTTTACAGAAATCAAAAATTTTCAACAGGAAAAGAATTACAAACATTTTTCCAAAATGCAGATTTTTGAAAAACACCCTGTACTAGATATCGACATGCGATTTTCACCATTGAGTTTATCATAAAAATTGAGCCTTAGATACTGACATCAGTTTTCGTCTATCTCCTTTAGATAAAGGAGTTTACCTTTAAAAGTGTTCAGTTTGGACTGCCCTGTACAATTTTTTTTTTTTTTTATTCTAGTGGCCGTTTTTTTGTTCAAGTTAGTTAGGCAATTTGGTTTCCTTAATTTTCTTTTTTTATAGTCCACCTTCTCGCCACCATAATGATTTTAAGCTTTTTTCTTACTATATCTCTGATGAGATACAAGTATATTGATGGGAATGTCATAATATCCGTCAACGTTGCCCAGGTGCCGAGACATACATTTGTATTTTACGGCACTTTCAAGACAACAAGGTAGTGCTACCACGGGTGCTATTGCATTTTCGCATTAACTACTACCTAAAAATACACACCGGCTAATTGCCGGAATCGAACCAGCGCCCACCGGTTTAATATACAGTCGATTCAACTTCAAAAGACATTTATTAATTAGATCTTTACAATATGTCTTTATCATCTAATTATATGAACAATATGAAAGCAACTTTCCATTCATCTGGGGTAGGATCACTATTAGATACTAATTCACGTACCATGTTAATTTTTCAACTAGTGTTGTTGCGCCACATTTTATTAGTTGTGCAAAAATTCGCAGCTTTTCTATTTTTAAGTTGTTTTTATCCTCTATTAGTAATTGTTCATAATGTTTAGGTCATTTTCCCGTGAGTCTGAGTTGTATGTTATAAATCTTTTTTTCTGATGATTTTATTCTACCGTTAAGTTTACATGTTTCTGATCACTTCCTTCCTAAATACATATTGATTTCTTGATATTCCTTATTCCGCGTTATTAAGTCTTTTATAAAAATGCACTAAAAAAAAAGATAAAACGAAATGGAACCACTAAAAAATGCTTAAGATGAAAATGAATATCCCCTCATTGTATCATCTAAACACTTTCTAATACCTCAATTTATTCATTAATAAACAGAAAAATAAAATAAAGAGAGATTTTTCACTTCACATGGGAAAAACTAAGTTAAAAATCCACATTGTATGTGGCACAGTTTTGGGTTGTGGCCAAAATTCACAATAAAACTCTATATTTCAAGACGTCCCGGTATAGTTATTATAGACATAAATGTGTTAGAACAGATATCACATTGGTGTTATTGTACAGTTTTGGGATATATTTTATATATATATATATATATATATATATATATATATATATATATATATATATATATATATATATATATATTAGCTGAGCCTGTGACTCCGCTCGTGTGGACTACAGAATTATTGTTTAGGTTTTTTTTTTTGAAAGAAAGCGCGCTGGCGGCAAACTTTTTTTCCGACTTGGTTTACTACTATCATCACTGCTTATTCCTTATGTTACCTAACTTATATTAAGACCTGGCCAAAGAACATATGTATGAAATAAAAAGAAAACGTAAATCGAATAAGTGGTTCTCGAGTTATAAGCGCACTAACGGATAGACAGATAGAAAGACGCTGCGTTTTATAATATATATAAATATATATATATATATATATATATATATATATATATATATATATATATATATATATATATATATATATATATAACATTTGCTGATTCAAAATAATATATATCACCCTGAATCATGAGATAAAGGTACAGATTTCCGTTCGCAATGCAACCGATTTGATTCGATACCTCTTATTAACCTGGATACTAGCACCCAGCCATCTTTGAAATTGTGCACAGTCTAGGAATTTTAATTTACTTGTAGATCGTAATCTCAGTGATTATGACCTATAAAAATAAATCTATTTTTCAAGATTATTTTTGTAATTCTAATAACCAATCTAAAGTTTTTCGGATATTAATGCCACAAATTGCACTCCGAACTTTCTCGGCGAGTTATTAACTACTTGCCAACATAAAATACCAAAAGGCTAAACGATTTTGGCAATGTCTACTTATTTGGTGATAAAACGAGCAGTTTCTAGCAGATATCAAATACTTACTTCCAGTAAAAAGGATTAGTTTTTTAGAGGGAGCAATAGAGTAATCTAGAAGAAGGATTATCCCTACTGCCCCGGATTGCATCTGCTAAATTTTAATGATCCAGTGTAAAGATCGGTACGGTGGATTAATATATAGGCATTTGTTGAGGTATTAATCTTTAACAAAATAGTGAGTACCATTAAATCAGTTGATAAATAATGGTAAACATACGACAAAATATGAGTAGACTTCTAGTAATATCGCATCACGTTTTTGATTAATTTGAAACTGAAGAAGATTATAAGTTATTTATCTATATTGAAACTTTAGAAATGATCCCTATAAAAAAAAAATAAGAATAGGTCACCTATCTGCCAGTTTCTAAGTGATTGACGTTGTAATCTGTGGGAGCTTCGATTACAGAATCAAGCTAACTAGGAAGCAAATCCTATCGCTTATTGGCAATGGATTCGACTAAGTGATGCTCGATATGAGGACGCATGTTTTCATGATGGAAGACGATTTAGTTCTTTTTATACGGTTTAGCAATCTTCGTTTTAATTACGGAAGTAAACATTATGCTATTAAGTTAATTAAATTAAAAATGATATACATATTTACATTTAAATGTATAGTATATAAAACCCTAATATACCATATATTAGGGTGAATCTTTGATGAAAAAGAAAAAAAAATCCAAATAGTACATATTAGGTATGATTCAAAAAAATGTATATTTTGATTCGAAATACACTACCTTCAAAAAATACTATACTTTATTAACACTGCTTCGAAATGTGTATTATTTCAAATAGCCTAATTTATTTTGAGCAACTTATTAGATTGTTATGGAAGTTTCTGCGAAAATTGTTGAGCATTATATAGAGTAATAAATAAATTAATATAAATGTTAAAAATACTACAGGGCGTTTTATATATACGAAGGTATTTTTTAAGTTATAGGCCTATCTGTGAAGGAAAACTTGAAAAATAGTCTCCTAAATAATTTTTTTTCTAGTTGTTTTATTCCATCTGAAAAATTTCTATTGTTTGCGACTTCAAAAACGACGCTTTTCAATCTCACTACGGTAAGCTAATATAACAGCCGTGTGCAAACTGAATTAAATCAGTTCTCGGAGGAAACTCTGAAGAAACGTCAGCATAATACTTTTTCAATCAACATAGGAGAAATCCATAAGAATTATACCTATAAGCTCCGTAATTTGTGGAAGTTTCCTGTGAAAACCTACCAACATCTTATTCCCGGATTAGGTACATTTCCACCTTGCGTGTAGCAGGTTATGAATGTCATTTTTCCTTTTATAGAAATAGGAAAATACCAAAAACGCTGTGCATATTCTTACCGATTGTTGAAGTCTGTACGCTTATATTGATCCTGCATCTAAGTTTTAAATCTCTTTCACCAGGTCTAGGCATAGTCCTTTAATGCTGTATGTTAAAAAATACATACATTGACAATGTTTCTTTTTACCAGCAATTAATTAGATACAAAGTCTTTGGAGTATGGTGCTGTACTATACAAGATATTCGAGCAAAATTATTTACCTTAACAATTAAAACAATAAATTAAACAGAGTAGTCTGCAATTTGAAGGGAAAAATATTTTTATATTTATATTACTTTTATAGGAGAATAACCCATTAATCTAAATTAAATAGATGAGTAGATTGATATAACAAACTAATAAACAAAAACAGAGAAATCCTGCTACTACATTTAACGAAACAAATTAATAATTATGTTTTGTCCAGTAAAAATAATTAAATGAGAGTGGATAGTGTTGTTTAAATATAATTAAAATTTGTTCATACATATTAATCAATTTTTAAAGTAATTTGTTGGTAAAATATAAATTATAAATATCCATGTGGTGTCTACAAATATATAAATTACAAAGGAAAAATGTGTAATACATAATGGCTCAGAGAACGAAGATTGTCCCTACATATTGTCCTTGTATTAAAAGTAAGGGAGTATATTAACTAACTGTAAGCGAAGATTATAACGAAATGCTCTCGTTTTAGTAATTTCAGCAACACCAAAACTTATTATTAAATTTTAAAAAATGAAATTAATAATAAACTATCAGCGTTAGCTTAATATGGGAACGTCAAAAATTTTATTCAAGAGCAACATTTTATGAAAAGAAGAAGAATGTGATATTAATACGTCCTTAGTAAGGTTAAATTTTTCTGTTTTGTAGTTAGAGGTTCAACGGCGAAGAAGAAAGTTTTTGAGAAACTACCGTTATACTACAATTTTTTTTCTTATATTAGAGACTAGCCATGCCCACGGCTCCGCTCGTGTGGACTTGGTTCACTATTATCGTCACTCTTTATGCCTTATGTAACTTAACGTAATAAAATATATCCCATAAAACTGGCCAGAGAACATATGTATTTTATAAAAAAAAACACGTCAATCGGATAAATGGTTCTTGAATGCTTACCGCACTAACGGACAGACAGACAGAGAGCCGTTGCGTTTTATATATTATAGATTTTTTTTGATAAATATTAAGTTAAGAATTAAAAAAAAGAACACGTAAATCGGATAAGCAAACTAACGGACAGACAGACATTCAGAGACGTTGCATTTTATATACATTATAGATAACTTGGCCAGAAAACATTTGTATGTTTTAAAAAAAAAGCACGTAAATCGGATAAGTGGTTCTACAGTGATAAGCGAACTAACGGACTAACAGACAGACAGAGAGACGTTGCATTTTATACATATTATAGAAGATTATAGATAACCTGGCCAGAGAACAAATGTATGAATTAAATAAAAAACACGTAAATCGGATAAGTGGTTTCCAAGTGATAAGCGTACTAACGGACAGACAGACGGAGAGACGTTGCATTTTATATATATTATATTCTTTGCTACGTGATATTGTTTCATATTTAATGGTTTAGTCAATGTATTGCAAGATAACGCGCTAGGGGCAAACTTTTTTTCCGACTTGATTTACTATTATCGTCAGTGCTTATTCCTTATCTTACCTAAAGTAATAAAATATATCCTATAAGATGGCCAGAGAACATATGTATCTTTAAAAAAAAAAGCACGTAAATCGGATAAGTGGTTCTCCAGTGATAAGTGATAATGGACAGACAGACAGAGAGACGTTGCATTTTATATAAATTATCGATAACCTGGCCATAGAACATATGTATGTTTTACAAAAAAACCACGTAAGTCGGATAAGTGGATCTCCAGAGATAAGCGCACTAACGGACAGACAGAGAGACAGTGCATTTTATAAATATTATAGAAGATTATAGATAACCTGGCTAGAGAACAAATGTATGAATTAAAAAAAAGCACGTAAATCGGATAAGTGGTTCGCGAGTGATAAGCGCACTAACGGACTGACAGATAGACTGACAGACAGAGAGACGTTGCATTTTATATATATTATAGATATTCTTTGCTACATAATATTGTTTTCATATTTAATGGTTTAGGCAGTGTATTGCAAGAGAACGCGCTAGCCGCAAAGCTTTTTTCCGACTCGATTCACTATTATCGTCACTGCTTATTCTTTATGTTACCTAACGTAATAAAATATAGCCTATAACTTTGCCAGAGAACATATGTATGTTTTAAAAAGCATGTAAACCGGATAAGTATTCTCAAGTGATAAGCACACTAACGGACAGACAGACAGAGAGACGATGCATTTTATATATATATATATATATATATATATATATATATATATATATATACATATATATATATATATATATATATATATATATATATATATATATATATATATATATATATATATATATATATATATATATATATATATATATATATATATATATACATATTTAGTATATATATATATATATATATATATATATATATAATATATATATATATATATATATATATATATATATATATATATATATATATATATATATATATATATATATATATATATATATATAGATTATAGATTTCTTGCGGGATAGTCTATAAACATTTTTTTTTATAGAGATTTACCATACCACATGCAAACTGTTAAAAAAATAGTTCCGTATATTAACATAGGTTACCCCCAGGGTCATTTTTACACAGTAAACATACTACAGTAGCGAAACTGAGCTCCAATTTGGTGACGAGATTTTGACGGCGCGTGCGTCGACGGGTCCTTTTTAAAAATGGCCGCTCAGTGTTTACATCCGATCTCGGAATGTGTCTTTGGAAATGTATTGTCCATCGTTTCTTGATGCGACTGCAGTTTATATGAATATAAAGACAGAAGGAAGAGAGAACTTGTAGAAAGAGAGAATTAAAAACGTTTGTAAGTGAAGAGAATCGAAAAGGTTGAGAAACAATTTATATAATCATGGGGAAAGGAGGTTATTGTTGTGCCGTTGAGAATTGCAAAAATAATTCAAACTGTACGCGAGGCGTTAGTTTTTTCTTCTTCCCCAAAGATGTGTTGGTTTTTAGAAAGATTTATTTTTGTGTAAACTAGTATTCAGTTATTTAAAACTATTTATATTTGTTTAAATTATAAATAAAACTTTTTTTTTTCTAAAAGGTGTATTCTCAAGAGGCTTCTAGTTTTCAATAACTTCATCTGTATTAATTGTTTGACACACCTGTTCTAATAATAAAACGTGATAAATTTAACACTGTTTAATTGCAAGTACAATTAATACTCTGAAAGTGACTTTTTTCTATTTTTCTCTATAAATTACATTGCTCCTTTTTCATTCCAATCTTTCAAAAGTTTCTGTGAATATATTGTAAGGAATACAGAACCTATAACAACATATTTATTATTTTCAAATTATAGACAGTATATTTTATTTTTCATATAAGCTGGGTTTGAAAGTTTAAATATTAAGTGTCGTGTTGAGATCACCAAACTAGTGGGGAATGGGATTACTGAAATAACTGATATAAATTGATTATTGAATCAAATATGCTATTAAAATAAGAAAAATTTTAATGTGATTCCATAGAAATTTTTGTAATATGATTTTGTCAGACGATGTGTGCCAGAGGGTAAAATATTCTCAAAATAAGTTCGTTAAATGGACAGTACACTTAATCGAAGTCCATTTTGATGGTAATTATGGTTACTATTAAAATTTTGAAGATTTAGTTACCTGTTATTAATATTCTCTCTATAAAGAACTTATTTCTATTGTTGTATACCTATACTATAAATTAAATATAGTTATTTTCTTTTTAAACTGTAACTGACAATACTCAGTCTATATGAGTCAATCATTTCTCCTAATGAAGCTAATATGTTTAGCGAAACGCGCGTCGAGTGCAAAAATAAAGTGTTTGGTGTAGTGGTGATATATACTGAGTAGTGTCATTGTGCCAAAGATTCCACATTCCCAACATAGTTGTAATTGACAAGCCAACTTGGTCATAACTAAGTATTGTATGTAAATATAATTAGGAAATTACTGTATTGACTCTTTGATCTAAATATTAATTCATTATAAATAAAAGTAAGCCTTAATTACGTTATCAAAAAACAATACGGATAACAGAACACAAAAAGGTATAGAACCTCTAAGAATCATTCACATAGAAAATAGAAGTCTATACATATACGTTCATAATTCATTAATATTATATTAACCTTTCTCGAAGTTACACAATATAGTTTTGTAGTTTAAGAAAAAATAAGTACCAAAGAAGTAGATACAGTGTTCTTTAATTAACAAGAGATCTATTACACCAAACAACACAACACTGCTTAGAAAAAAATGCTCTTATTTTAGATGTTGACATCTTATTTCACGGTACAAGAAAAATAGCATTAGGTATTACGTATGTTAAAATTAAATTAATTTAGTCCTTAAAAAAACATCTTTAATCACAAATTTACTTGAAATATGATGTAAATAAAACTTTAACCTCAAACAGTGACGTTTAACTTTGATAGACTTTTGAATTTTTGGATAAGGTTATTAAAAACTGAAGTTGAATATGAAGAATTCCATCAAATACCTTCCTATCAAGTTTTTCACCTGTATTCATTTCTTTTCTAACAAAGTGCTCCATTCTTTTTGTTTTTTTTTATATTACTCATGCTGCATTAACTTTTATATTACTCATGCTGTATTAAATAATCAATCAAAGATTTTCAAACATTTCTATATCTATGATTTTGAATGATAAAACTTTGCACAACTTTATTTGTGTTTCAAATCTCGCGCTGGTCCACTTTTAACATGGCGAATTGCCAAGTGACCTTCTGAAAACGAACCTGATTTTCTTACGCGGTTATCCTTGAGTTTCGCTACTGTATAGTGTGTTTACTGTGATTTTTATTAAATTTGAGGATAGTTTAATAATCACTGAACTACGTAATTCTAAAACGTGATACAGCTGATATGAACGTTGAAATGCTTAAATAAAAGAAAGAGACAGGTAGAGAGAGAAGCTATTTTGAAAGCGAGCTGAAGAGAGACCATATACCCATCGATGAAATGTTAGTTAATACCAATTCTGTTCGTCTTGAAACCTGCCGCAAAAATAATTGTTTTTTCAATTGGTAATGCAAGTGTTTACTTAATGTTGGTGAATATTAGTAACTCGTAAGTTTTTATTGCAGTTTCCCTAATTAAACAAAAACAGTGATATTCTTATGTTCTGTTTGTCAAATCCAATTTCTAACCTATATTTGATGTTTTTAATGCATTTTTTACTACGAAATTTTTAATTATTAAGAAGAAACAGTTGTTTGTTACTTATTTTGAAGTAGGGCAAATCACAAAATAGTCAACTGATTGCAAAATAGGTTACGGTAAGTGGTAAATATTTGAGACCTGTTAAATTAGTCTTACTTGTTATTATGGAAGAGTGCTGTTTATCAACATTTTTGTAAATTTCTTTTGCTACAGAGATCTATCAGTTTTAATATATTAAGAGATTTTCATAACATCCTGTACAATAACACCAATGTGATAACTGTTCTAAAATATTTATGTCTATGAAAACTACACCGGGAGGTCTTGAAATATAGAGTTTTATTGTTAACTTTGCTCACAACCAAAAACAGTGTGAAAGATATGACGACAATCGCACGATTCATTTTTGATTTAATTTTTCGCATGTAAAGTGAAATATCTCTATTTTATTTTTCAATTTATTGGTGAATAAACTGAGGTATTAGAGAGTGTTTAGATGATACAAAAAGGAGATATTCATATTCATTTTAGGCATTTTGTAGTGGTTTTAGTTTGTATTATCTCTTTTCTTAGTGCATTTTTATAAACGACATAATGATAACGCAGAATAAAAAATGTCAAGCAATCACTACGTATTTAGGAAGGAAGTGCTCAGAAATTAACGTTAGAATAAAATCATCAGAGAAAAAGATTAATAACATACAACTTATACTCACGGAAAAACGATCTAAACATAATGAACAATTATTAATAGAAGATAAGAACAACTTAAAATATATATACAGGGTGCGGCACTTAATCTGGAAAAATTAAGCATTTCTTTATTAAATTTAAAAAAAAAAATCTTTTACATGTCAGTTGTGTGACCTATCCAGAGTGGAATCATTCGATGTAACCTCCTTCAGCCGCAATGAGCGCCTTCATCCTTGATCTGAAGTGCTCGCACGCTCTCTTTAAAGCAGGGCTGTCCATATTGGCAAACGCTGCTTCAATAGCGGTACGTAAAGATGCCAGATTAGGGTGTCTGGACTTGTTAGTAACTCTTTCGATTACGCTCCAAATATGATAATCGAGGGGATTCAAATCCGCGTTACTGGTGGGCCAGAACTCTATCCGGTAAACAGTTTGGACTAAATGGCTCGTGCGTGCCGGTGTGGCTTCTCAGAAGCATTATATTTAGCAACAATGTCGTACACAGTTGATCTCGGGTACCCGAAGAAGAGAATTATTTCAGTCGCCGAACGTCCAGCGCAAAGATTTTCTATAATAGCGGCTCTTCGGTTGTACTCCGCATTTGTTCGCAACGGCTTGGTGGTTTCGAGGTTATGACTGCTTACTAGAAGTATGTGGTTTTCACGTACGTCAACAACGACCTATAGCGGAATTACTCTTCTTCTTCTTCTTCTTTTGCACTATGTATGTAGGCTCTTGCCTGCTTTTTTCTCCCTTTATGCTTCTTGCGACGAGGACTTCCAGCATTCTTTCCATCTTTTTATGGAATTACTATATGGCGGAAAATTTAAATTTTGTCGGATTTAAGCGCCGCACATTATATATATATATATATATATATATATATATATATATATATATATATATATACATACAAGTGTTCACATAGTGTTCATTTAGCCAATATGTCGGTCCTAGGTTGGGACCTTCATCAGGGCACAAACTAAAAAAAGAACGAAGCGACAACTGAAGTAGTACAGGCAAATAAACAAAAATATAAATTATTTTATTTTAATAAGATGTAGAAAAATATATATATATATATATATATATATATATATATATATATATATAATATATATATATATATATATATATATATATATATAGCAATAAAAAAGAAAAGACCACTTACATGAGAGGTGTGATATAAATATAACAAAAATGGCCATAAAACCAATTACATAAATGCAACTAACAGTTAAGTAAATCTTACACCAAACACTAACATATTAATTCAGTAAAAAGGCATTTACAAAAGGGATGCCATTAAAAACCTTGGATGCTAATATCAATTACAAATTAATTTAATTTTAATTAACCACCTGTGACTTGCAATTGACACATTTGACATAAACTGACAGAAAACAGCCATCTGACAGAAGCAAGGGATCATTATACCTACAGGGCCAAAGCCCATCGAAAACAACCAGGACAGGACCGGCTTTAGTACGAAATATAAATATATATCATCAAATTGAAAAGTCAATAAAATGGAGAAAAGTACAAGAGGAAAACTTTT
Organism: Pachyrhynchus sulphureomaculatus; assembly: GCA_019049505.1. NCBI lineage: Eukaryota > Metazoa > Arthropoda > Insecta > Coleoptera > Curculionidae > Pachyrhynchus > Pachyrhynchus sulphureomaculatus. Next base: position 77,335,107 of record CM032446.1, read on the forward strand.
AAGTCCGTTATGGAGATTAGGATAATGTGACGAGCTGGAATTTAGAATAGAGAAAAACAGTTTGGAGAAAGACCAAATGATAAACAAAACATTCCAAATGTTGATAAATAGCGACCATAATCAGTGATATGAAGAGGATCAAAAAGGCCAACCGCTAATTAGTAAAGTGGCGGGAGGGGACGATAAATGGTGAAATGTAGAGACTAAAAAGACGAAAAGGAAAGAATTGCAACAGATGACATCCCAGAGGTGACAAATCGCATGAAAGGAGAAAGCTATATATGTTACTCAAGCCATCAAGGTCCGTTCTTTTGTTAATGTTATTAGGATTCTCATTGATGTAACACATTTCAAGAAATTCTCTTTTAGAAAGATGTTTTGAGGAATGGAAAATTTTAGGTTCATCGAAATTGAAAGAATGTCCATTATCAACGGAGTGGCTTGCCAATGCACACCTATGTGGATGACACCTGGTATCACTTTTATGTAATGCAATGCGACGATTAAGGGATTGTGAAGTCTGTCCAATATAAACTGAGGGACACGACAGGGGATTAGGTACACCACATCTGACATGGTGACAACGGGTAGAGAAGCCTTCAACTTACTGAAAATACATCTGTTTTTAAGGAAATAATATTTAGCAATTTTGACATTAGGAATAGCACGCAGAATATGGACCAGCTTATTAGTAAGACCAGGAATAAAGGGCAAAGAGTGTAACGAGAAATTTGTATCAATATGACCAACAGGGGGTTTGGGTATAGGGGGAGGTGGTGGAGAGGGTGCAGATGGAGGAGGAGGTTCTGGTAAGATATGATTGGTAGGGAAGAGCTTGTTAACTTCATCTTTGGTCTTGAGTAGGAGCTTTTTGCTGTATCCATTCTCCAGAAGAAACTTGTGAACAATGTCTGTGCTTGATGTAGATAGTCTGGGTGTGCTATACTTCTTATTCTTCTATAAAGACCCTGGAGAATGAATACAGCAAGAAGCTCCTATTCACTTACATGCTTTCTTTCTTATTTGTTATATATATATTATATATATATATATATATATATATATATATATATATATATATATATATATATATGTATATATATATATATATATATATATATATATATATATATATATATAATATATATATATATATATATATATCTAAATACTACAATTCTATAAAGTTTAGACGTATATGCAGAAATAACTTACAAGTATAATTTAATGCTACAGATATCTAGATAGAGGTTAACGGTGTAGAACTACATAGGTATACAAGCTGATTCTATTCCTTTGATTAAGCTGCGTACATAGCAAAAAAGCTTAGAATTTTGTTTCGTACTAGAAAGCTGCATACTTAGACAGCTTTACGAAGTTAAAATTCGACGAACGATAGAAAACTACTTCGATGATTGAATCCTTGCTGACAAACGCATTCCACATTTATTAACGAGTGTCCAGAAGAAAGTTGTTCGTCTGGAACAGTACATGCTAGAATACACATTAGGGTAATATATCATTTACATGAGGTTCAACCTGTCACATCTCATACCATACCCTTAAGAGTAAATCGGTACTAGCGATTTAGAAGACTCCCTGCATCGCATGTCCTGTACCTATAGTTTTCGATGGAATTGGTATAACAAC